>UFQX01000219.1:0-114308 GCA_900497675.1 Arapaima gigas
CTACCTGTACTTCTCAGCAGACACTGAAGTTGCATGCCTAAGACTTTTGCACAGTACTGTATAATGGAGTTATTTCCTCAGTAGTAAAAGCATTTCACTGTCCTCCATATTTTTCTTTCAACTTAGTTTAAATATAAGAAGGACTAAGAATGCAATTTATAAAATGCCAGCCAAAAAGACAATGTAAATATCCGTATTCATTATCATTAAACACTTTGCCCTAGTGAGGGTTGTGGTGGTTCAGATCTCGGAATCACTGGGTGCTAGACTATGAAACAACCACTGGATGGGATGCCAGTCTATTGTTTTGGTCACACGGTCACCAAGTGACCTGAAACAAATGTGTTTGGACTATGGGAAGAACCTAGAGCACCTGAAGGAAGCTCATACAGACACTGGGTGAACACGCAAACTCTACACAGATTGAGCTGGGGACAAACCCATGCCTGTCCAGCACAGGTACTGTGAAGCAGCACTGCTTCTTGCTGAGGCACCGTGCCCCCATAATGCAAATATGTTTAATTGAAAAGTGTTACCTCGCTTTCTCTGCATGCATGTCTGTTTTGTATATTTAAACTTGATGACACATTGCTTAATATGTATTTTGTTCTCTTTCTTTTTTTGCTCTTGCTTCCACACTGAAAGCTCCTCCTGTAAACTCTGCTGCCAATAAGTTATGCAGTGCACATAACATGGTTGCCCTGGAGGTACAGTGGTACATCAAAAGAGGTTGTATTATTCAGTCTCCATTTGCATTGTGGCTACATGCAGCTTTTTCGATAACAAGGTGCTTATAGGAAGGACAGGTAGAACACTGATAAGGTATAGTTTAATAGGGACTGTCTAGATGAGGAAGCTTGTTTCAAGCTTGTGCCATAACTGTTCTGTCATTTTTTTAGCGTAAACTCAAGTAGCTCTGAGAAGAGCGAGCGAATGTGAAAATGTGTGCCTCCACTGACACATCCTAGGTGTCCTGACAGATTATGACTACATGTAGATGTCAAACGTGCAGGAGTTGGAGACTGGTGGCAGGGCTATCTAAGCTTGGCTCTTCAAATGCGGCAGTGAGCTTTTGGTGCTCTGAAACACTAGCCCTTAGCTAGCAGTGACCCATAATTGCTTGCTGCTTGCCTTAGGCAGGGGACAGAAATGATGCATCTCTGCTACACACCAAGAAATAGTCCAATTTGAGTTTCTAAATGGGTCCTTTTGGTTGTCAGGGAGGTTATGCAAAGCAGTCGCTTCCCAAACATTGCTGTAACGTTTTTGATGCAGAGGAGTGTATTGTCATTGAGGCAAGTGTTAAATGGTTGCCGAATGGATTAGTTTTAGTGGTATTTACAAAGCTGTGTGCTTTTCTCGTCACCTCACTCTTGAGTGACACACTGAAATGTCGTGGGATTAAATATCCCTTTCTAGCTGAAACAAAGGCATGGAGGAAGAGAAAATAATACAAGGGCTGACATTTAACAAGGAGATGTGCAATAAGAGATAGGGACGAGAGATGTCAGCGAGCAAAGAGAGAGTTGAAAGGACCTTCATGACACTGAGCTTCCTCCATCCTCACGTCTTCATGAAGAGGCAAAAGACATGCTTGACAGAGACCCAAAGGACAAGTGAAGGACGTGGAGTATGTGGAGGGGCTGAGAGACACGACAGTTTCTCCATTAAAGAGTAATGAGCCCCAAAAGTTCAGGTCGTCCTTCAGGCAAGAAACATCAAGAATGCATAATAATCAGCTGGAATCTTGGTGGTTAAGGGTCTAAATGTGTAATCAAAAGACAGGGTATAGTAGGGTGTCCTGCTATTGTGGCCTACTTAAGCTAACTGTGTAAAGCTGAAAAACAGTTCTTGCTTTATTCTTAGTTGGATTAATCCCTTTGGATAAAAGTGTTAGTGATCATACAGAACAATCAAACTACCAAACACAGCTCTTATTCTCATTTGTATAAAATAATACGTTTTGAAAGGTTGTTTGACTCGGCGAGCCTCAATAATATGTCTCCTTCCATTCTGTTGCTGCAACCCGTCACATCATCACACAACACTGAATGTCTTAAGCGGGATTTTATTGATCCAGTGATGTTTTGAATTGTCTCTAAAGGGAATTCAACAAATGATGCATAAAAAGTCATGCCAACAGAAGTTCAGCAGTTGCACATCAATTATTTAGGAGATGTTATAATTTATTGCACCATTTAGCTTGTCTGGGAAGCATGGCTGGGACTCATGTTCCTCATGAGAGTGCCAGGCCTGAAAGCTTGCCATCGGGCCCAGCATGCATTGAGTCTGTCAGATCGGGCACGTTGAGTCGTAGAAGTGCATTGTAGGAACTCGTGACTCCCAGTTCCGCAATGAAGCAGACATGCTCCTTGGAAGCAGGAACTAAAAGCAGTGTTGCACTGAAGAGGCATTAATGGAGACCTGTCACTGCTGCTGGAGATCATCTGAAGTACTTTTACCTTTTACTGTCTCCTGGTAAGTCTGTGTCAGGCCTTTTGTGACAAACCAAATATCACGATCTGTCCAAATTTACTCAAAAGCTGGCATTCATTTGGGATGGCAGGATGCAGTGCTTGAAGTGAAAATTTTGAAAAGGAAAAACACAGAGACAGGAGGACTAGTCTATTTTACCATTGATTGATTTATGGTGATACTCACATGGTCAAAAATCACAAAATACCTGCACTCCATCATTTATGGGTTGCTGTTTTTGGATACCCACCTTTTGTTATTTGTGCAGAGATTAATGGCTTTGATTTGTTTTGCAACGGTGATGATGAATGCTGTGTGAAAACACAATACGAGCTCTTTAGTCAGACAGAGGCTGGACCTGCCTGGGTGGGAAAAGGCAGTAATAGCACGTACAAAGCCTTTGTGTCAGTGCCGCCCTGTGTCCAAACACTGAGCCGGAAAGGCAACACAAGGCAGTGTTGCAGGGAGCTGCTGTATGAGAAAAAGACGGCAGGCTGAAGGCGGGCTTGGCAGATGCTGTGGATTATGCTTGTGGGGCTGTACAATCACAGGCAATCTTGCACCCTGCCAACCACATCGTGCTCTGCGAGTGCCAAGCGAGCAGGTAGCTCTACCCCCTCTCTGGCACATGTTTGTAGGAAGAGGAAGATTTGTTTTCATGTGACCTGGGCCTGTGTCCTTCTCGTGAGTGCCACCCTACAGCTAGGAAAGTGTTTGAAATCTTTACAACACTGACATTAAACAGTTCTTCTGTGTTAATTAAGACGTATTTTCAACAGGACAGTTGATCACAAACCTGTTTTTTACTGTGCAAATTGAAAAAATCTTATCTGGTACATTGTTATGAATGTGGAGGTTTTGGGATGTCATCCATGCAGGATGTGATGTATAAATTAAGATTTATTAGCTCATTTCTTGCATGATGTCTTTTCTCAACATATGGCAATTTGTTTATGTTTAAAATTATGGAAATGTGAGTATATAGGAGCTCAGTAAAGACTCACTTTCCAAAAGCTGGAAAATAAGTGAAAATGTCAAACATGAGGTCATCTAACAGCACCAAACCTTTTCATTACAAAATGACTTTCATGAATGTGGCATTGGTTGTACTGTCCACTGCTTGATGCTTGAACCTCAAGGGAATTCAACTCAGCAGCTAAGTACATTCTTTAAGAAATGCATCAAAAAATCATTTGTTTGCAAATGTTTCCTGAACATGTCCACAAACTTCAACAAATTGTTCAAAAGATAATAATTGAATTATAGCTTTGTTCATTATCCATAGCCACTTGACCAGTCCTGGGTTGTGGTGGTCCAAAGCCAGTCCTGGAAACTTTGAGGATGAGGCTAAGAAGGGTACACCATAAAAGAGAAGCCAGACCACTTAGAATGGCCAACAAATTAATATTGTTGACAGTCTTGCAGGGTTGTAAATAACCTCAAACTACAAATTTCTTTCCTTTTGATTAAATTTTATTTTCAGATGTTACAGTTTGGATCACCTTATTTTTTTGAAATTTTCAAAAACAGCTAGAAGCACAGCAGAATAACGGGGTTGTCTAAAGTTTGACAGAATACCCTTTATCAAAACTATGAAATGAATTTTCATGAAAAGAATAACAAGGCTAAATCAAAAGTTCTCACCAAATCAAGGTTTAAGATGGAGGTAAAATCAACTAAGCAGGACCTTTAGCTTCGCAGTGTCTGGACTTCAGTTTGCATGTTCTCTCCATGTTCCCATGGTTTTCCCCTGTGTGCTTTGGTTTCCTTCACAATCTAAGTGCATTTTTCAGCTAAATTGGTGACATTTAACGGTATGAGTGGATGAGTGCGTGATCTTCCTTTGAGGGATTGGTATCCCATCCATGTTATACTCTGCCTTGTGGTCTGTGTTTCTAAGATGGCTGTGGACAATCATAACCCTGCATTATACAAGTGGTTAAAGACAATGGAAATGGTATGATTATAAATGGTATTCCAAGACATGGATTGTCTGCTTTGTAGAGTTAGTTTATATTGACTTTCACTTTAAATGAGCTCAATTTAAGGGTATCAGCAATATTTTTCTTGGTTTTTAACTGGTGATTTTCTGGTCTTCATTTGGAAATGGATTCACTTTACTGCCATCACCTTGACAGATGGTTTGGCCAGGAGACATGTATTCGGCAAACACATTTCCAGAACTCTCACTCCTCCTTACCATTGTTTCTTGACCTTTGACTCATACTGCTAAAATCATCACTCTTTCTTTGGAACCTGTGCACAGACATTTTATTTGTCTGTCACCTGTACAGATTCTTCTACTGTTCTTGGGTCTGATAGTGTTGTCACTTATTTCCCCAATATTCCTTGGAGGCTCTTAACCTTTTTTATTATTCATTGTGGTAGACCACAAAAAGTGCCAAGTCTCCGCACTATGTTCCCCTTCTATCTGCTGTTCTCACCTGGTCCTGCTAGCAGACTTAAACCACTGGTTTAAGAACTTCTCCACAACAAGTTGCCCCCATATTTATTCTTGGTGCCTGCCTTCTCCCCACAGTGTTTCTTATACTCCTCTTGGTCCTCTTATGATTCCACCCAACCAGGCACTCCAGCTTTTCCCCTATTTCTCTCTTTTCCTTTCTTCGCTAATCCAGCTTTGCCCACTGGGGCTCTGGGCACAGTCTGGGGAATCCTTGTCTGTCCTTCCCTGTCCTTCTCTGACTGCACTACCTCATTCTCAGCAAAAGAGACTAGTGCCAATATTTTTACTCTGCTGACTTTGTGCCAGTAATTATTACTGCTTGTCTCCTGTATAATTAAAAATCATAATGTTAAAATAACGATTTTTTTTCAGCAGTAAATGGTCAATTAATGTGACTTTGTAAACCAGAGCATTGTTCTTGCATGGTATTATGGAACTGTATCTGTCTTTTCTCATTTTTGGACTGTAATAAAATGAAAAAAGCCCAAATGCAATTTGAATAGGCTGATGACATTGTGCAGATCTCTCAAGGACATTGCTGTTGCTTGTTGAATGCTTTTATTCATAGAAATACAGAAGCTGTTTTAACGTTTTACCTTTTTTTGTTTATCTATTTAATATAGCTGTTCAATACCTTTCTTAAGGTACAACGGCATGGTTTCTCCTGGGACTTGTGTAGTTCCCAAAACATGATGTTACCTGCTGCCTTTTTGACCTTTTCATAATATTCAGCTATGGATCACTGCACTGTTAAACACAGTCTATTCATTTAATTCTGGATCTTCCTGCAGTAATGAAAGTGAAACATTGTGGCAGAGATGCATTGAGGAAGGAGAGTCAATAAGTCTGCATTGCCACCATTTGGAGACACAGTTGTAGTTGATTGTTAGTTAATGTGTTTGGAAAGGCTTGACTGTTGAACATGGCTGTGGTATATACTTGTCTTCTGAACTATCAGCATCTCCGCGATGATGTAGGCAGTACACTGTATGTCAAAGCACATTTGGACCCTGGAACCAAGTGTGTTCATAGTGGCAGCCCAAGCAAATCAGCCCCCCACTTTTTAAGCCCCCATTTGAAGGTGTTTCCATCTTCCCAAATGGAGCTAAACCCTTGTTTGGAACCTTGGCACAGAAATTATTAATGTGGCTTCTGTTTTTTTTTTTTTAATTGGATTTCCAATATCCATCAGACTGTTGTCACTACTTCTGCATCATGGTTTATGTGGTCTTCCCAATTGTTTCTACTGTCTCTCAGCATTTCCTTGTATTGGATTTTCTACATAGTGATGCTGCATTTAAAAAGGAACTGGGTTGGATATGATGGTTGCTCTAACTGCTTTTTGTGTAGTGTCTCTCTGCAGAATCTGTTGGCCTTTATTTTTAGATCTTCCTGCTCTTCATGTCTTAAGTGGCAGGGAGCTGGAGAGAAAATTCAGTCGGCTGCTCTGAAAACTTTAGATACAAATATTTGAATGCTTTTCTTCACTGAAAAATAATACTAATACAAGGGGAATGCTGTGAACAAAATTTTTCCTAATCTTTGATGTATTTTAGATTTGAACAGTGATTTAAATAATATGGGCAATTTTAAAATGTACATAGGAAAATTCATATCTATAAAAGAGAATTGCACTGTATCTGTGGTCATCAAGTGACAATCCTCTTTGTAAGCCTGAATGAGCAGGAAAAGGAATCCTGTGTAAATCCCATTGCTGTAAAAGATGGTAATATTTTAATGATTATAAAAAATAATGAATGGGGTTCATAACTACTTTGCAAAATCACAAAATGTGATTATTTGCTTTTCATCATATATTTAACTTGAATGTTTTACTTTATCGCCTTAGTCGAAGTTTGTAACATAGTTTTCTCTTTATTTAATTTAATTTTGTATTCAGAACTCAAAGGAGACTATCACCACCCACCCAGGGAGTGAACACAATAGAATTTAACTGAAAACGTTAATATTACATTTTTATAACTTGTTTATTGAAATAAATTTTGTGGCTGCAGCTGTTGGTCACAATGTGTATCATGAGGCAAAGATTATGGGTAGAATGGTACTTTTATGTACACAGTGTATTTTATATTAATTCATCTGTGCTGAAATAGAACTTGTCAGGAATCAGTGTACAAAGCAAACAGTTTACTGAGTGTTTGAATGCAGAGGAATCTTTATTTCTTATCAGCAGTTTGCAGTTTTAATGAAAAATTGGTTTAAATATGCTAATAAGCCTGCATAAAAACACCTACTAAAGAGGTAGAGAAAAATTAAATTTGAAGGTGGTTTAATTTTGTTATTAATAATCCACATACTCTGGTACCACAGAATATAATAGACTTGTTTCCTACCCAGATTAGCAATGAAGCCATCATGTGGACTGATTGTAATTTTGACACAGTGCTCTTTGCCTTTATTCTTGGCCAGGCAACAGGTTAAAGATTTGGGCTTTGGGCTGTAACATTGGGGGATGGCTGGACTCACCACAACGAGCAGAATCCCAGCAACTCTTGTCATGTTATATCAGCCTGCTCCAGTGGACCAGCTGGTCTGTAGCCCTCACATCCTGCAGGCTGTTGGGCCGCTTTCAGAGGCCTACAGATCTGCCTCCTGCCCTGGACAAGGATCACCCCTCCTCTTCCCCTCCCCCTGATCCCTCCAGGATCTGCAGTGGGGTGATAAGAGGGCATCAATAAATTTGGCTATGGGACCCCAGGACACCTCCTAGTTCTGAGACCATTTTTCAGCAAGTGATTTGGCAGCCCTACAAAACCCAATAATTATTTCTGAAAGAGGGACGTTCTGGTGTTTGCCTCTCGACTCCAACAGACAATTACTCGGGGTTCCAACATTATCGCATTCCTCCAAATTCAGCTCGTTTTGGATGCATTTTATTTGTTTTTCCTGCAATATGTGGCTATTTCCAATCCTAGCAAAATCCCTTGGCACATAATTTAGATGGAAATTTATTTGCATTTGTGTTTTATGTTGCTGTGATCTGTAACCAAGTTCATCACACATATTTATCAGTAGCTTGTGTGACTAAATTATTTCCCAGTATGGCCCACTATAGAGCACGCCTTCATTGTCCACAATAAATAATACTAAGCCTGTATCAGTACTGTCAGCTTTAATTTCATAACCACAGACTGACAGCCAATTCAAACCAAGGTGCGTCACCTTCTCAAATTAAAATCTTGATCTCTCAGTTCCATTCTGACATCTGCTCTCCTAACTCCAACTACTATAGTTAAGTGCAGCCCATCTACTAATTATTTACATAAAAATACTAATGTATGCAATTCGCAGTAATTATTGCTGTTTAGCAATAGCTGCACTTTGTGTCATGTTCATATTATTTTGCAATGCTAATTTACTATATTTTTGTCCAAGAGACAAACATGTCCCAGATATCAGTGGAGCTACAAATGGGAAAACTTACATTACTGCAGAAAGTCTTTGTTTCTGTCCTACAGTTTTTATGGAAGGGTTTTGGATGAAGACATTTTCTTTTCATTTAATTTGTTTCTACATTTCAGAAAAGGCCCTGTATCCCCATTGGCACACAAAGTGTTTGTCGACACAGCAATGAATGGAAGGTCAGCACAAAACAAATCCATTTTATGCAAGTGAAGTTGAGAAATTTTAACTTCACTGCAGTGATTTCAATTTTGTCATCTCAGCCACCACTTGCTGTGCTCAGAAGATGGTAATGCTCATCTTGCTGTGGTATTTCAATGCTCTTTTTCAGAAGTTCAATTTGTACTTTGGTTGATAGAATAAGCTCTTTTAAAACTGGAATTAACTAGGCTTCTTTCTATTTTTAATAGAAAAATTGTAATTATCCTAAGTCAAACCATTATCATGCAATAATTCTTTTATTTCTCACTGTAAGAAAATAATGGGTCATTATGGGACAGAATACATGGTTCCAGTAATTATCACTGTGTAATTTACCATTGTAAAGTTGGTAATCTTCCAGTTATTTTTACAGTCCCATTCGAAATGTTATGTTTTTGTCTATTTAAATTTTGTAATTGTGTCATTTAGGCAGTTCAGCAGAGAATGTCTGGGTGCTTCGGGTGGCTAACCCTTGAACTTGTCTATTTTTTTAGCCTTTAATCATAACTGAGACAATCAAAACTTCCTCTGTTTGTCTGCAGTGCCTGTGTGTGTGTGTGTGTGTGTGTGTGTGTGTGTGTGTGTGTGGGTGTGTTTGTGTATATGTGTGTGTGTGAGTGTGAGTGTGTGTGTGCTTGTCTCTGAGTTGCTTATACTCTCATGCAAAAAGCTTTATCTGACAGCCTTCCCCTCACGGGCCCTGGGGTTTTCAAATAAGGGTAGATTCTCAAAAAACGTTGAACAGCAAATGCCCAGACATTGCAGTTCCTTTTATTGTGTTACCATTGCATGCTACTTTTTTAAAAATCGGTTTACTTCATGCATTGTACATAACTTATACATTTCCATTTCATAATATATGAACATTGAAATAATATCTGTAGCAGGAATATGACTGTGTAACCTAACTGCTTATTGGATATGCAACAGCTGCATGAGGGTTGACCCGTTATGGTGAATTCTCAGAAAAATCTGCCCATTTAAAAACTTATGTTCACTTTGATAACTTGCAAGTCAGCCATTTCAGACAATTTAGACAAACTGTAATGTGATGAGTATGCAACATACCTCACTTTTTCCAAAGCAGTTGACTATGTAAAATTTATTCTCTACTACAGTAGCATTAAAATTGCAAGTACTGCAGGCTTTGCAATGAATATACAGCTAGTGCTTAGTGAAAATTGGTACAACTGTTTTGTAAGGTTTGGAAATACTTACAGAAAGTTCTTAGTAAGCATGAATTGAAGCTTTTGACAAATGTATGCTTTTACCCAAAGGACTGAGGAGTAGCATAGACAATTTCAGACCACAGAAGTCAGCATAGCATGTTTGAAATATAAATGTGTTTTATTAAACTCTTTGTTATGCACTGATATTCAGCAAGTCTCAAAATACCAGAATTAAAGAGAATAACACTGACAATGTTTCAAAGCATGAAGGTAGTGTGTAGGCTTTGAATCATTTGTGGAACTCTGACGTATAATTCTTTGTTTGAAACTGAGAAGATTCTGAAAGGTTTTAGCTGGATTCTTGTTAAAATTCTGCCGATCCGGTTGCACGGCCATTGAAAAAGGGTAAAGCAGCCATTCTGCTCTATAAGGACCTTCAAGGAACAGCCTTGGCTGTGGTTGTGTGACTGAGTCCCTACAAAAACGTGAAATCCTGTGCACCTGAAACAGAAGTGAGAATTTACATATCAGCCAGTACAGTAAGTAAAATCCAGCTGAAGGACATGTATTTTTTAAACAGACATTCAGTACATTCATTCTAATTGTTATTCAGCTATAGTGTGTGGAAGGATGGATTTCCCCAAAACTTTGAGTTAGTCAAAGTGCTGAACTGCATTAGTATATTACAACTTAATATAATTTTGCAAGAATCTAGCAGCTGCTGTATTTTTTGTTTAAAAATTCTTTATCTTTCATTGGGATTCTGCTCCCATATGCATTTTTTTACTTGTGCTTTTCAAGTGCACACAAAGCACATTATTATAATTATAGTTACCCATTGATGGAAGCTGAGGCAGGATGGAGATTAATATAATTTTCCGATAATGGTGTGTCTATGGACTCAAGAGTGGAATGGATGGAAGGATACTAAATGGGCCTGGCTCTTTACAGTCCTGCTGGAAGGTTTGAAAAAGCAATCTGTGTCCAGTTGATTGTGAAATCTTAACCTTCTTCCAATCTTAACCTTGTGCGATATACCACAAGGCCTGCAGAACCTGATCACTCCCTGCACTCCAACAAGAGTGCTGTGCTCCTTTATTTCTGGCCACTTGGTGGTCCCACTAGAGAGATCTAGACCCGAGACACTGCAAGTTCTTAGTTTTCGCTATGGTGTGGTGGAATGAGCTCATTCTCTCTCTCAGAACTGCTAAAACATCTCAGTATTGCTGAAGGGTTTCAAAACTTATCACTTCTAGCCACACTCCATAGTTGCTTTATAAGTTTTTGTTATACAGTACCTTCTATCAGACTCAATTCTATAGACAGACACTTATGTAATGCACACTGCTGAAAACTGGTGGATATGGACAAACTATGTTCTGACAGTTGTGCCTACATCTGAAGCCCTTTGCTTGTAATGAAATGCACTTTTGTTTATGGTGGGCTGCACATCACTTTGGGGAAAAGTGTCTGCTAAATGAATTAAAATGCTTACAATTATGTTATTACAGGAGCTTATGAGACACACAGACATCAGCCACATAATAGTGCAGTGATAAGCAGGATGGAGTGAGAGGGTTCTGATGGGAATGGGCCGATAGATTCTAAAAACAGAGAGAGATGTCTTGTTTGTATGGGGAAAACAGAAAACTACAATTTACCAGGTACTATCTGTCAAAAATGGTCTGACACAAGGGAGGGAATTTACCTGTCAAACCTGATCTGACAAATTTGCAGCATGGTCGGTGTAGAGCAGGGACACAGAGATGAGTTATGCAATACGTAAGGGAGGTGTTTGGGACATATGCATGAAAGCCCTGGCTCCCATCATTGTTAGGCAGCAATGATGCCATTGTCAACACATTCCTGCAAATGTTGGCTTTAGTCACTGGGATCATATTTTCCTGTTAGACAGTAATACATTTTCATTCATATCAGTTCAACTTCATTGAAGAATAATTTTGATCTGCAATTTCTTGAATATATCTGCAATTTTTAAGCTGTGAAGCTTACCTGAACGACATCCTCTAAAGTCAAGATGTCGACTATTAACGAATCTCTTCAAATACAGCAATCCCTCGGTATCTGAATTTAATCTGTCCTTAAAAACGCATTGGATACCAAATTTCTTAGATCCCGAGTGCCTATTTCCCATTATTTTAAATGGGAGAAAATAAATAAATAATGCACTCCGAGCCCTGCATAACCTGTATACCACAAGGCCTGCAGGACCTGATCACTCCCTGCACCTGCATAACTATCAACCCATAACTTCAGCATGATAAACACTGCAAACACCAGTTTCCTCTTTAGAAAACAATGCTGGCATTAACTGCATGTTTATGTGGTACATGTGGTACAGTATGCACAGTACAGGACACTTCACATTAGTCCCTGCCAGTGTCACTACGTTACACACAAGAGATGAGAGGGCACATGTGCAGGGTTCGCAGAGGGAGTTCGGTGTTATGAAAAGTTGAATAATAGGAATAAAGACGTGTGTCAAAGTAGCCCACTGTGTCTGTGTTTTTGTTTCACACAACAACAAGCATTTAAATAAATAGGTTTATTTTTTAAAAAACAAAATGTGAAATGAATGCCGTGAAGTGGTGCAAAAATATGCAGACAAAGCAAAACAGGCAGGAACAGCTGATAACAACCTCGCACGCGTTGGTCTGGCTTCAGATAAATGTGTAACAGTACACAATAGAGTCTATTACAATACATACTAGTTTTTACAGTACACTACAGTACAGTATTTATTTGCAGATTTAAGAAAATATATTATGTTTTTTATTATGGATAAGCTTTCAATAAAAATCCATTATAGCAAAAGTTTCCCTTCTGAGAGTGATATTTAGGTATTAATTCCCAAGAGCTGTTATAATGAAAATTCGGTACTCTACTACATTCTTCCTTGTTCTCAGACAAGTAGCTATCAAGCCAATTTCATAATAATGATAGCGATAATACTAAAATAGGGTGTCATTTGTATCACGGATGCTTGATTAGTCTGCAGCCACCTCTTCAAAGCAGAGTCTTTAATGCCATTGAAGATGAGTCTCGTGATGATCAGGATCAGTTCACAGCTCACAGTTTAGCTTGCTTGCTGGACCGTGAACCCAGCTCCCTCTCGCTGCAGCATTGAGTCCCCGGCTCCTCCAGCCGCACTCTTCAGACACAGACTGCAACATACCTCATTGCCTCTCTCAGTCGTGGGCTCATCTAGGTCACACGTTCACATACATTTTTCTGGCAATTATGAAAACCTGTTTCTCAATTTTCATAAAAGAATTTAAATATTTTTTTAAGTGGGTTATTCTGCATCTCCTCTTTTCATGACTGTGAGTGCTTTTTTCCTCAGGCTTCTTGGACTCTAGTTAAAATAGAAATTCCCAGTTCAGTTTATTTCTGTGTTGTCCTTCTTGTCAAGTGTGGTCAACATAAGGTCATATTGAGAGAAAGTATAGAATTATGTAGAACAAATATTTTAATTATAACAGCTGGAAAAATTATCAAAGTGCTGGTCAATTTTCAATTCATTGAAAAAAACACCATTAAAGACAACTGTTGGAAGAAAGACAGAACATCTAAGCTTGGTACAGAAGGGTTCAAGACTGTTGGCTGCCCACTCCTCTGGGATCCTGAAACTTTTAGAGAAGTCAGAGAAAGAAGGTGTCAGTATTGTGAAAGCATTGCTTCAGTATAACTTGGCTTGTTCTGCTGCCCAGGCGCACGGTCAGTGTGGAGCACAGGCTGTTTGTGGGACTGGACTTTGTTTTGACAGGACCTCTTGTCTGTTTAGCATCATTGGGCCACTCTCTGTGAGAACAGCAGGCTGACCCCTTCTGGCAGGCATTTCATGTTGAGAAAGTACTACAACAAGATGGCAAGGATTTACACCAGCTGACACAAAACACAGATTTTCTTTTTTAATTGCATCTTTTGGTGATTTACTGTTTGAAAGTGTTTTATGTTATGTTGCTTTGGATAAGTTGCTGCTCTCTAAAGACCTTGAACAAAGGCTAGTTTCTGTGGAACAGTGGAGTGCATGATTTTCCACCATTGAAAACCCTATTTGTAATCCAGGATCATGCACAGGTCACAGCTTGACTACATGTTTTAATGCTTCACATTGTTATCACTGTTATTCCTGCTCCAACTAGGATCTGTGGTTCAATGAGAAGCATTTCTGCATTTCTCCTGCTCTCAACTGTAATTTATAAAGCAAAGCAGTTCTTTTTTTACGGATGTGGATTTTTTCTAGATACTTTGGTCTCCTCCAGTGATCCCAAATTCTAAGTCTGTGTTATTCTAAGTCTATTTTAGTCTTAGTATGATTTTACAGGTTAAGTCAACACATGAGTGCCTTATGATGGACTGATTCTTCTCTCCAGAATATATCTTACCATATGTCCTATACATTCTGGACCTTTGAGATGCTTATTAGAAAAGCATTTACTTAAAATAAACAGATAAATGCCATACTTATGTGATTTTACTTTACTGAAATCAGAATTCTTGCATAAACTAGTAAGAAAAATAAATGCAGCAGGATTTAAAGACAGGATTCCTAATTGCAGCAATAACGCATAATTCTAAAGCAAGTGGAATGAGGTCATTCGAATGTTGGATTGTTTGAGCCAGTCATTCTTTTTGACTGCTCCCCAAAAAAACAGCCCCTACAGACCTTTTCATCATCTGTAGATTACAAGGGGAGATGCTCTTTGGCCCTGGACATAAAATAGTCTCTTGCCTGGTTGGTAGAGAGGCGTTACTGTCCTTTCCCCAGTGACGTCAACTTTTGACCTTGCATGCTTCAGGATTTGTCCATATTTAGTTATTTATTCTTTCCATTATAATGAATGAACACGTTTTTAAGAATGCGTATAAAAAAATCTTAATTCAAATCTGAAAACTCAATTTACTGATGAAAATAAAAGTGCACAGAAAAGAAAAGCATAAACGTTCAGATTGTTTTTCACATTATTATTAGTACATTGAAATGCTTTCCAGTTTCGCAGTGCGAGGTACTCTGTTTACGTGAAAATGTGTTGCTGGGCAACCAAAATGTGGAAACTTGATTGGTCACATTTCCTGCCTCAAGGATAGGCAACTAGTAAACACTTCAGGGGGCGAGTTTTCTTCTATTGCTTGTGATATTCGTGTTGATGAGTATCAATTATTTAAACTTTTTACCATGCTAAGGGAATTCTTTATGAATAGCCTAGTTATTTTTACCTAATTTAATTATTGCACACATCTGATGTTTTTAATCCTTCATTTACAGTGAACAATCATGGATTCACATCTTTAATATTGTAAGGTATAATCTTTCATGCAGCCACCTGAAAGTAAGATATGTGTGGAGTTTGACCATGTGTGTTAGCTCCATGCTCTAATATGAATGTATTTTTTAGATGGACTCACAAGCTATATGAGCTGTTATAGAAAACTTCTTGGGCAGTAGAAGGTGCTTCACTTACCCAGGACGAGCTGGGACTGTAGTTTGTGAATGACAGCCACATACTTGGTGCGAAGCTTACCATCAAAACAGAGTGGTTTGACCAGTTGGACCTTTTATTAACTTCAGTGTCAACAGCCAGACCATTTATTTACAGCAGTTTGAACACCTGGATGTTTTATGAAGAGTAGGATAGTCAGGTGGAAGTTTTATTGAGAGCAGTCAAATGTTTTTCCATGGGATGCTTGAACAGCTGGATGTTTAATAAAAACAGTGTGTATAGCTACATGCTTTATGGTTTTACCGCTAATGATCAGCATCATTCCTCTCCCAGGGCATGAGAAGCCATTGATGGTGAGAAGGTTGAATATCAGAAAGTCCTTGGTTTTTGTGTTTAGGAAGAATGGAGGCTATCAACTCCCATGAAGAGTCATCATAGTTGAGATTTGCAGAGTGACTAAATCTGATGGTGCTTTCAGGAAAGATAAAGAAAGATTGACAGATACTGTAGGATAGAGCTTGTGCTATGGTTGGGAGGTAAAGAAGCAGAAATGGGGTAGGAGGGGAGACTGAGCATCAAAGAGGGTAAAGAGTGAATACTAAATGGACCTGAAGATTATACTTTCGAGGATGTCCCTATGCAGGTAGCACTGTCATCAGTGTGACACCTTTTTGTAATTATTGCCACTAACTTGCAAAGAAGGATTCTTATTTATTCGACAGGCTATGAAAAGGAGAATATTTGAGTGTCTGTTCATTTGTGCTTTAGGTTTGTATCCGTATTTGTACAACTGAGAGGATAGACCTTTTGTGATATGTGGTTAATACTCCTGCTCCCTTTCTCTCTTTGTACTAACACAAACAGAGAATTTTTAGATTTCCACAGATTTTCTTCTCATTCCAATTAGAAGGTCAGCTTTTCCGACCGTTAGCCATGTTTGTTTCAATAATAGAGATGAGTTTACAGGTATAATTATGTTAGATGTCAAAGGAGTTTATTTAAAAGGGAGATGTGATTTTCGAGATCTGTTGTTGTTCTCTGTGCCAGTGTGGGTACTTTGTAGGAAAAAAATTGGGCTTTTAGGGATGTTGAGCAGGAGCCAAGGCACGTAGACACAATGACTTCAAATGTACTCTCTTACCCGAGAATTTGTCAGTCATGCTGCAGCCCTCTAACCCGGGCTCTTTTGGTTGCCATGGGAGATAATCATTTCTGTTTTTTGTTTCTCTGTGAGCTTTTTTGGTATCCCTACCTGGGAAACTGCCACTGTTTTTAGGCTTGTGACTGTTGTGGCGTCTCCCTCACCAAGTGCATGAATGCCATTTGTCCTCCTGTTCTTGCTGTCTGCTGCAGCACTTATCAGCATCTTTGAAACCTGTGCAGGATTATCAGTGGCAACTTGACTGCAGATTTCTTCATTTACCTGATACAACCTCACTAGGATCAGACCAAAGAACACCATATAAATCTCATTGCACTATTCACTTTGAAAGATCCCTTTTAGTAAGTTTTAATAATATTTCTCAATTGTTTTCCAACTTTCCCATTTATTTTGCCCATGTTTTTGTCATTGTCTCCATACCCTTGTCCAGTCAGTGCCTACCTTTGGGTACTAGGTCATTAATGCTAGTAGAGCTCTGTGATGGCTTACTTGAGGGCTTCTGTAGTGAAAGGAATAAATTTTAGGTTTATGCTATATATTGAAGCCCAAAAACCCTTAAACAATACTCCTGTGTCTCTTCGGGGAGTGCAGTGATGAACTCTGGGAAGTGTTAAGATCAGATGATACGTTGAACTGAGAGATGGCACTAAGGGACAGAGATAGCAAATAAGGTGGCAAAATTGACATGCCAATCCAGACCAATGGAATAGAAGATGAGACAGTCTGATAGGGCATGGATGCAGCTGGACAACTGTGGGTGGAGGTGTTACTGTGACAGCAGGGAAGGTGGTACATGGTGGGGGGTGTTAGTAATCCTGGTCTCCAACAGACAGAACAGCTGAGAATGTGACTGTTTCTTATTCCTCACAAACAGACACACACTGTCTCACTATGATCCTGTTTTCTGCCTTCAAATAAGCCTATATGTTAGACTCTATTTCATTTCATTTTCTCTCCTTGGCTTAGTTAGTCCAATCAGTAGTCAGTAACCTTTACTTTTCGCACACAATTTGCTTCTGCAAAAGCTACTGAATTAGAATATTTAGTGAAAATGAAGAATAACCCTACATTGTTCTGATTATGTTTATTACTTCAATAGGGAAAAGGCTAAAAACATCACATTCATTGAGTAATTGTAATTTGCTGAGACTTGTGCATTGGTGCACTGGACCCATGAACTACATGCACTTCAGCTTTTGACTGCATATTGGAGGCTGTGCTGTCCTGATGCTGTTTTTATGCCCAGGACATGAAGCTGGGTCCAGCAAGTCCAGCAAAATCCAAGAACAGAAGAATTTTCCTGTCTGAGCTGTTACTCACCCTGAGTGACATACCAGGACTCTGACCTCCAGCTGACAAAAGCGAGCGACTCAGACTACTGGACTTGAACCACAGTAGTAATGGTGTTTTAGCCATGTAAACCAAAGACACCGGGTCAAATGCTTGCTTCTGTAGTAGGACCTAATGCTGCCGTTACCCTTAAATTTTGAGGGAGCAACACTCTGCTCTATAAACAAGTAAATATTTCCAATATTGCTTAGTGAAAAGGACCTAATAGTGTAAGCTGCCTAGGACAAAGTTAGGATATGCACTGTAGTGTAGAATTCAGCTCATGGGTTACTATTCTTTCACACACATCTCAGGATTGCAAACATTGAAAACATGGAAACTCTACACACCAGGAGCCAGATTCATGCATGTCTGAACACACTCCTCAGGCAGTGTGAGTCTACCTGCTGTACCTCTGTTCCACTTTTAGGAACTTCAGCTAAATGAGAGTTAAAAATGTAATGTCCACATACTGAAATATTGTGACATCCATTGGTCCCTGTAGGTGTTTTGCATTAATGGTGTGGGTGACATGAGGTGAGCTGATGATCTCATCTTCATCTCTCTCATGATTTGTGACTGAGTAAAATACAGTGTTCTGGTCAGTTAGGGCCTCTATCCTCCTTAAAGTCTGTAGGTCAGTTTGGGAGAAACTCAGGAACTCTCGTGCTGTATTAATTCATTTTATTCATATTCATATTTCATAATAATTCATATTTTTCTGCTGCTTACCCCATTATATAATTCAAAATGACTTGCATACCTTACAGTTTTACACTTTGCCATTTCGTCAGAGCTGAATCATTTCCTAAAGTAATTTGGGTAAACAAATGTGCTCATGGATGCAAAAGCAAGGCTCCTCCTGGGACAGCAATAAGTTGTTGTACCCTTAAGTGAGCTACTTTAACCAGATTGCTGCAGGAATTTGGACTTCAGTCACTTGTCAGTGAAATTAAAAAATTTTCTCAATGTTAATAATAAAATCTGTTATTTATTTTTTAAAGTAACCTACTATATGTAGTTTTGCAATTCCATTTACATGTTTGTTACAAAGCACTGATAAAACGGAAATCTTCTGAAATCAGTTGTGTTGTTCATTTATTCAGTGGTAGTGAACTATTAATAAAATTACAGTTAATCCCAGCCCTGTGTTTAGGTGTGTACAAGGCAGTGTGGGAGTGGCAGACGTGGATGTAGCTGTCACGGAGCAATGGCAGGGCAAATTGACAAGTGGATGCCCCTGCAGAGCCACCGCTGTGATGAGGGTAATGAACGGGTAGTTTGGGAGAGAGGAAAGTGGACCGAGATAGACAGAAAGGGACACGTAACTCGACAGGAGGGCAGAGAGACAATGTGAAGAACTGGCAGATTTCCACAGATGTAGTTCTCTTCCAATTGGTGCTTGTTCCTCTTTCATCCCAAATTCAACCACTGCCCTCTTTGCCTTGCTTCCATTTTATACTGCGATTCCACATTTTGCGAGCATATTTTTTTGGCCCCTGCTATTTGTGTGTTGGAATTCACCCAACAATGTCACTCCCCTTTGTCCCACTTCTCATAAGGTTGCCTTTACTACCTTCTCCTGCTGTGTTCTGTAGCTCAGTCCCATCCCCTTTTCTGTGACCCTTCTCCTTATCCCTCTGTTGAATCTCTCAGTCAATATCAAAGCTGAAGGACGAGAGGGACGGATGAACAGAATGGGGCAGTGAACGAGAGGAGAGGAGAGAAAAAGGAAGGTAAGGTGGGAAAGGTGTGCTCCCTGATTTTTTAAATATATTTTTCAGCCTCCATAGGTCCCTGCAATCCTCCCTTTACACAACTACCCTCTTTATATCTCTTTGCTAAAATATTTGATCATGTCACTCAGTGTGGATCCTGAGGTCAAAGTTCAAAGGCTGTTACACACTGTACACCTACATGCGTGTTGAAGCTGTGCATCATGTGCGTCTGTTTGTACTGATTATCTATCGCCCGTGTTGTCTGCCTCAGAAGACACAATCTCCTTCTTTGCCTTTTCTGATTGTAAACAGTTGTGGTGCGGACCAGGTCACTGAGGTGTTGTTGACCATGTGCAAGGTCACTTCAGAGTGGAGAAGAGTCTCAAAAATGTGTGTGTGTGTGTGTGTGTGTGTGTGTGGAGATGGAATGTACATCATGACATCATGATGAATAGCATGAGCTCAGCCCCTGACATCATGCGCTCCTGAGTCTTGTACAAAGCATTTCAGACAAGGGGAGGAAATATGGATTTGAGGGCTTGATGAGAGTGACATTGAATTGCTGGATGGGTTTGGCACACTGAATATCCAGCATTGAAGGAGAGGCAATATTCCTATCTGCCTTGAGGACTTTTGTTCCCTTTTCTTTCATGTTGTTGACACTCAGGGATGCACTAGCAGGCACACAAGGAAGTCCGGCACTGAGTTGGAACAAAAGATCCAGACAGGTGGGCATGTCTTTTCACATATCATCACTAATTACAATGGCTTGGCCCTTGTACCCATGACAGGCCGGCCCAATAATGTCCTTTTACTACATCTTCAAAGGCAACACAACTTTTATGAACTTCTGCAACACCTGGGCCCAAGGCTCATGACAACAGTGTCTGCAAAAATATCTTTTGTGAAGCAGAAGTGGAGGTGATTTCATACATAGGCATGAAGTCACATTCTCCGTTGGATGATCCATCGGAAATCAAGGGTTAGATGCACAATGCTCACTGAAATAAACACCTCTTCCTGCCTGTCTTCTCTTGGTTATTTTGAAGCGATTAGCTGGAAACTGGGGACTCTACAGAGGAATCAAGCTAATTCATGCGTGAAAGGCTGATTTGACTTTGTTTCTTGCGATGTGTCTTTTTAATTTACTCTTGGGTTAATTTATTTGTTTGTTTTGCTTACCTGTTCAAGAGATGCAGAAAAACGAAAGAAATTTTCTTTTTATCCAGCAATGTATAAGGGTCTCCTGCATCTCACGATTAAATGGATCAGTCTGAGGAGAGACACCAACTGATTAATGAATAGGCAGCTCTGTTGCAAATGGCAGTACTTCATTTCTGTGTATATACATACACTTATATGTTTTATATTTATATAAATATTTATTCAAATGTTTAGCTTTAAGCAGTGCAGTTGCTGTCAGTGTCAAGCTCTTAGAATACTTTAAATGCATGTGGTGCACACCTCTATTATCACCTGTAATGCTATACTCAGTGACCTTTGGATGCGTTTATGAACTCAGACATGGGGTGAAGTACCAGGAAATGGCAGTTTCACAAATTAGAAGAATTAGACTGGTTGGTCATTTGTGAGGATGTTTGCTGTACGTTCCATCTGGGCTTTGCGTCAAATGGAGGGATTGGAGCTGCTGTCAAGCAAGATTGTCGACTCCGTCATTTGGGGCCACTGAATAAAATAGATGTCGAGGTGGGGTGGTGATGGGTTTGCAGAAAACAGTACAAGCAATGGCCAAAATTACTGAATGTTTACATATGTTATTCATATTGATGGATGGGTGTGACATGCTGGAAACAGATTTTCTTTGTTTGATATATTTCTGTTCCTTCCTTTTTCTTTGACTAATTTGTTTCTTTGCAATGGAATTCTTCTAACAGGGAGGTTGGTCTCTGCCCCCATTACTGTTGTAGTTATTCCATAACATTTGGAAAAATTGTCAATGAATGACTGATAATAACTGAGAGGAAAATGTTTACTTTAAGCCTGCATCCTGTACAGGATAAGGCTTGCTACCTGAGGACTGCTGTCCTCAATTCTTCTTCTGAACCTGGGCAGAGGTTCTGAGTACTGAACAGCTGCTCAGGGCTATTAATGTTTGTGCTTGTGGATGTTGTTGCATATGTGAGGACTGGAGGATAGCAATCAGAAGGAAGGATTATGGCAAAAGAGGGAGAAAGGGAGATGGTGATTTATAGCAAGGTAAAGGGCTTGCTGAAGCAATGCTGCCTGGTCTTGTTATAGGTGCTTATGATCTAAAATGCCTTTGCAACTTGATGACACTCTCAAAGAAGCAATCTGGTGGTGGCTGAGCTGCCATGGGTGGGTTGAGGTGGGTGTCTCTTTTTTCCTCAGTTGCTGCTGGGAAATAAAGTGGTACAGAAAAAGCCTGAGACAGAAGGTCAGCAAGGTGGACAAGACAAAGTAGGTCTGAAGGTTAAAAGATAAAAAAAAAATGAAGGTAAGATAAGCAAAGGAAAAGAAGGGTGAAAAGACAGAAGACGAGGCGGCTCATATGAGGCAAAGGAGAGGTGTAGGGGTTGTGGTGGTGACACAAAGAAAATATGCCCAATTGGAGAAGACAAACAGCCCCAGTGTGTGAATGGGAATCCCTGGCTTGTTTTTCTACAAGGGTCAGGTTACTCTCTGGCCACTTGTGGAAGGAAGCAGCTGCTGACACACATGGTGATCTGAGCTGGGCTCAGTGGGGGGTCTGCATGCATTAAAAAGCCACTGAACAGTCAAAGGTTTTTTCCAGGTTAATAACCACTGCCCATATCACAGAAGAACAGGCAATCTCAAACAGGAAACCTCAGTCAAGTCAGACAGTCAGTCAAGGGATTGATATCACTGTCTGCGGGTTGACACAAACAAGATATAATGTGGCAGTTGCTGTACATATTTTTAAGATTGATGTTTAAAATTCAGTGCAATTTCCTGCAATATAAATAGATAAAATTGTAAATGGCTTCAGATAAACGTGTTGGTTAAGCTGTTAAGAAATGATTATAACAATAAAAGGAAAATATGCTGAGACATGGCAAATACTAGGGAACTGACAACCTGGAAGGGCAACTCATTGACCTGGGATGGGTTTTTGCAGAATTGAAGGTCACCTAAAGTTACGGACCACAGAATTTCAGTACATTGGCTCTCCAGAAGACATTGTTTTTTATCAACTCATTAGAATAAGCAGAGTGTTTTGTAATGTGATGGGGTGTGTCCAGCATGACATGATGAAAAGCTGCAATTGCACCCCTCATGTAGTTTTCTTTTTCCTGAAGCAACTGAAATGAATGATTAAACACTTATCTTGAGAAGTATTTTTGAAGCAGTGGGCACTAGGCTATGAAACTGCCCCAAAATGAGACACCAGTTCATCACAAGCTAGCCATACACACACCTATTCACAATTTAGAGTGACCAGTTAACCTGACGTTGGAGTGTTTAGACAGTGGACAAGAAGCATCCACACAGACTTAGGAAGAACATGCAAATTCCACATAGACAAAGTATGATTCAAATGCACATCCAACCTCAAGTCTAGGTGTTGTGAGGCAGCAGGGCTACTCGCTGGGCCACGATTCAACCCATGACGATGAAGCAACTACACACTACTACAAGATAAGCCTTTCAGCCTTTCAGCCTTTCAGCACAAAAATATCTAGAAATGGAAAATGCTCCACTGAGTTACTGCCTAAAGTAAAATCTAACTGTAAAAAAATGTAAACTGCAGAAACACTTCAAAAACTATCCAACAAAGCAGGTCAAGTCCAGTCCTTCCAAAAGTGTCTTGATGGGCATAATCTGAGAAGAGTCTGTTTCCTCTAATGAGCTCTTACCCAGGTGCAGCTGTCAGTCAGAGAGATGCAGCAGGGCTTAGGAGACTGTCAACCTCAGCATTAGAGAAAATCCTTACAATTCAGAGCGTTGAAACAGATGGGTAGTCAGAAAATATCTAAAACACTAGGGGAAAGAGCAGCAGGAAGAAAGGGAAGTATAAATGTGGAGGTCACTTAGAGGTGATGAAAGAGTCTGTATCTCCATTTCAACGATTTAAGTGGCAGAGATGTGCTGGTTTACGTATCTGTCTGTGTTGTGACATGTAAATGTGATTTGGTTCACTACCTGGAGCAGCTTGCAGGTTTAAGATATTGGCTGAGGTATCATACGGTGTGTCTATATGTGTGTTAGTCTGGAAAATGTTGTGACTTTGGAAAAGAGCAGGAAGGGACAAGAGTAATGAGGCAGGGGATGAAGGATAGTCTTCTCAGTCAGAAATCTAAGCACACTGAAAATTCTCCCATCAGACTTTGAATTTCTCCTCACTCACAACACATCACAACACAGATGTCTTATTCACCTGCTTTGAAGTGAAGTTGAGGTAGAGAGCATGGGATTGGGTGACCAGGGCAAAGAGCAGAAGAGCTCTAGTGGTGACCTAAAGATGAATAAGTATCGCTCATCTGAACCAGTTTGCTTCATTATTCATAGACAACACGATACCTGAGGCTGAGGTAATGAGCTTCATGTGACAACATGTGACAAATAGGTCCTAGAGAGGCTATGCTAGAGTGTTAAATGCTACACCCCCCCATTTGCAAACTCATCTCTCTACCACTACACTACATTTTCTCCACTACTTTTTCACCTTAATGCATCCTGTGCTTGGTTATTTCCTCATCCTTATTTTTCTTAAACCTCTTGTTTAGACTTTTGTTTTCTTATTCCTTTGTTCCTTTTCCCTAGCACACCACCCCAACCTATTCCCCTATCTAAAACCTGGCATTCTGTCTTGCTTCTGTCGTGACTCAGTGCAGTGATCCTCGGATTAGTGAGCAGCTCTTTGACAGCGCACTGTCAGCTGTTCTGACTTTTAAGAGTGGCAAATGTCTAAATCAGAAGAATTAACCCCACACCTCAACATTTTGGAGACTGCTTGAGGATTATTGTGCTGGAGGATCCTTGAATGATGGTTAAAAAGTTAAGCGCACCCATTCAGTCTTTTTTTTTCTTCTGAGGTAAGTGCTACTGCCTACAAACATGATTCCTCTACCAAATGAACTCAGATGTGATTGATTTAGACATTTGTACAGGACACACTGCACTTTGATGTTTCCTCCAGAAGTTGCACACAGAATTCCACATAAAGGCTGAAATGGAAGTGTTTATTAGGTTGAGGTCATGTGGTGATTGAGTACATGTGTATGCCTGTGTCTGCACAGTGCACAACATTTACATCACACTTTACCATAAGGAACTCAGACATAAGGACAAACAGCAATAATCCTTCCATACTCCATTACTCTGATTTTGGCAGCAAAAATGTGGAGGGTGTCAACTGCACACTGGTGCAGCAAAATGTCGCAGATTACACAAAAAACACTTAGTAAACAAAAGGAGTGATCTAGTATCACAGTCCATACTTAATTTTCTCCACTATATGCAGGACAAAGTGTCCAGATGTAGTGAAAGTCTGGAAAAACAAAAGTGTCAATTTATGTATAATATTTTTATCATGACGCTGTATATTGCACAATGTACAGTACTGTGCAAAAGTCTTAAGCACGCAACTTCAATCTCTGTGGAGAAGTACAGGTAGATTCTTATCTACCATCAGGGAGGTTTCTGACTGGTCCCAAATTCATTCTGCAGCCTGAGAATGACCTCAAACACCCAATCTCAGTCATACAGAACCATCTTCAGCAAAAAGAAGGAATCCTGCAACAGATGGTATGGTCCCCACAGAGCCCTGAGCTCAACATGATCAAGTCAGTCTGGGAGTACATGCAGAGACAGTCAAAGTCTGCAGAAGAACTGTGGCCAGGTCCTCAAAATGTTTGGAAGAACCTACCAACCTCTACCTTAAACTGCATGCAAGTTTGCATAAGAGAATTGATGCTGTTTTAAAGGCAAAGGGTGGTCACACCAAATATTGATTTGATTGAGGTTTTTTTGTCTACTGCACTTTTTAGAAGGTTTGTTGATTAATAAGTATTCATGGCATTATTTTTGGAACCATCCTCGCTTTATAGCATTTTTCCCACAGATACCTAAGGCTTTTGCACAGTACTGTACTACAGTACAACTTTTATAACCTAATATAATGTGTAATGAACATGTAATGTGCCTTATAAAATTAAAGTCAGCAGAGTAATTAAACATACATACACACAGTAAGAGGAATTATATGCAAAACGCAATTAATAGTGTGCAGTCCAGCTGATACGGCTCAGTCAGAATGCCTACAAAGGAACTGGCTGGCGCTGCCTTTATGAAATAATATGATGGTTCTTTTCTGAGACTGCGACACAGTATCAAGATTGTTTAAAACATTTTGTGGACTAATGAAATGTCCTGCAAAAAAGTTTTATCTTAGTTATAGTGAGTTGTGAACTAACACATAAACTATACTGTAACTTGACATCTGGCATGGAACCTCAGCTAGAAGTGAGGGCGGAGGTCAACTCCCCCCTTATCTCTACAAGTGTGCCTCTAGCTTATGGCCTATTGTTGTGATTCATATAAATAGGAATGAGTCATAGGACTTTCAAAGACACTTCGGTCCTACCTTTAAAGATCGGACACTAAAACACAAGAGAGCTTTGAGTTTTAAAGAGTTTAATGTATGATAAGAATAATAATATAAAGTACATAAAACAATAGGTTGATCAGAATTATAGATGAGAAATAAAATAGATAAAAACTCATATATAAATGTGAAATTAAAGTAGTAGCATCATCTCTGAAATAAAGTAAGAAATAAAAAGGAAAAGGTGCTCTTTTATAGAGAGGCTTGGCAGAATGCAGATATGGGACTTGAATGAAACTTAGTTCCAGCTACAGAGTTTATCCAGGCATCTAAGGTGGCCTCTCTGCATGGCATTACTAACATCTTGGTTGCCCCAAGGTAAGATCTAAGCCAAGGCCTCAAACCTTACTTCAGCAGTGCAAAGCAGGAGAGTTCTTATAATAAGTAGCTCTTTTTTTATACCTTATTACCCCCCTCACTCCCCCATGTCAGGCACATCACCTGACATAATATTAGCGTTCAACATCTCAAGTGAGACGGAGTCGCCTGCATTTCCTGTATTTCCTTTTTTGGTTTGATCATGCAGTGTCTTTAACAGTCTGGCTCATTCTGTTTTAACCAAGCGCTTTTTCATGTGGTATTCTCAAGTATGGAGAATGTGGGCAAGGGCCTTCTTTCCTGGGGTCTGCTGAAATTCGCAGATAGGCTGGTGCACTGACTGGTTTCAGTGGGCCACATTCTCCACTGTCAGCAGCAGTGGTTTCTACGCCAAGTCCTGGTACAGATTCCACAGTCCATTGAATGTAACATTGAACTGTGTAATGCTTTCAGGTGAAATCTCAATCAAAGTTGACTGCTTAAGAGCTCAGATACAATGAAATCCACCATAGCCAGCGACATGTAAAGGTCAGGGTTGTTAACCCTTGGTATGACCTGTAATGGTATCTGAGAGAGGTGTGTAAGGAGTTTTGTAAGGTAACATCTCATCACATATGTGTGGCAGACAGCTGTGAACCGCCTTGAGTGCCTTGGAAAAAAAAAACGGGAGAGATGTCAGCTTTGCTATGATCGTTTTGGAGTGCGGGCAGGTGTTGCATTTGCCAGCTAATTCCATGGATACTTTAAAACCTTTGAAGAGGAAAAAGCAAGGATTACAGAGGTAGGGCAATAAATAAATAAATATATATATAAATAAAATCTTACAAAATTAAATAGAGGTGGTGCAAAGAGAAGCGTGGTCGGGGGATGTGAGGGGGTTGAGTGTGTGTGGGAGATGGGTAGGGATTAAACAAGAGAAAAAAGAATGAACGTAATAAGGGGAATTGTGAATGTGACCCATCTCTCGGCAACCACAACAACTTTTCCTGGAGGCAAATTTACATTTTCTGCAAAAAGTGCAGAGATTTTAGTTGCATCACTATGGAGCTCACTGTATAATCCATGGTTTCGGAATGACACCTTATTGATGAAGCTGGTTTGTCTGTCATTTCCATCTGCTGAACAATATTCAGGTGCATTTTATGCTCCAGAGCACTGCAGGATGTGAGAAACAGAGAAGAGAATCCGAAGTGGTGCTGACATGTTTGGCGTAAATCATCCAGTGCTAACTATGCTGATGACTGGTTATCAGTGTAATGGTTTGCTGACATAACATTACCTATCGATCTGTTTATCCTCACACAGTGGAGGGAAGGACAAAAAAGACAACTGAAATGGAAATCCACAAGCAAAGGTGTGCTTCACACTCCCATATTGCCACACGGTTTCAATGCCATACTCTGCATCAGTGCTGGACTGACTCACTTTCAGCCTAGTAGTTATTTGACAAGTCCAGTTTCATCTGTACCAATTTGAGAGGGCATGTTCCTTACTTTAGTGGGAAAAGTCCCACCTCTGCTTTCCATTGTTACCATATTTGTAACAACATTTTCCCTGCACAGAAAAATTTAAGGGATTTGTTCCTGCATAAAGTAATACTGGGCTTCGTAACGGTGAAATTCTTGGCGGTGGTCAGACACTCTGCAAAGTGAGCTACTCTGACAGTTTCAAACTTCTAGCTTCTTTGAGGAGCTGTTCTTTGGAGCTCATTTCTGTGCCTCCTCATTCCACCAACACCTCTGGCATGCAAGGTGCATGCTAATGAAGTGTTATTCATTCTCAATTGTTTGCTGCACACATTCTAGCAGTTGACAAAGCACACTTATCTGTTTGTACAGGTGTGGATTCACTGGGCTGGATTTGTTCAGAGGTGCAGCAGAAGGCAATGCTACAGCTGTTTCAGGGGTCCCATGGGGCGTTCTGGTTGAGACACCTTTGGCAGGAAATATAACTAGGAAGGTTTGAGGTGTCACAGCATCAAAGGTAGCAGGAGACATCAAAGCTGCACTGACCCACAGATTCACACTGGGCCATCGTTTTAGTGTCCATCGGTCCAAAATGCACAAAGTCCTTTCTACACCAAGACGTCTCTTTTAAATTTTCTTTCTCTGTAATTTTTCAGCCTTACCTCTCTTCCAATATTCTGTTCTGCAAATCTTCCACACTCTTTGATGTTCCATACAAGTTATGTGGAGTAATGAGTGATTCAATACATGAATTTGTATCCTGCAGGTTACTGGTCTGTATCCTAAATAGGACCCTACTGTGGTCTACTAAGTGCACCACTGACATTAAATAACAGTTCTGGATAATATGTAAGCTAATATCTGTCCTTTGTTTTTATTACATCCCTCCATGTTTTACATCTGCCTGTCTGTAGTTAGGTCTCTGAGGCATAGGTAATGCCCAGCAATTTTGTTTTCTAGAAGGAATGGAAATCATCATATGGAAACAGCAGGCCCGTCTTGAACCCCATGGGGAAAAAGTGAAACCTGCTCTGGCTATGTACGCTATCTGATTTAATTATAGTTATATTTATAGTTTGATTTTATTACACCTAATCCCCAATGATATTTAAACTCTATCTTTTTTAAAGGTGAATCTGGGCTTTGAAATACCTGGGTAATATTCCTCTGCTGTAGTCTCTAGGAGCCACTGTGTACACTAGCTAAAATTTTAAATGAACTGAAGGCTAAAGCTCTATTTGAACTGTGACTAATTTGACACTTTCCGCACTTCTGTAAGTATTTTAGGAGCTGACGTACAGTTACACCTGTGGTTCTCGGAATAGGCCCCGAACGACTTAAAAGTAAAATGTCTTTTGTCTTAACCAGCTTCTCAATTATTATTATTATTGTTATTGTTGTTGTTGTTGTTATCTTGATCTACTGTCCAGATACGGATGCTGCAATTGCTTGTTTTTTGTTTAAATTTCAGGTACCACTGCATCAGTAAGTTTTCTTAGCTGAAATTTCCAAAAACCAAATCAAGTAGAGATAACATTTCAGTTTCAACTTTATATTAATAGAAAAGAGTTTTTTTAAATGTCTTCGACAATTAAATGATACGATACCACAATAAATTTACTTATAATATATATATATATATATATATATATATATATATATATATATATATATATATATACTTATACTTAATATATACTTTATATATATATATATTTATAATACTTATAATAGCTAATTCAAGGCTAATTTCTTATGAGAATATTTGGAATGAAAGCCAATACACACAGTAGGTCCCTAGAGGTGCCCCCAATTGAGCCCTGAATGTCTTTAGGAATAGATTTTGTCTGGTGCCTGGTTTACACCTTAACCACTAGGTAGGATGATTTGCTAGCAGGGTGGTTGTAGCTTAAAAGCTAAGGCAGAAAAGAAGGTAGTGCACCCTGTAGTCCTCAAACCATTAAACAAAATTCTGTTACCATTTCAATTTCAGGTTCTTGCCCGTGCATGAATGTTGTTTTTTTGTTTAATCATTTTGCTTAGTTGCTTAGTCCTTTTAATTAAGTTGGTGTTACCTGAAGGACATTCTACAAGTAAGGAGCTGGTACCATACTCTTGAGTCACTTGTTTACATTTCAAGGGCTTTTACTTAGTAATAACAATGACTTCTGTGACATACAGGGACAGACCTTACAGTTAGCTGGTGGTGGTGTTCTTTATGAAATATTCAATTCACAATATTACTGTGGCAGAACCTCAACTGAGAAAATGAGCTTGATAATGATAAGCACTGAAAAAAAAGTTTTCTTCTGCTGTTCTTGCCGTAAATGGCAAACAGATGACAGTATCTGCTACACATGTCATGACAATCTACAGTCAAAGGGATAAACACTTTACAACTCTTTACGAGAGAGCAAGTAAATGCATGTACATAACTAGATTAAAATGACACACAGGGGAATGGCTGTGAGGATGACAAATTATACCTTTCATAATACGCTTGAACGGGAGACAAGAGCACCAAGTGCTCAGTGTTGGGAAACAGATGAAACTCTGTACAAACAGCAGCTGTTGTGGTCCTGCAATGCTTCTCTGTTAAATGCCCCCAACCCTCATGTTGGCTGTTGCCCATGACCAGAAGCTATTTACTGCAAGTCCCAGCCCTCTGCATCTGGGTCCACTGGAGGTTCTGGATTGTTCTACGATGACTACACCATCCCCCTATGTCTGCCGCAGTTCTCCACACAGAAATGGATGTAGACACGCAGTTCTTTTATCAGGAAGGTTCCTCAGCTTTGCTGCCTATGTGATCTGCATTCCGGCAGTCCCATGGTGTGTGATTCTTTATTTATTAGAAATGGCTTTTAAAAGAGGGGGAAATGAAGAAGTCTTTAAATGCTTTTTGCTTAATTTTTTTTGTTCTTCCACATATATTATTATTGCTGCTGATGCCTGTATTGTAAGGAATTGTTGGAAAACCAGAGCTGTATTACCACTGTAAGGACATCCCAGCATGGAGGAGCTACTCCCTGTTTCCAGGGAGACTGCTTAACAGTGGATGTGCTCCTCTTCAATTCAGGTAACCTGCTTAGCTTCTATTGTTTAATTAATTTTCAGGGTAACAGCCCCCACACACCTTCCCCCAGCATGCACCAAGCCAGCACCGAGTGTAGTTTCTTTAAAGGTGCTGTTATTTGTGAGTCCTTTTGCTTTATATCCTGTTTTTTGTTGAACCCCAAGCTGAATGATATGCTTTTGCATGTGGTGCGTCCCCTCCAAGAGCAGGAGCAGGAAAAGACTTAAAGGCAGCTAAGAAACTGGTCTGGGAACCTAGGCAATGCTGCTGAACCCAGAGAAATTCAGAACTGCATTGACTTCCTTAACAAAACTTATTTCAAAATGGTGTGGAGGTGTGCAGAAGCTTTTTAAAGTAAATACACAAGTGCAGTTGGATGCAGCTGATTATTTGATAATTTTGAGGAATGGTAAATACTATAGGTCATCATATTGCCCAGTATTTGTCTAGTGTTCACCAGTTTGAGCCATCCACTTATTTTCTATTTTTATGTTGTCTTCAAGGGAGAATGCAAACAAAGCTGAACAGATACAGAACATGAGAGTAGATCAGAAGTAACAGAACTTGTCGGTTCAACAATAACCAGACTGATAACCTTCCAACTAGATGATGCTGGACTTTATCTAGTGAAAGCTTGCCATTGTGTGCTACAAGGAATTGCTGCACAAGTTACCATTCATTCATCCATCCATCCATCCATCCATCCATCCATCCATCCATCCATCCATCCATCCATCCGTACATACATCCACTATCATTAACTGCCATGTCCTGGTTAGGATAGTAGAATAACTGGGTGCCAGACTATGAAACTAAACATTAGATGGCATGCCAGTACATTGCAGTTTGGCACAATTTGTGACGCATGCAAAAATGTTGCTCCGGTTTATCAGTTGTCCTAAACACGTAACAAAACAATGACTGCAAATGATTGCTCAACTTGACCAAACATGAAATATGACAAACTTGTGACTGCTCACATATGATCATTGACCTTCCACCCCAGCCACAATCCCGTAGGGCAGCATCACCTAGTGGCTATCAGTCCATTTCTGCTATTAGTCAGGATACTTTTTGAACAGACCTTGTGCAATGACAGTTTACAATTTTTGTTTCTTCTGAATTTGGACTGTCGAAGTGGAGCCATTTAATCTTCATTGTCAGAGCACACATGCATTCTGAAGGCACAAGCTGAAAAACACACAAGTATTTTATTCAGATTGATCCCAAGTGGATTTCTACTGGACATTTAACTGCGTTGCACAAGCACCATTGCTGTAATTGAAGAGATAATAAGCAACACCAACCATTACATAAATACCTACAGATTTCAAATCAAGTGGCTGATCATTAATGAAACAATAGCATATTTCTTGTAAATCATAGTCGTCGTTTCCCAGAAACAAAGGAGCCACAACCAGCAATTAGCATAAATTTAGATTAAAAGACATGTTTGGAATGACAGTGAAAATGTCAGACTTGGCTTTCATATAATTTAATAAAATCTGAATCTTTTCCCTCCAAATACAGGTTTTTATATAATTTTTCAATCCCTCGGTGGTGATATCTTTTTGCAACATTTTGTATATATGTTAGAAATAGATGTTTTCAAATATATTCTTAGATCATACATCACATCATCCAGTCAGATTCTTTTACTTTTGTACTCTTTTACGTAATTGCAGATTATTTAACTGTTAATGTTGCTTATATTAAAACAAAGCTGAAGACTCCAACTGAAAGTGACTATACACTCTGCTTGCATGTGAGTACTAGAAACATTCAGCTCTGGTACAATTGTTCTTCAACCTAAAGGTGTGAAAATGGGAATAAAAAAAGCAACTTCATAACATACTAGGAATGAATTGCATCTGAATTAACAGTTCAGAAATATCTACAACTGTAATTTACTGTCCACTGAACAGCAGCCACACCTTCCACCTACTCTACACTTGGAGAAAGAAACAGCTGGTCACATCTCCAAGTTTAATGATCTATATTTATACCTATATTCCTAATATAATGTAGCTAATGGATATCATTTATTCATTTTATTTTATCAGGAAGCAAGACATAGTGTGTTTATTTTGTTGGTTAGCAGATCCATTTCAAGCACACTTAAAATTTCATTTATTGATGTAAGAAAGTACACGGGCTGGCCCCGGGTACAACGCAAACCACCTTCTGGTTGCAAGTCTGTGTCCTTAAACAGTAAGTTACTGGCTACTTACCAAGTCTCACTTTATATTTACTGCATATTGTGTTGGTGGCAGAGGTTTAAACACCTCCACTTTGCTCCAAACCCTCCCTCTCACGCAACAATACAAACTCCCCTGCTAATTGTTGTTTTTTATAACTTGCAACCTCCTCTCACCCCATCTGTTAAAAATGTCCTACAATGACTATTAAGCTACAGAGAGAAGGCAGAGAGCTGTTCAGCTCACTTCGTGACTTATTGTCAGTGGGCTGAATTTTGTTATATGCGCTTTTGCTGATGTTGTCAGAGATCACACCAACCTCCTGGGAGCCCTGTTCTCTGTCATAATCCATGAATGTCAAGTGATTGGTCAAAACCTATGAAATGTGTAGTTTAGCATGTTGCATAGGTGGAAAAAAGACATGCTCTCAGGGAAAATACCTGTCTGTTGCATTTGTTTAGCAGTCTCTTTGTGGTTATTCATCTAACAGATTTTACCTGGAACAGAAAGAAATTTTGTCACCTTCTGTGGTGCAGTTTATGCTATGTAGATAAGAGTCTAAGTGCTACGTATTGAGGACTGAAGGAGTCATGAGACTCACGCATCGAGTACAACACCACATTCTCTCTACTCCCTGTCATCATGGTATAGGAAGGATTGCAGCAACGTTCAAATAAAGTGACTACAGTCAGAATGAGGGTTGTTTTTTGGCTCCATTCTTAATTCTCTGTGTCCAGGGAAGCAGGCACAGTGTTAGGAATTGTGATTTGAGCTGAAGGAAACAACAGCGAAAGCGGTTTGCAGCCACATTACTGCTCAGATTCATTTGCCATGTCTGACCCTGTGTTTGCTGACCTTTCCTCCCTCACGCTGTGAATGCAGCGATGAAGTTGAGCAGCTACTCCAGCATTTTTTTTGTCACGTTTTGTGACGGACCAATCCTTCACCCCCGTTCCGACAGCCCCAACTTTATCACACTCATCCACATTGGCTGCCGTGAAAACAAACTTGCCCTTGTTGATTTCATTAATGGATATAATTAACAACAGCTTGTCAAAAGAATGCTTTTATTGTTTGGATGGAATGAATTAATATTTATCTCAACCAAATTCAAGCTTTGTTTTGCTGGGCTTTTGTTTGTGGTTCTCATTTTAAACGCCTGCTCATTTGACTCATTAGCACAATTATCCATGACTCAGTCCTGTTCTATGTGTGTGTGTGTGTGTGTGTGTGTGTGCGCGCGCATTCACGCATGTGTGTTCTATATGCATATCTATCGCCAATCGAGAATACAGCTGATAAAAGCAAATCCTAGATTTCCTTTCTCTGTAAGCTCCCCTAGAATTACTCATTAATGTCTCAGAGATTAAAAGATTAAACTGTGTTAGGAAAGAGCCTTTCACCATTTCACTGAACCATATTGGCAGGCAGCAGAGGAACTAAAGGCAACCTGTTAATTTTCCAGCGATGGGTATTGTTTTTTGCCTGAAAGCCCTTAATCATACTTCTGTCTGCACACAATTTGTGTTTATATCTAGACAGCCTATTCTGTATGTATGTATAATTTCAAGACAGCTTGTGTACTCATTTCTGTTCATAGCTTAGTGGGCTGCACTTTGCACTATGCCAACACTATGAGTGTTGATTTAAGACTGAGTGTCTGAGGAGTGTTAAAATATTGGTCTGTGTGATTTTGCACGTGAGGTGATAAAGTCTGCTTTCAGGTCAGTGGGTGGGGATATGTAGAGAAGCTGTGCAGCATGCAAGCCCGGAGCTTTATCCAGAAGCATAGTTTTAAATAATTCATCCTTGCCACTACTATGTGAGGAAATGAAGGCAGGAATAATATTAATATCTATCCATTTTTACTAATCATTTATTGTTAGGAGGATCAAGGCAGTCCAAAGTCTATCCTGGAAGCAATGGGTGCTAGGCTATGGAATTACACTCTGGAGGGGACACCAGGCCGTCACATGGTGACCACACACATACATACACACTATAGGCAGTTTAGAGTGACCAGTTCAGCTGAAATGCATATCTTTAGATTGTGGAAGGAAACCCGCACAGACACTGGGTGAACATACAAACTCCACACAGACTGAGCTGGATTTGAACTCATGCCCAACTGCCCCAGGAAAAATGACTATACTGACTTACTGTGCTATTTCTAATAATAATTTGCTATAACTCAAATAAACTAACATTATAAATATTAATAATATTAATTCCCTAAACAATTTCCATCTTCCTGAGTTGTATGCTTGTCTCAGCTAAGCCAAGGAGTGACAACAAAAGAAGATATGCCTATGACGGTACACTAAGAATCTTTTCCAACAAGTGTTCTTGAAGCAAAAGAAACTATTGGCTTTATTCTGAAAGGAAGCCAAGGCAAGATAAATGATGGTTTCCTGATATACTAATGTGGGAATGAAGTTTTGGGAAGTCATACCTGGTATAGTGAAACCTGTGACTGTTGGAACTGGACTTTGGATAGTAAAAGCCCTGTGGCTTCTCAAAGTTGCATTTTGTATCCCAGCTTTTGCCCTCCTAAGCTCCTCAAAGCTAACTCTGCCTTGCTTTTGAAAACCAGTAATGCAGCTTTCTTAATGTTCATGATGTTTCTTGCCTACAAAGGTTTTGAAGAACATTAGTTAGGCACCAGCCCATTTAGTGTCCCACGTTTAGCTGCCCATGTTGTGACTGTGCAGACAAATTGCCCTGTACTCCCTTTAAAGGTCTGTGGAATTTGATTGCTCCCATTAACATGGAGCTCCTTGTTCAGGACAGCTGTGTGCGCCACAAGCAGAGACATTGGCAACCAAGATCTATGCTACAATCGTGGTTTCGATCATGTAATTTAGAGCTAATAATTTTGAAACTGTTAGCCACTGGGCACTTGGTAGAATGAACTGATGAGGGAAGATAGTACTGGAATGACAGACCCAGGGCTTCTCCATCAGACTGGAGAACAGGGAAATCAAATCGTGTATTCATCATAATTACGCTTTTCAATACAAAGGTTACCATAGGTGCAGCTGCTGGGCCTCGATGGCCAGGAAAGGCACTACAGAAGCATGAACAAGAAAGAAATAAAAACCTAATCTAGCTCATAATGGCTGAAGAAGTGTTAACCCACTCTTGTCCATTAATGTCTATGCCTAGGAGCTAGGATCACTAGCAGTTGTGCAGCCGATTCATTAGCATACAGTTTTAAACTAGACAAATGTAAAATCATCAGGCCTTTGTCACCCACCAGCTTAATTTCTCCTTGACTGAATGTGTTGTAAAATTTTCTGCCTGCAGCTATACCATATACATAGATTATTAGATTTGCAGGAAGTTGGGTCATGTGGGTGAATATGTAACATTTCAGTTAATGACGAACTTGGCTGATCTGTGCAAATAAAGATGATGCATTTATAAAAAATCTTTGGCTAATATTGTGACCTGATTATTGGGTCAAGCTGTGTTTTACCTTTGCTACTTGAAGTAAAGCATAGTTCTTCTTTAAACCTCCTCAATATGACAAATACCTGTTGATTGGTTTTAACCCAGAGCCTAGCAGAGATTCTACACCAGAACAGATGCCCTGTTGTTCCTCCTTCAGTCCTCAGTACTTAGCACTTTTCGGAGGGAATATGACTGTGTAGATTCTCATGGCAAAACATCCCTCTTTGATTCTTGACCATTATTGTCAAAAAAACCCATTCAACAAAATGGTTCTTTTGAAGCATGGTTTTGGATTCATTTGCCTGTTATTTTCCCTAATAGATTCATCTATTATTTTTTGTTTGTGTAACACACCCTGTCATTACTTCTCTTCAATTGTCTATCCTGCTCTTTTTTCATGCAGTTAGTTTCATGACTTGTATTTCCTCTGTTTCTCTTTTAGTTCCTTGGGTTTTCACACACTTACATTACTCTTCTCCAGGATTTAACACTGACACATACTCCACATTTGCCTTTCTCAAAAAGAATGATGCACATTGAAGAAAATAGGTAAATACTGTGGCAGCCATGTGGGAAATATTGCCAGGGTGTTCCCGGAGTGTTGCACTATGTAAGTGTCATGCAGACCGCCTGGCATGGACAATTTCCTGGGTACTCTGCACACACTGTGGTGTTACCCTCCTGCTGAGATTAGAGGTGCATGGCTTCACTCCCCGCCATGGACAGATGTGGAACTCCAGTCTGTCTCATGTTGTGATGCTCCAGTGTTTCATTTATAGGCATAATTCAGTCAGACAGTTCTGAAGGACGACATTAGTACACTAATTCCTCTGAATCTGAATCTAATTCATTCCTGAAAATGCATTGGATACCGTATTTTTCAGATACTGAGTCCCATTTCCCATTATTTTAAATGGGGAAAAATACATAAATACACGCTCTCCCAGCATATTGGAAGATATCAGAAAATACCTGTATAACTATCAACCCATGACTTCAGCATGATAAACATTGTAAACACCAGTTACCTAATTAGAAAAAATGTTGTCATTAAGTGCACGTTTATAACATGCGGTACAGTATGCACAGCACAGGACATTTGACATCTTAGTCCCCCCCAGTGTCACTGTGCTACACAGTGCAGGGCTTGCACCAGGAGTTCAGTGTTATGAGATGATGACTAAAGAGAATAAAGACTTGTGTCAAAGAAACTCACCATGTCCACTGCTATGCTTCACACAACAACTGGCATTTAAATAAATGGGTTTATTTAAAAAAATGAAAGGTGCAATAAATGTGGTAAAGCGGTGCAAACATGTTCAGACAAAGTGAAACAGGCGGAAACAGCTGACGACACCCGTGCATGCTTTGGTCTGGCTTCAGATAAATATGTAACAGTACAATTTGTTTTGGCAAAAGTTTCCATTTGGGTACCCATATATAGGTTTTTATTTTCAAGAGCTGTTTTCAAGAGTTTTAGCAACAATTTGGATATAGAGCTTGGAAACCGAAGAATTGCTATATTCTGGTTCCTGTATATAAACAGAAAAATGTGTACATGAAACTGAGTTGACCAGTCTCACTGATGATCTTGCAGCAACTGACAGAGCACTGAGAACAAGCCAGCCCCTTCATACCCTTCTGGTAGCACAGAATATGATATTGTCATCATCCAGGCACATGGTCCCCAAACCAAATTGGGATTAGCAAACAGAAGGACTATGAAGCAGATATTTTTCTCTCCTCAGTAGGTTGCACAGGAAGGCCTGGAAGTGGCATCAGAAAAAGCAGTCCAGATGTTCAGAACCAGTGAAGCACCAAGCATTATTAATTGCAGAGGAACGACTACTGTGTGTCAGGCTTTAGTACCCCTTTGTTCCTAGTGAGGTATGCCAATCATTGTTAACATAACGGCATGAAAGCCGCTGGATGCAACATGCTGCAAGACAGCATCCTGGAGTGAGATCAGCTCAGTGGCGTGTTTAACTGAAAACCAGTCAAAGCATACAATGCACGTAAGCAAACAAGGAACTGAGGGACCCATTTTAATAGCCTTGGTGTAAAGCGCTGTGAATTAACAAGCCTGCGCACCCTTTTATGGGGCGAGGTGCTAATTACAGGCTGCCGTGATTCTAATTTGAATTCTCTCTTAAAATCCCCAGGCTGGGATGTACCAGAATGTAACTGAGCTGAAGGATTGTTTTTCGGGGGGGTGGGTGGGGCACACATTTAATTAAAGAATCCAGCAAGTCTTATTACCTCGGGAACGACTACTCATTCTTCGGTCCCTCGCCTTCAAATAAATTTGCAGCAGTGAATGAAGTGTCCTGTTCACTTTATTTATTTCCTCAGTGGTTCTCTGGTTGCACTGACAAATGTAGAACGTCATGGAGGAAAGGACGAACTACATGTACTTTTCTTCTCTAGATTTATGCATGATTTTTGCTTTTTTCCACAAAATGCAACGAAATAAAACACCACGCACAGGAGAGCATTTAAGACACCTTTTAGTCTGAGTGTAGCTTCTCACCCTATTCATATCCTCCTCGGTAGGTTATAGCAGTTAAAGAGTGGGGTGATGCTGACATAAATGGTTGTGTCATAGTGGTGTAAAGAAGCACAGAGATGTTCGTGCCCCCGGAATTGCTGACTAAGTCGTCAAACTGCCCCGATTGTTTAGTTACAGCCATCTTATACCAGTCTTTTACTCTCTGTGGCTCACTAGTTCTTACTCGCTTTGATGCAAGCTTAGGAGGTTGTCTTTTGAAAATAAAACTGTTTTGTTATGTTTCAGGGACTGGTGCTGGGTGATAATGTCAACCTCTTGTATATTAATTCATCAATTCTTTCATTGTACCTAAAGCTGCCGGCTCTTTGCCACATAGGAACAGATCTCAGTCTGTGACTTTAAAAGCTGTGTGTGTAATTTTGGTATTGGAATAGATACTTTTGAAGGTAATTCTTCTACAGCTATTAACTAAATGCAGTTTGTGAGTCAAATGGATAAATATGAAGTAAGTGCTAAATATTTCTGTTTATTTAACGTACTTGAAATAATTTGTTCTTGTCATACAATTCAATGACGCTTTTGAAGGGATACACATAGAGCAAGGATAATGGCTTCATAGGTATTTAATGACAATGGAAACAGGCACTAATCTCATAAGTGTTTTAGTTTTTAAGACTGATAACCTGCTAACATGTAGGAATAAGTACATTATAGGAACATTTCCAATAGAAAAGTGACGATACTGACTGCATTCTTTTCATATTTTGTTATGCCTGTCCAAGAAAGTCATCTTGTGTTGCTTTTTAACCATGACATTGACAGGGGGGAAGGTATAAAGAACCACAGTGTCAACTGACATAAATTGCCGTGCAACTTTAAAAGGGAACGTGTCAAAGTGCACCTCAAAGATTTTTCTGTACGAGCTGTGACATTTTATATTATGCTGTATGTTGACACTGTGGTATGTGAAGTGAATGTGAACCACAGTGACTGCTGATGAATGTTTATGTGATTTGTCATCTGTTGTTTGCATACGTGTAATAGATTCCTTATAAAATGTCGCTGCAAGTTTTGGGTTGATTGCAGTGCAATTTTTATGAATGTTTTTCAACTACAACATAATTTCATTTATATGAATTGTTTTATTTTTCAGTCTCTGTTTAATGAGAGGCTATAACCATAAAGTGAACCGAAGCTGATCTACTGACACATACTTTATTTTATCTACATTTATTATAATTGTAATGATTTTTAACATTTATCCTTATATCTATAAAACTGGATCCCTGTTAGTTTGTGTGTTTATTCTTTATACATGGCTTTGTTTTCCAAGCCACAAACTAGAAGTTTGACCCACAGGTCCATCTAAAAAAAATGAGGTTTCTGCATAGTCTCTCTCTCTCTCTCACACACACACACACACACACACACACACACACACACACACACACACACACACAGAGCATGGCTCACATTAGTGGTGTAAAGGTAGTACAATTCGCCAGTATATATTTTGTTTTTTTCTTTCCACTTGACAAGGACTGTGTTAAATACAACCACTTTAAAGTTAAAACAGTGTGGTAATTATATAATGTTTTATTACTTTTTACCTTTACACTGCTAAATCTTTTAGATCTGGACAGCACTGGGCAGCTCAGCTAATAGCTTAAATGACAGTGCAGCGTGGTGGAGAAATAGGTAGTGCTGGTGTCTCATAGCTCCTGGGCTTTGGATTTTGATGTGGTTTCAAACTTGACTCATTTTGTGTGGGGTTTCCCTGTTTTCCATAAGATCACATATGTTTCCTTGTGGTGATCTTGTTTACAAAGATTTTTTTCAGGTGAACTGATAGGCTTGTGTAGGATCCAAAGAAAGCCGTGTGCTTCAAGGATAACGTTCAGACCACTGCAAGTTGGCATTAGGACAAGTGACTGTGAATGATGAATCAGTTCACCAAAGTGATATGGAATGTTTGTGACTTGAAGAAATTACGAATCCATTTGCAAAATTATAGAGCAGGCAAATTTTTACTTTAACAATTTAAGGTAAGTACCTTGATGAAGGGTACAAGAGGAATGGAGTTTGGAACGCAGGTCCTTTGAGTCCAAGATGGACAGCTCTATCCACTGTGTTTGCTTTGTCTCCAAGTGGTTAATAAAAGTTATGATGTATAATTTCTAAATTTGGAACAGTGGCTTTTTTAAACAGATATTTTTGGTTTGTGATTATTTCCATTTCTTGAGTACACCAGCAGTAAATACTACTGTGCAGTTTGAAATACCTTGCTCTTGGAGCCCTGATGGAAAATGTGGTCACTAATGACAGAGTAGTCATGATGACTGTATGTTGTACTGGTGAAAATGACTGTCAGATGTTTAGCTGTGATGATTTGCATAGGTCCCACAGTCTGTCTCTAGGATAAGCTGTAGGAATGCTTGGCAAAGAGTTTTCTGCTGTTCTGTTACGCAGTATGAATATTTGTTTTATGTGTATAAGCTATTATCACTGGAGACAAACCCAAGCCAAAGCAATGCATTTGTTATGTGTAATTCAAGAATATCTCTGTATCTATAAAGCTCAGTTTCTGTTTGTTTCTTTGTCTGTTTTTTGTTTTTTATGCAGATTTGATTTTCAAGCCATGGACTTAAAGTTTAGGATACAGGTACTTTTCACCCTAATTGAGGTTTTTGCTCAAGTTCATTAAAGTCCAAAAAGGCTACTTACACTTTTGAAAATTTAAATTTCAGTCTCTGACAAGGTTTGGAGAAGTGGGAGTAGTAATGTCATATGTAGCATGTAGTGATGTCACATGCAGCACTTACATATGTGTTTTTAAAATGTGACCCTAATCTTTACCTTTCCACTTCTACATAATTTTTACCCGGACAGCCCCTGCTGACTCAGATAGTTCCTTTAATTGCTGTTGGTTGTGAGGTTCTGGTAACTCCATACAGCAGGTTCCTGTACTGTGAACCTACTAGAGATTAGCATGTACCTGTGGGACCTCTTTCCTTCTCTCTTATAAAATAAATGGTTCCCTCTCATGGCCCGTCTGTAGTGTCTTCACCACACCTTGAGTACCAAGCTGCGTTTGACATGCAGTACGTCCTCCTTGCACAGCACGTCTAGCTGTTGAACCTCCCAGCAAATGGGCTGGGTCTGTTCTTGGTTACAGGGTGGGATATGGATTAAGAAACCTTGGCTGAGGCCTGATCTTCATAATGCTGTAAGCAGCACTTTTAACAGGTGCAATACTTTTTCCATTAGAAGATGGCTGCTTATTTGCAGCCCCATTGACTAGAAGGACAGAGTGTTTCCTGGTCTGAAAAGCATTGATGGTGTTTAGCTTTTGCATGGTTTGGGAAATTGATTCAGTCCATTGCATCTGATGGTGGAATACTGTAAGTCTGTCAGATGGTCCCTGAAATATCATGCTCAACATTGATCTTGTTTTAAACGCCACACATCTCAAAGAAAATAAAAATTGAATATTAATGGTATTACTAATGTTATTATTATTATTGCAATATTAAACCTATGTATTTCTAGGGAAGTAAATACATAGTGCTTGGAATTTCTGTACCCTGCATTTCTTTGAAGGAGGCTTCATCTTAAATCTGTCAGGCATTATAATTAGAGGTAATGTTTTTTGCTCCCTAAAAAAATCCTATTTCCTTCCACCAATAACCTCTATTCATTGCGCCACACTTTCCTTAGACAGTGTGCATGACCAACAAGCATTGATGTGTGCTTAGTTACAAAGTGTTTTGACATTCATGACAAAAGCCCTGCACAGTGCATGAAGTGTCAAAGCGTTTGCCTCATATATTCTGAAATGATCTGTCTTGGGCACAGATTGAGACTGTCAGTGTTTGTCAGTGAATGGTTTGTCACGGTTGTTCTCTGCATCAGCATGAATACATTGCCACTGACAAATGATGTACTGTGATTGTATACTTGTGCCTGGGACCCAGTGCTAGTGTGTTCTATATCAAAATGGTATGTAAATATCACGATAGGTCAGATGAAAAGCACCTTCTTTGCCTATGTGGGGTTTTTCAGCCAAGCAACATCAAGGCAGGGATTCAACATGACCATTATCAGAAGACAGGGCAACCTCATGGTAAGGAGGTCTGGGTAAGAGACAGAAACCAGAATTTAAGATTATAGTCTGGCAGAAGATATCTGTTATTTTCCAGTGGGACAGATACTTTATTAGAACAGCATTATTATTATTATTAAGTTATTATTATTACACAGATAGATATTCCCACCTTTGCCTAAAATTTTACGGGCATATAATAACAAGTGACCTAAAACAAATGCATTATAAAAATGTTTTGTAACTTTTAACATATTTTTATATATAACATTTTTATGTTTATTTAGTTCCATCCATCCATCCATCCATCCATCCATTTTTCTTAACTGCTTGTACTAGTCACGATCATAGCTTATTTGTGTGCTTGTTAGCTTGTTCAAATACTCAAAAGCTAGTTACAATAGACAAATGACCCAAAGGACACTGCATTTTTTACTCCTATCTGAGGTTCCCTTACTTACTGGGGCTGTTTTAAGAGTACAGAAGGGACACAGAAAGAGACTGTAACAGATGAGATTTCACCAGGGGGGCTACTCCTGGTCCTTATAAGGATGGTGATGTCCCGCTCTGGGATGCTGCAACAGATGGACAGTGGGGGGAAAAATGACTGGGATGGGAGAAGATAGGTTTTTTTGAGGAACAGGCTAGCATGTACTGGTGTTTTAACCACCTTTCCTGAACTTCTGGCTTCATCAATAACATCATGCCTATCTTAAATGGCATGCAGATGTTTTAGGTGGCAAGTTCCAAGGCAAGGAATTTTAGATTTGAGCACCCATTATTGAAACTTGAATGTACAGTAAATCCACTGTATCTAAATCTAATTTGTTCCTGAAAACACGTCAGATACCTAATTTTTAGGATACTGAGTGCCAATTTCCCGTTATTTTAAAAGAGGAAAAATAAATAAATAAGAGAGATGAGAGGGCACATGCATGGGGTTTGCAGCCAGAGTACATTGTTATTAGATGTTGAATAAAAGGAATAAAGATGTGTCAAAGTAATAGCATCTGCCTCTTTTTTTGTACAACAACCGGCATTTAAATAGGTTTATTTTTTAAAAAAATGTTCAATAAATGTGGTGATGTGGCACAAATGTGTTCAGACAAAGTGAAAAAGGTGGGAACAGCTGCAAAACCCATGCACGTGAATGTCTGCCTTTGGATAAATTTGTCACAGAACACAATAGGATTTATTGCAATACATACAGTATTATTTTATTACAGTACACTGTACACTACTGTACAATATTTCTTTGCAGATTTTAAAATGCATTAAAATTTTTACTTGTTTTTTTGACTTATTATGGATAAGGATCCGATAAAAATTTATTAAAGCAAAAGTATTTTTGCCAAATTGCTGGCCTGCAAATGTGTCAGTACTCATGCACCTGTTCTAGTGCAGTGCAAAAAAATAATCTTATTGAAATAATAATGTTAGTTTCTGCATTTCGTGGAACACCAGGGCATGTTCCCTATGGGGATGGGAGTTTTCCATTTTTGCTAGGTGTGCTGTCCCCAAGGGCCAGCAGACCTCTGCCGAGCTTACTTTTTGCATTATCTAATTTGTTACAAAAACATGTATAATGGAGAACCCAGTTCAGAAGGGAGCAAAACTATTTTTAGTTACCAGAGGGCATACATAAAGTAGAGAAAAACTGCTCACCACCTGCTTGTTTGTTCAGCTGGACATTTGCAAAAGGAACCATGTTGTGTTTATCGCTGAAGGACACAACAGCAGAGCTGAACCAGCACTTGTTGTGTCATAAGTCAAACTCTTGAACAGTGTGCTACTCAATGTTTCAGACTCTTTTTAGACAAATTGGAGCTGTACAGGGAAATATGGTCTTAAATATCTACGAAGGCAATTAATTTGAAAGCATTGCTGCCAGTTAATTTGCAGAAGAATCCTACACAGCTGACACAGCTACTGTAGAACATTTCTCCTGTTTTCTCAGTTTGCACTACTAGCATGCTGGCATAGTTGACCAAAGGCCACCAAAGCACTATTTTCACCATGTTCTGCATTTCTTTGAAAGCTGTTGAAGAAAACTGTGGTTTTCTACTCTTTGACTTGGGTAAAGTTTCTTGGCTCAGCACTATTTCAAACACAAATATGCAAATAACATTTTTACCACTATAATAATGGTGGGAATTAAGCATTTTGCACGTTTACAGTTGAGCTGGCCATGTCTTCTATTAATGTTCTATGGAATCTGCTTTCATAAAAATAATAGTGTGCTTCTTAGATTTAAAATGATGATCCTTATGGTGAATTTTCGGGCAATATAGCTGTGAAATAGATTTTTTTGTTCTTGCCCTTAAACCTCTTTAATATCCACCGTCAGTATCACAACTCATCCTTTTGTTTTTCCTTTCTCTCTTTGAGCATGGGTGTTTGCCCTTTCCCACTGGTTACAGGACATAATAAAATACTGTCAGATTTTTGGTAACCAAGCATATCTTGACTTGGCAATAGTATTTAAACTTGCATTCCAAAAACAGTAAGCTGATATACACAAACCAGAAGTGGGACTTGTTGACTTTATTAAAATAAGGAGCAATGAAATGTCGTGTCTGTTTGAAAGATGAAAAAATGAAACAATGGCTAATACAAAGAAAAAAACACTTTGTCACCCTTAAAATTGGTACAATGAGAACATAAATATTGTTACTGCTGTATACTGCTGTACCTCAGCAGTCAGAACGTCTTGTTTGTCCTCATCCTGACAAATAAGCTTGCAAACACCTTCCCACACATGTCACTAATGTGGGATGGTGTGTGTGTGTGTGTGTGTGTGTGTGTGTGTGTGTGTGTGTCAGAGTGTCAAGCTTGTGATGTTCGTTTAATGGGACATAACTACGTGTGTTTCCAAATCTTAGTTTAAAGACCAAATTTGAAAAATTCAATATTGTAAGGGGTCTTTTTTGTGTTTAATGAAAATCACTATGTAGAAATGAGAAACGCCAGTGTGCCAAATTTCAAGTCAGGTCTATGCTTGAAAAACAAAAAGCAGATTGAGCTTTATAGATATAAATATGACAGGTAGGGTTTGTAGAAGAATGGAAAGCATGAATTAATGGAAGGTATAGTCTGTATGTCATCGACAGATGCATAGCAAGAATTTGGAAAATGTGGGCAAACAGAACTCAATAATAGACAGCTGACAGCTGCACGAGAACAGTGAAGTAAAAAAGAGAGAGGGACTATTTTACATTATGCCCCATTGTAATTGCATGTATCTGAAAGTTGTTTGCCCTCAGAAAGTAGCTGAAATTACTAATATAACTGAAAAAACAAAACTCAAGTCAACATAATTTGCTGTTATTTTTTATTTCTGTGACGTACTGAAAGAACATGTTTGACAGTTCAATTTGTCTTGTGCTAAAAGTGGTATTCAGTGTAATTTGTGGTTGTCTGCTTAGGGGGTCATAGAAATGCACGTCTCTTCACTTTGTTTGTTTGTGTGTATTTGTGCTTCTACAAGGTTTCTGAAGACTAACAACAGAAAGCCAAAAAAGGTTCTATTATTTTAAAATACAAAAGATTAAAACTGAAAAACTGGTCTTTTTTTCCTTACCGTTCTATCTTCTGCACCCTTCCACAAGATCAATCCTGGGCTCATTCTTTTCCTCCATCCCCCCTCACCCCTTGGTCCCCAATCGCCACAGATCCCGAGCGCAGCGGCGGTCACATGATCTCAATGGATGACGCCGAGTACCCGCGGGAGTACCGCACGCTGGGCAGTGGACCACGCCGCTTCTCCAATGTGGGCTTGGTGCACACCTCCGAGCGCCGGCACACGGTTGTTGCTGCTCAGAGCCTGGAGGCACTGAGCGGCCTCCCCAAGGCAGATGCTGATCGCCGACGGGATGTTCTCATGGATCACATCAAGAGCAAGTACCCAGTGCAACATACCACTTCCCCATCTCCATCCCATGGCAGTGCAAGGGGGAGCACAGAACGCCCCCGTGAGCAGGTAAATGCCCCATTCCACATATCTTTACTTGTTGCAATACATGAGTTACATTCCAACATGTCTTGCAGTAACATGTATGTTTCATCTAAACAACCTATGTGAGTCAGAAGAGTTGGTGATGCCCAGTGACTTTCTAGTACAGTCCTCCCATAACTCTTTCCCCATCATTGCTAGTTTTTTGTGATGGAGAAAGTTTTAGACCTCTATGAGATGAACTCACCACTCACCAAGCTGCCTCATGTCTCGTGGCCTTCCTCGCGCCATCCTCTGCTGAAATTCCATATTCCTTCTTTCAAACTTTCAAACCCACCCAGTCCATTTTCTATCTCTCTCTTCTCCCTTTGGTGTGTCTACCTTGGCAAAGGCACCAGTGCCACACAGCGTGATATGAGAGAGAGAGAGAGAGAGAGAGAGAGAGAGAGAGAGAGAGAGAGAGAGAGACAGGTGGAGTCCATGGTTTCCATAGCAACTTGCCCCTATAAGGAAATTGGTGATATCGCATAGCAGAGGCTGGTCTGGAAAGAGGGAGGGATACAGACAGCCAGAACGAGGGGAAAAGGAGGCAGGCAGAGACCGGCGCTGGACTGAAAACATCAGGAGACTAGTGGCAAGAGGAGAACCACGACTGCAGCGTTTTCGGGGCTGTCTCAGTGCATGAGAGTGAGGGGGAGCAGGCAGGGGGAAGAGCAGAGAGACAGGACAAACCAGGCAGCCAGTTAATTAATTAGTGGCAGCACGATCCCTTCATTAATCGGTGAGGGCATTAATAAGCTAGGGTGTTAATGAATTATATAAATATTTGCCAGTGCTTGAGTTAGGGAGCCTGGCTGTGATGAAGAGGGGCCAATGAAGGAGTATGACGGATGGCTGCACCTGCCTTTTTTTTCGCATGGAGTTGAATTGCCAGCAAGGGGTGAACACAAGACACAGGTGGCGCACAGGTGAGACAACAAGGGCCGGCATTAGGGGGGATGGTCACTGCTCATACTTGCGCCAAAGCCTGTTGCATGTCCTGCTCCATTTGATGCGACTATTACTGCGGTACCAGTGGGCCTGCACGGGTGCTTGGTGTGAGGCAGGTGGGGCAACCTGTGGCCCTGACTTTGTGTTTGACTGTTTGTGGATTGATGGGTGGTGGGGGTTGTTGGAAGGGCTTCTTGGTATGCCGGTCAAGGCAGCAGCTCCAGATACTGTCCACCGCCTTTTACACTGGATTTAGTGCACAAAATTGCATGACGTATAAATGACACTGGCTTGGCTGCTGTATGGGTATTTTCTTCACTGACGCCAGCAGGTAGTTCAGCCTTGTGACCAGAAGGTTTCCAGTTCCAGTTCCTCCTTAAAGGTACCGACTGGGTTTCCTTCAGAGATATTAGTAGGTGTATAAAATACATATAAAAGTGTAAGGCGGTTAAATCCCTTTGAATAAAAGTGTATTATAAGCTAAAATAAAGCTGACAGGTTTAGCCTGGGGTCACAGTTTGACCTTAATATGTATATGTGTTCTTTGGTGACAACTCAAGCGCAATGAGGTGAAGGAAAAAGAGAAGAATGGAAGGACTTATAAGAAAGTTGGTCAGAAAAGACAGACATCTCGGATTAACTGCTGCCTCACAAATACTGTTTTGTGATGTAGACTTAGAAGAATCGTTGCTATGGGTGACTGGACAGGAGGGGGTGTCAGGTCCCACAGTGACGGTCCATACATATGTTTGCACACATTTTTTGGAAGGAAGACAGTTTCTAAGAGTGGTGTTCTCCTGCAGAGACACATATAGTGCTGTAGAGCTCCATTTTGGAAAAAAAACAGGGACTTTAATTATGATCAGTACAAATGCAGTTGTCTTTTACTATTTTTATGTATTTATCCAGTTTTTTAAATGGTATGTTTTATTTACATAAAAAATAACAAGTCTGGCTTATGTGGCTGGTTCTAACCAGAACCTGTAGTTCCTTAACCAAATGTATATTTCAAGTGATTTATGGAATAAAGAAAAAAATAAATTATAGCAAGTTTGGTCAAACCAGCCTGAAACTGGTCACAATTCAGGAAATTCTTACAACACACATCACTGTTCAGTAACCATACTCAGGTCCTGACCTTGTCTAGTTTGCAGCCTGATTCATTTTGATCACCAGATCTACTTGGGTGAAAATGAATTCATTTTTAAATTTTGCTTCGGTGATTATACATTCCATCCTGCAATGGACCAGCATCCCATTCAGGATGCGGTTTCTTAGTGTAATGCCCAGCGATTCGGGGTTAGACTCTGAACTACCATGTAAAAAAGCTGTGATTGACTTAAAAAGGTACAGATGTGTTGATTTACCAGGGCAGAACTAGTGCCCCACTTTTACTGCATTTGAAATGCCATATTGTTCATATATTTACATATATTATAGATAGTGTAATAATAATATGGCTATAATGTAAGAGATTTTGACATGTAATGTATGCTTGTGTGTTTCATACATAAATGCATTGGAGAAGGAATATAATTCTTAATTTGTCTGGCTTTTTAAATCGAAACAATACGAGTCAGCAGCAGGTGGCTCAAAATAGAGTCAAGCCCTGTTATAGTGATGTCCCTCATCTCAAGGTCCAGCGAAGAGCCCAGGGTCAAGAGCAGCTGGGAACACAAACCTGTTTAACTTTCCTGTTTCTTTCGAGTTATCCAAAGTTCTCCACAAGTGAAGATGAGAGATGTGTTTTGAAACGGGAATAGAGACTATGACAAGCCTTACCATGGAAGCCATTATAGAAGCCATGTTGTAAGGAGTTTTTCATACCGCACACAGTGAAAACAAAACGATCACAGTAATGGAAAAGTTTTAACAATCACTGTCGATAGTTATATTAATATACATGAAGGTACACATGAGGTATAATGCGATTTTGCTCTTAGTTTCCAGAGATCCTACTTTTTAAGTTGTACCAGAGTGCTCTGTTTATGTGAGGGTAATATGAAAAGTAAAGATGCGTGTTATATAGAAACAATCTATAGCAGGCTCTGTTTCCAGTAACATCTGAAATATGAACAAAGTGTAGCTTTTAGCGTTTTCTCATGTCTGGCACTAAGTGTCCTTTCAGTCAGAACTGTGAGGTTGGTGAGAGGCAGATACAGGTCAGGACACAATTTGCAGTGCAAATACTGCATTGTCTTTTATTATTATATTATGTTTTTCGGATGATCATTCCACATGTATCACTTGAATCCAAGGATGATGCCAACAGGGATTCCGATAGCAAAGGCTTGGCAGTTTCCTTCAATTCTTCCTCTGTGCGTTGAGAAGTCCCATGGCTCTGGTGTGGTACCCTTACCTTGGGTTACAAGTCCGGCAGGCCATTGTCAGAGCTACGCTCGCTCTTTTTTGCACTGTCCTGACTGCTAGTGCTCTGGGTCTTTCATTGTCAGCCATCAATCCGACGTCACGTGGGAGAAACAAACAAAAACACCTGTTTGCGGTCATCACTCTCTTCCTCCTCTTGTTCTGTCTTTAAGTCCATTAGAGAATCAACCTCAGGTGTGTTGGTTCCAAGACAGCTCCTGGTGCTGGATGGGCCATCGTTGTGGAACTGTCCCTGTCCCTGGTCCTGATGCCTTTTCAGCCCATCCCCAAAAACTAAATATTGAAAAGAAAACCCCAGAGTATTTTTCGGTAAAACATTTTAAATTTTTACTGTGAAAAACGGTAGGTTCAGAAAAGCTACCAATACCAATACCAATACCAATGCAGTCAACTAAACGTATTTGTAGCTGAATGTGACACTGCTGTAGAAAACAATACAGCACTGTGAAATATACTTTACATCAAAAGATTATTTATTCTATTGTTCCTCAAAATTTCAATTAAACATTTTTAAAAATAATTTTCAATGTTAAGTTTAAATGTGTCCCACTGGTAGAATCTGCTGTCCCTCTGCAGCAATGTGCAGTATCTAAGAGGTTACAGTATCTTATGGAAAGACAGCATATGGTGAGGACCTTCTGTATATAATACTTTCTTTCCTAATTGGTCTTTTTGGTTTGTTTACATCATAGTCTGTCATTGATAGCCTTTTTTCGCCTAGTCTAGAAAATTTCCCTCTCCAATGGTGGTATGAAAGGAGTTGCCCTGTGCTGGGGTGGATATATTATAATTTTACATGGTAATATTCTGTCAGTTAATGTACTTAGTGCTATTGATTATTACTCAGTTTAACAATAATATATATTAATTTTGCCATGTATGCGCATGGAATGTAAATTATTGTAGTTATGAATACAGTATTTGAATGTCAACTGCAGAAACTATTCTTGCCTTTGGCATCTTTTTTCTGAACTCCAGATAAAATCAATGGACACTGTCATTCAAGTCAATAGCTGCTAGGAAGGCAGACCAAAAAGTCTTTGTCCTAAAATGCAACCATGAATAGTTTTTGCCCTGACTAGTGTCAGTTTCATTGCTGAAAGTACAAATGACGTTAAGTTTTAATGCAGAACCTTTCAAGTGAATGTACTGAGCTGTTATTTTATTAAATATAATTTTCTCAAACATTTAGCAGATGGGGTTTGGTGGTGCAGGTGTGTGGGTGGTTGGGGGGGCTGTAAATTTAGATTCAGCATATCCAAAGGTGGGTAGGTATAATGAAAGTGTTAACCAAAGGGAGAATTGGAATTTAACCTGCAAGTTGGATATTTCTGTATTTTCCAATTGTAAATAGTACGGTGCATCCACACTACTTCTCTACTTTCCAGGACATTGTTAAGTCTAGACAAGCTCAATAAATATTGAGCATTCTTCACGGATCAATGTGGAGTTTGTGACTATTGTTCCCAGGGATGCCCCTGTCTCTTTTCTACTTTTTTTATTTATTACTGCACCAAAGTCTGGCCTGTGCTGATCACAGAACAGAAGGTGGCCTGTATGCTCAGTTGGTCCCTGGAGTGATAGGATGGAGCAGTGGGGTGAGCTCATATAGGATGCTCAATGTTGAAATGCATTCATTCTCTCCAGTGTCCAGTGAGTATAGGCCTGTACAACAGAGAAAAACACCTCCTTTGCACTGCATCTCCAAAGGTGGTGGGTAACGCCAGTCGTACAATGTGCACACAGGTTAAGAAACTGACAATTGGCATTTTTGTTCCTGAAAATTTTATTTAAAGATGTATTTTTTATCAGTGTTTTAACATCCTATTATTTTCTTTAAATACTGTTGTTACAGATATCAGACTTCGCCATAATGATACCTGTACAGGAATCCCTTGGTATCCAAATTTAATTCATACCTGAAAATACGTCAGATATTGAAGTTTTAGTCAGAGTGCCTTTTTTGTCCTAGATAAGCTTTGAATAAAAATTTGTTACAGCAAAACTTTCCATTTGTATACCAATATACAGGTACTAGTTTTTGAGAGCTGTTATGGCAAAAATTGGGAGATATAAAGTTCAGATACTGAAGAATTGCTGTATACAAAAAATGAGCTGAGTTATTTGGTGCTCTTCAGAAAGGTGCAGCAGCTGAAAAATAAAAAAGTAATAACACAGTATTCATCACCAAACTGTTTCATCATTAATTTGGTTGGATTTAGCACATAGATATTCCTAAGAGGCCTTTTTGGCTTTTAACAAAACATCCCTGCACAAAAACCTCATTTAAGCCATGAAGAACATATGTGCCAAATTTCAAGCCTGAGGCTTGAATAAGAAACCTGTGCATGAAGAACAAACAGATAGAGAGACAGACAAAGATTGAGCTTTATAGATATTAAGGTTCATGTGTGGGTTGATTTACCTGAATTTGAAATCTTTAAACTTTATAAAAATCAGACCATCTATTTTATACTGAAAAGGAAGAAAGCAAAACAATGCTAGCATGAAGGAAGTACATGTATTGTACTTAACTTGAACAAATACATTTTGCATTTATAATTTAGCAAGGCAGTGATTAAACGGGAAAAAGAAACATTAGATTTTAAATCCTTGGAAAAAGTTTTTCATTGCTTTGGTGCATCAGGGGTTAGTACTTTATGTAACAGCTCTGGGACTGTTTATTTGAATCCAGCCCATATCTTTACATTTTCTTATCACTGAACTTACTGGGAATTCAGAACTATGGTCTTTCCACATTTGAAAGGCCTGGTGATTTGACGACTCTGAAAAGCTCTTTTTCAGTGAGTCACCTGAGATGAACAGATGTCTACTGCAGGGTATGCCCTTTAGATCACCCTCATTGGATAAATGGCTTTAGATTTAACAATCAGCAACTTTTAATCACTTACTTTTATGGAGATGGTTACTGGCCTAAAATGATCCTGTTCTGAATCTGTCTTTAAGTTATGTGGTACTTGACTATGAAATCAGATTTTAATGATACAACATTTACATATATTTAATACAGACCATAATTTTGAAGTATCTTTATTTTTTCTATGCACTGGCCTGTATTTTAGCAGAAGAGTGTTGGCAGTAAATTCCACTGTTTTTTCCCCGATAGACATCTTGCCTCTCGTTTGGTTCCAACCAAGTTGGTCCAACAAGGGTGAGATTTGGGGGAAGACTCTGGTTTCTGACATGGTTAAGAGGAAACAAATCAAATTGTAGTAATATCTGTGCAAGAGGCTTGGAAATCGTGCATTTCTTTCATTGCCATTTTGTTCCATGCTCTGCCCTGCAAGATGGCAAACAGCCTGGGTTTCAACATTTGGCAGTTTGGTTTTAGGGAAATGTTTCATTATCTGCTGTAATATGTGTTTTCCACTGCGAAACAGAACTGGAGAAAGATCCCTGAGAGGTCAGAAGATTGGCAGGGTTTTTGAAGGAACTGAGCCTCTTAAATCCATTTTTTTCATCTTTTCATTCAGCCCTGTCAAGAATCAGAGCAAACCAAAAGTGTTATAAATAAAAAGTTAGACTTTATGTATCAGATTAAGGTGTAACTACAGTGAAGACATTCGGCCATTTCATTTAAATCAGTACAAACTGTATATAGTATATAGTTATGCTTAGAGTTGCTATTCCAAAATATCACAAATGTCCTTGTGGATGGAGCAAGCCTACTCTTCAAACTGTGACAGTCCTGAAGCTGATCTCAGTGGGTTACAGCTCTCAGAGCCCACTTCTCTTCTTGTTGCTCGTTTTTCTACACCGTTGTATTTCTTCTCCCTCTCTCCTCTCTTCTTCTTGTTGCCCACTGTCAATATAATGACAAATGAAGAGAAATGCAAAAATCTAACTTCGTCTCTGTTTCTCTGTCCCTTCTTTCCACAGCAGCAGCCAAACTACTGGAGCTTTAAGGTCAGTGCTTTGAGCCTTTGTGTCTTCATATGTGGTCATTTCTGTCTGTGTCCATGTCTGTCTGTCCGTGGCAAATATACACATAAAGAGTAATAGGTGAATGTTGGTTCGGGGATGGTTTTGAATCCTGCACCTACTGTAGTACCACTGATCATGATATGTACCCTGGACTGATACAGTAAGAACACCCAGCTGTATGAATGGGTAAATCAGTAAAAGGATCATGAAAAATGTATCTGAAAAATATGAAAACTGATTACTCTGAAAAGCCATACTGAACAAATAAAAATTCTTCATAAAAAATAATGTAAATATAGAGAACCATTTGTCAGCAGATTTCAGGGAGTTCTTTATAGCTGCTCTGCCCACTTGGGGTGTGATGATGACCTGTTGCTGCATGATGCGGAAATGCTGGTGTCACTGTGGATTGTGGTCAGGTTCTCGTGTTGTCTACTGGATTTGGACCATAAAGCACCTTTGTGTGGTGCTCTGCTCTGGCCATAGTAAGGTCAAGTCCAAGCACGGCTCATCCATTAGTGCTACATTCTTCTCTGCAGCACCTACTTGGCCTTGACTCATGTGGCTACATCTCAGCCAAATACTTAAAAGGTACCTGCCCCTCTGTTGCATTTCAGAGAGTCATGCCTAAACGCGCAGCTGGTCTTTTTATTTAACAGCAGCTTCCAGGCTTGTGAAGAACATTTCAGCTCCGATTTAAATCATATCCTAACCGTACTGCAAAAATTAGAGCTGCTTCAGCATGTTGGCCACATTGCAGAAGGTGATTTGTGAGACATTTGTGTGTGTGTGTGTGTGTGTTGCTCTGTCCTGGTCCCCGGCAATCTGTCTGTCCTGCCTTTGGATTGACACCACTAATTCATTATGCTTAACTGATTAAACTAAACTATCAAAGGTGTGTTAACATTCCTAAACAATACATATTTTTGCGTGTTTGTATATGCAGAAGTCAGTTTTATTCCCCTTTAATATTTTTAATTCTGTTCAACTCAATATTGCAAAACAAGTAAGAAAATAAAAAGGAAAATGAAAATAAACATATCAAAATTTTCAGCTTAAAAGTAAATATATCTATATAGGACAAAGGTACATGTTTATATGTGTAAAATGTGAACTGTTCATAAATATGAATTATGAGTACATAGCAACCAAAGCCATTAACGTCTGCATACAAAGATTTCTCAGGATCAGGAATGAGAACTCTTAAAGTGGGATAGCAATGTCTGGGTAAAGGAATATCTTCACAAGCTATATGTCTATATTACAGTACTGTTGTTTGTATTCTTACTCTGTGTGCAGAGATTAGTGCAGTTTCAGGTCTCGCCTGCTGTCTCTGAGCAACCCCTCTAGGTTGGCCTTGAGTAGTGATCACCCAGTTTCCTGCACACATGATAAACGGGGCAAGGCAGACTGTTCCAGCCATCCTTGTCCAGCATTCTTCTTTTCTTTTAAACCAGACGTATGTGACTTATCTGCTCGGCAACACGCCATCACAAGCTTCAGTCATCTGTCAGAGTGGGTTGAACCACCCCGGGACCACTCCTATAGCCTCAAGTATAAACTGCCTATACTAGCATTGTTGTCTCCCTGCATGCAGAATTGCTGATCAATAAAGAGACCTTGTTTTTAATCATTTGCCAGTTATTGCAAATTCCACCACATCTGCTTCAGTGGGTCTGTTACTGGCATGATGTTCTTTTTCATCAGTTTCAGGATTAAACCCTGCATACAGTATTAAACAGATGGTAACAAGCTGTGGTTTTGTAGGCAGCTGCTTTGAGGCATATTCCTAAGCGATTTAAATATTATATCAGTAGATGACCCCTAACTAACTACTTGCATCACACAGCTATAATGATGAAATTTTAAGAAAAACAAATAATCTGACATATACAGCTAGTCTTGCATAGGAATAATGGGCCTTTTCTGGAGATATTCATTGCAAATAAAATTTCTTAACCAAACAACTTATTCTAAAATGACATACTAAAAATTACTTAGCTGTATAAATGGATGAATAATTGGTAAGTTAGTGTGATAATTTAAACAGCTCACTGCAAAAAAGCTCTAGAGCTCTCATAAAAGGTGACATGTTTTAACATATCAGACAGGAGCAAAGTGTTAGGGTGCAGGTAAAATGCAAAATGTGACTGTTATGGACAATCTAACACAAAAATAATGGTGTTTCCTGGATAAGATGAGATAATATAATACACCGTAATGTCGATTTTCAATAGAGGCTTCCCTCAATTTATGACACATGCAACTTTCAGTGACCTGAACCAGGGTGGTTGTACCATTAACCTTATATTATTTGCAAGTCCCAACATTTGGTTGTAATGCCTAAGATATTTGTGTTTGATTGTCCATAAGACAATGAGCAGGAATTCATCACAAATCACCTCATTCTCTTTGAATGAGAACAAGTAAAGTAAATAAATGGTAAAATGTAAAAAATCCATATCCCTGAATTCACAGAGAATGTCAGATAATTTCAACCTGTCACAAATATGGTGTTAGTTGCAGAAATGGATGCTGAAACAGTATGTCTGACTAGAACCCAAAGAGATTCACAATATTTGTTACAAGCAGTGATTTAATTTGTCATAAACCCTGCAAAGGTGACTGATTTTTAAAAGCCCCAGTGAGAATATGTCATTTGTCACTGAATGGTGAATTACTGGGGAAACTGAGGTCCTGGTTGACCACTGACAGTTAAACCAGTGACTTGTTTAATAGAGCTCCTGTGATGGATTGAAGCCTGAAGGCTGGCCAAGTATGGTAATAAGTTTGACTGAACTGCTCTCTGGCTGGAATGTGTTCACCACAGAACTGCATTCATATATCCATCATTTTAGTGGTGAACAAAATATTTAGCAGTGATCTAGTGATTCAGTAACTTGGACTTGGAATGTAATAAACAAATATCCATTGTTTGTGTCATAAATTTAGACTTTCCTGAAAGGCAGCTGGTACTGTTTTTCAGCAAAACAAATTTCCATCGCTGTTAGACTGGATTTGACCTTGCTGTTCTAAATGTTTCTGGACATAGTTGACTATAGTTTTGATTGCACTGTGTCTTCATTTGATAAGTGTATTCTGCCCCATTCTTTAAATTAGTCAAACCTTTCAAGTAGTTTTGTCTTACTGCTGCCACTTCAGTTTATATTAAATGCGATTGGTGGCAAGTGAAAAATTTGCAGAAAAAAGCTACATATTAATTCCTTGTAACACACATGAGATTTATGGCCTTTGATATTTTCTAGGCCTGGAAATGATTTAATAACTCTCTAAGCCTACTGTAGCTAAACTGAGCCAATCTGCAAAGACACACACCAGTCAGTCTAAAGATGGACAAAAGATACGAATCTTTGACTTACAAGTTTTCTAGTCACAACACAGTGAAGTCTTCCTTGATCTCACGAGACTCTCTCATCAACTGAGTCACCACAACAGTATGCTCTGATCACCCTGCAAACCCAGGAACTCCACCTTTGTCCATGGATGTGTTAATATGAAGCTTGTTGGGTATCACTGGCAGTAAACATGGCTCTTGATCAGTAGAGGTGAGCCAAGGGTTTAAAGTAGTGCTACATGGATGGAGGCTGGGGCCTGATCAAGCTGGTCGTGTTGCCTGGGTGAGGGTGTCTGATGTCGACAAACTAAAAAGCACCCTGTAAATTCTTGTACCTCCCAGTTTCCTCATTGATGGTGTGTCCATGTGCATCAGGATATAAAAAGGTGTAATATGGCCAACCAGTATTATCATACAGCACACTGAGTGGTCATTGTTGTTGCAACCAAATGTCGGGAGTCAAAAATAAGCTTTTTTGAAAGACAACATTAGAGTACAATGCATTATCCCTTGTTATCCAGGGAACACCATTATTTTTTGTGTTGGACTGTCCGTAAGACAGGAACATTTTACATTTTGCCTTTTCGCATTTTCGGAAGAATAAATCTACTTGACTGCACATAAATTATAGTAAAGCATTTAAATGTCATGACCCCTGTGAGCAATAAACCCAGTAATCACCAGAGGCCCTCACTTGAGACCACCTAGCAGATTCTTGCACACCTGCATTTCTTAACTACAGGTTATTTTTCAACGTAGGTACTCTGTACTGCTACTAACAATGTCACCTTAAAAGACAGAAAAAAAAAGCTATTGGGGCTAATTAGTGAATTAATTTCGGCATTCTAGACAGGTATTAGAACATTAGAATCTGAGTATGAAAATGTAAACAACTTGCCTGTTCTGGACAGTCAGACAACAGTTAACATCAAGCCCTACTGTTATTTTAGAAAGCTAAACCATGCACATGTGCACGCGCAGACACACACACACACACACACGCACACAGGCCTAGCCCAATAGTCAAGGCATATTGCATATAATAAGACAAGCAGTGCAATCTGTTATTTATACCATAAGGTGGAAACAATGTAATAATAGACCTGGGGAAAAATGGATGAAGACATCGCATTGGTCTGTAACTTATCTGTAATCAGTTCTTTTGGGTACCATGGGGAGTCGGTGTAATTGTGGAAAATGGTGCATGTAAGCGCTGATTTAAAGTAGAGAGGTCTTTAGGGAAAAGGAACGTTTTAACAATGCTAAGAGTACCTTTCAATGGTTTTTGCTGAAGAACAGAGTATTACTTTAGTCTGTTGGTCAAGACTCAAGTTCTTTGAGGTTATGCAACGGTTTTACCTTTGAGCAAAGTTGGTACAGATTGTGGGAAGGTTAAAGACAAAACTGCCAGTGCTCTTCTCCTGATAGAACATGAAAGCCAAAGTTTATGAGGGGAAACGTATACTACCTGCCCTCCTAGCACCTACCAGCATATCACATAACATACCTACTGACTGCATCCTTCCAGGCATTTTCCCCTACAAAATGGCAAAGCAATTTATTCCTTGCACTAATAATTCTGTGTGTTAAATACAGTGGTTCACACTTGTAAAGGCTTCATCCCACCCATGTGAATGAAGGGCAAACAGAGGCCATGAGAAAGTAGGAAAAATGGAAGGATTTCCATGACAATGTTCTACAAGAGCTTAGGTCTGATGTAGAATGGATTGTTGGGGATCAGAAATAATACATATTAAGGTCATGATTCTAGAGCTGACCATGGAGGCTTTACTGAGAGATGTAGCAGGATGCATCATTTTTCTGGGGTCGATGTAGAGTCAGAGAAGACGGTTGCTCCAAAAGTCTTTCCAGGAGGGAGCACAATGCTGATGGGAAGGACAGCATGAAAGGCAATACTACACCTTGGCAACAGAAGCAAAACTGCAAGTGTCTGAGTGAGAGAGGGAAGGATGGAGAGAATGTGAGTGGGAGAAGGCCAGGGTTTTACATTAACCTGTTCTCTGTCATGACAGACCTGAAAATGTGCAATGTTTCTGAAGGGTCACTGCAGAATCAGAATGATGCCCAATATGCATTGTACCAGGGTCTATCTATTGATATGTCCTCTGCTTCACTAAGGAACCCTGCTTTGCTGGAGACAAATGATTGCTGCTTAATCACTCACACACTCTTAAATCACAGTCCTCTTAGGCTGCTCCTTTCACCCTCCTTCACTGACACTCCTTGCCACATGATGCAGTGCTGGTGCCCACTTTCTTCCTGTTTGTGTCTTCACGACTCCATCAAAACCCCCACAAAACCCCAAGCGTACACAATGGCAGAAAATCAGCACACGCCTCTTAAATAGATTAAATATTCATAGGATATTTGGCAAACATTTAGTTTTTGAATGCAAAATGTCAACCTATGTATACAATGTACGGTATAATTTAATAAACTCTGCTGACACAGAGAATGCCATTCAAAACATAATCCACTGTACAGAATTTAATATTATATTAGATAATTCAAATGTGGATTCTCATTATTTCTTTGTGTGTAGACATTGTCAAATTAAAAGGGACATCCTGCGATAACAGAGGAAACACAAATTAGAATATTTGATCCATAGGATGGAATTAATGTGTTAGGCAATACACCACAAATCTCTGGTTCCGGCATGCTTCCTCATGTCATTAGTGTATGTTTTGCATATTTGGGCTGATGCAATGGCAGGCAGTGTATTGTGCTGCAGTCCCTGGTCCACCAGTGGCTTCCACTTGAGGGAGGATTGGTTATCTCTCTCCGGCTCACTGACTCCCCATCCCTCTTCACTCTGACTTTGATGCAAAATAAATCCTTGCAGCTCCAGCTCTCATCACTCTGACAGCCTGTGACTGCTCCTCTTTGATGTGGCACAGGTCTGCCCCTCACCCCCCTCACCCATCCTACCCCTTCAATGTAAATCTTCACCAACATGCTCTATTACCCCCCCCCCATGTATAAAGGAAGCAATGGCTCTTTTTAAGTTTACTTATATTCTGAAATCCCAAGAACTTTAAACCACAAGTGATGCTGTTTACTGCAGTGCAAAAATCCCTCTTTTGTGTTTCTTGCAAGTGAACAACAGTTTAGAGCTTCACTGTTCCTGATCCTCTCTATAGCCTTCCTTAGCCATTTGTAGTCAGAAGAGTGCCTAATATCTCTTCTACCACCTGTACTAAGGCAAAGCAGATCATATTTGAGCCTGTTTACAAAGCATATTGCACATAGCTATAAAAAATTCAGTGGTATTGCAAAAAAAAGTATAAAAATTCGTTTGGCTTTAAAGCGTATGTACGTTGCTTTTCCTATGGAGATGCACAGTGATTGAAAAATATAGTGCTGCACCTTGGAAGGAGTCCGCAGCAACCATCAGAATTATAGCACAGTGTCATTGGCAGACTTCAGTTATGTCCTTCAGCGACAGATGCTGCGGTCCTGTGGTCTTGGCAGAAAACTGGTATCGCTACCTTATTGGTCAGCAAAATGTACTTTTTTTCCTCTTGTAAAGGTTCACAGCTTATCTTTTTATTTCTGCACACGTGCTCTTGTCAGTGTGCAGGCACTACTCTCATACCCTTACTTTTTATTTACCATCCAATAAAATAGTCATGCACCATGCACACCTGATGGGGTCCTTTTGGTGCTACCTTGATAATCCAGTCACCCACCCACCCATCCATCCATATTTTTTCCAGTTCAGGGTCATGGTGGCCTGTGTCCTGGAATCACTGGTTGCAAGTCTTGCCTTTTCTTAAAACTCTAGATTAAATTATCATTCATTTATAAATACAATGTAAGTAGAAGTAAAATAATGAAACTTAAAATGTACTGCATAATGCTGGGTGGAAGATATTCACTGCTTTCTCTGCTTTGGCTATATGCTTTAAAGACTTGGGTGGTGAACATCTGAAGCCATTTCTGAACAGTTTTATGTCAACACAGTTTATTTAAGTGGTTATGTGCACGTGAGTCTACTGTGCTGGATTCTGTAAGGGCCAGAAGAGAGAAGGTTAGGGTCAAACATGGTGCTTTTTATGTAAAAACCCCCTACTGGATAGGTAATGGAGCCGCCAGAGTGTTAGTTTAATTATAATTTGCTCTGAAGGACTGTACAGTGAAACATGTGTCATATACACTAAAGGCCAATGCTTTTTTCAAATGCTGTAATAAGTGCTATAATTGATTTGTTTTTCGCAGATATTTTTTCGTATTTTTTAGTGGAATACTGAACAGTCCTTATTCTGCCTGTTGCTTAAAATATGAAGGATAGGAAATATTGCTTCAATCATCTTCTACAGATTACAAAAATCAAAAAGAATAGCATTATGCATGTAGACTACAAATCATCACTTCAGCAGCACTCACTACGCTAAAGCCATTCACAATACATCAAAACCCACCAGAACCCATTTAATTTCAGCGTGAAGAGTGTAGTTTTAATTTAAATTTTACTTTTAATATGAGATTTGATAACACCAAGCCTGAAATGTAGAAAGGACGATGGTAGTGATTCATGCTAAAGCAAGAGCTTGAGCAAAAGTTGTTTCATGCAACAAATACAGTAATTCTTCTTTATCTAACTCTAATTCATCATTTAAAATGTGTAGGGTGCCAAATTTTTCATCTACCAAGTGCCTATTTCCTGTTATTTTAAATGGGAAGAGTAAATAATGTGCTCCCAGCCCATCAGAAAACACTTATATAACCTATCAACTCACAACTTCAGCATGATAAACACTGTAAACACCAGTTACCTCATTAGAAAACACAATGTTGTCATTAACTTGTATATTTATAAATAACTTTTATATTTACACTGTGTGGTACAATATGTACAGTATGGACAGTACAGGACATTTCACGTCAGCCCCCCCCAGCATCACTGTGTTACACACAGGAGATAAGGTGGCTCGTATGCAGGTTCCCAGCAGCAATTCAGTGTTATGAGATGTAGAACTGAGAGAATAAAGACATCTGTCAAAGTAACTCACCGTGTCCAATGCGTTGTTTCACACAACAACCAACATTCTGGTGTTGTGATTCAAATGTGTTCAGAAAAAGTAAAACAGATGGGAACAGCTGATAACACTCGTGCATGTGCATGTCTGGCTTCAGATAAATTTGTAACAATACTCAAAAGAATTTATTACAATATATAGTATAATTTTCTTACAGTACACTGTATCCTCCTGTACATTGTTTGTTTATCTTTTTATTTTGATTTTTATTCTTCTTTTGATTTTGTTTTATTGTGGATAAGCTTCAGATACAAATTTGTTTTAGAAAAAAATTTCCTTTTTAATACCGATACATAGGTATTATTTTTCAAGAGCCGCCATAACAAATATTTGGATATAGAGAGTTCAGATACTGAGGGGTGGCTGTATTCAAATAGTGTTTGATTTTGTAATCTAAAAAATATTTCAGTCAACATCTAAAATAATGTTTCCTTCACTTTAAGTAAATGCCCCCAGCTTCCAGCTCCTAGACTGTGTACTAGATCCACCTCTTTGGTCTAGTGCAAGAACTTGTCGTTTCCATTACGCATTCTCCATTATATTTGCCGGCATATCTCTTCTCCCTGTGGCTTTGTTAATCTGGATGGCAAGATATCAGAGTGTATCACTGTCACAGGAGGACTAACGTGTGTGGGAAACACAACAGAGGCAACAACACACTGGCTTTGTGCAGAATTAGATAACAGAGAAAAATCACCTTGGAAAAGAATTAATAACGTTGCTGAGCTGCTCAAATATTTAATAATAAGCCACTCATATGCAGACATCAACAATTTTAACTTGTTATGGATAATGTCTATACTGCACATGAAGAACACAAATGGCTCCTGCGCTTTCACAGTTTTCTTGTTGTGTGACAGCCAGGAGTCTTGTAATACTGTAATGGTGTTTGATGCTGCCATTGTTGGTGTGGTCTGTTAGTATGTTATTGTTTAACTCGGGGCCTAAAGAAGAGTGTGAGGGAGACGATACCAGTTACCATGGTCACTGGAACGGTATGCCATGACTTCAGTGGGCTAATGGCTGTGAAATCTGTAGAGCGACGACACAGATTCCAGGGAGTGCAATGGGATGGAGGATTACAGATGTGCACAGCTGCCACCTCATGCTCCACCCATACCAACCCAAACCCAACAGGCGTTTTGTGTGCTGCCTTTGCAAACATTGTCAGACATTTTGGACCCACTTGGACACTTTTGGACTTTCTTGAATGTGTCAAAAGACCACTCAGTGAACAGAACTCCACTGTACCCTCATCACTGCCTAATGCACTGCAAGCTACGACTGTTTGCTAGAGGTGTTGGAGTACACAAGGGATCAACAGTCAAGGTAAGATGGTCTGACTTCTCTGTGACTCTGCCCATTTGCTGCCTGGCTATTTCCTGTCAGATATTGCATTAAAGTGGGTGATCATTAAAAATGCAGGATGTGAGGCACTGATATATGTACAGGCTTTGACACCGTATCCCTGAAAATGATGACACTGTGAATTTGAAATCTCTCTCCAGCATGTCCTATCTTAATGCATTCTGTTTTAGTTGTAAATTGGGTGCAGAGTTGAGATTTTTTCCTTTTTGTTTGTTTAGATTTTGAGTTTTTTAACAGTTAACTATAGGATGTATACATTCTGCGATATATGCAGCAATTTAACTATAGGACCTATACGTTATTTAAAAAATTTCCGTAGATATTTCTATATGTACAACTTGTCATAGTTCATTGTTCCTTATTCCACAAACACTTGCTGTAAAAATAGCCCGTGAATGGTTAAGAACATGGACAGTTAAGAATGGCGCACTTTTACAACGGCGCCATTTTTGGATCATTTTTACAATTGTTCAATTTAGGCACTGTGCACATAAGTACATTTTCATAAAAAAGTTTATTATTAAATGTATCACTAATCTGTTATCTGTAAGCTTATTTTATATTGATTATATCTGTTCTGGTGTTTTAATTTCTTGTCCAGTGCTCTGGGTCACTGTGTGAGAAGAAATGCTCTATAGAAGTAAATTGAAACACACATCAAACTGTAAGATCTATGAGTAATACTGGTGTCTGCACAGGCGGTCTGACTTGTGCATATGCGTTGCTTACAGGTGTACCACGAATAAATGTCAATAATCATTAATAATTTGGAGACAGACTTAAAACATACATTGTAATTTATGCCTTGTTTGGGAGAGACCACAAATGATGTGTTATGGGTAGAGTATTTTGTTGAAAACACAAAACAAATAGCATAGCAAATACCATCAGATCCTGTCTGGTGACTCTTGTCCCTCAACAGCCTGACAAATACTATGATTTAGAGATGTGTCAGGTGTGGCAATAATCCTGGAGGTGGGCATGGTAACCCTCTAGCATGCCACAAATATTTTTGGATTTTTAAAATACATTTTGCAACTCTTTTTTGAAGGACCGGGTTTTCCATAGTACAAACAACGAGTAATCCATTAATCGTTAAAATACATTGAAAAAGAAAAAAATGAAACACATTTCTAGACAAATTAAAACTTACTTTTTGAACACATTTAAAAGTAGATAAATTTAAACTCAAAACATTAGTTAGTGACCAATAAACTTGTCGCTTGCACTCACAAAGGTATGCGCTAATTCTCGCTTTTTTTTGCACGGCACTCAGTCCCTGAGTGAAAACAAAAATGAAACAGATGAGTAATTTATTGATTCTGAAAAACAGTTTCAATTGGCATTTAATTTGCATTTATAATTGCTGCAAAGTCCTAATTCAAAAAAGAACATTTTAATTTGCATTATAATCTTTTTATTTTTACATGGATCCAAAAAAGAAAGTTTAATTTGTGTGTAAAGGTATGTATGTATATATAGATTCATAGTTTGTTTATCAATACACTTGTTATTTTCTATATTTTCTAATGTTTTTCAATTTACACATTTCTTATTGTCAAAATTTGTTTTTTATTCAGTCTGTGTTAAGGATTAATGAGATACTCTTCAAATTTTCACTGAACATTTCGTCCTTTATAAGTGCAATGGGTTGTTCCAATGTGTCTATACTAAAATAGCTACACACCTATATCTTTAATATATGAGTGTAACAGGTTCCTAGAAATGGCTTGAATACTGCAAATTCAAATTTTGGAAAGCTATTTACACTATTTTTTATGAGGACAATTATGATTAATTCCCTGTTCGTCCAAGAAATGCTGATTAATTTCCATAAAATATCCTTGACACTCAACTATTTCAGCACAATAAAAGCACTTTAAATAATTTATACTGGCTGCCATTTTGTCATTTGGTGTCCTTCAGTGTGGGAAAAACCAATGATTGTTTTGTATGAGAAGTCCTTCTCCTTCCTTTGTGTGTTGTTATGCAAATCCAGTCCGGAGGGGAGATTGGAGCGGATAATGCTGTGAATCATAACCATCAGAAATGGGGACTCTTGGACCCACACCTATCACTGGCAAACTTTGAAAATGAAAATTGAATTTTTTCCTGACAAAATGTAGTGAGCTCAGCTGAAGGGGAGGGTAGTACAAAAATGTGCAAAAACAGCAGCACTCGAGCTCATTCTGTACTAACATCAGGGTTCAACACAGAGCTTGGAACCAACTGAACCACATGCCTGGCCAAGTAATTTAATGTGCCGGGGGGGTTCATGAGATATGCCGATGACCTAGTCTCAGACAATGCATGGTGGCCTTGCCTTTTACTGCCAAACCTCCACTCCACAGGTAACTGGAAAAGCTCTCTTCTTCCCCTTCATGTTGTGTGCTGAAACAAGTGGCCAGACAATTAAAAGAATATTAGGCCATGCTTTCTTCAATTCCCCTCCAAAAACAACAGGAACATGGGTGAGGAGCATTTAACAAACATCTGGATCCCACTGGAGCACAGAGAAGCTTTGCATGTCAGAGATTTGGTGCTCCCAGTAATAATTCATTGGCATGCTGTATAGAGAAGTATAAAGGTGGCAACAGAACAGGCTCAGCCAGACATTTTCACATGAAAATTAAGTTAATGGTGAAATTCCTGCTAAAGATGCAATGAATGGAAAGGATTGCAAACATAAGTACCAAACTTAGCAGATTAGCTGCTTGTTAATGCAATATCAGAAGTGACACAATTTATTCTTTTCCAGCGTTCTTGGTTTATTTTTAATGCAAGCTTGACTGAACAATGAGTTGTTATCAGAAATTACTGACATGTTCCACTTTCCTGCATTTTATACTTTTTTTTTAAAACAACATTCATCACCCACTCTTCCTCTGGTTACAGTAAATAACATCTCTTGTTGCTTTCTGCTTACTTAACTCCATTTTCCTGCTTCGTGACAAGTTTCATAACAAGAACTGTGCTGTCCTGCCACTGAGGCTGAATTTGTTCAGAAAACCTAGAGAAAATGTTATAGTAAAGATCAATAAATTGACTTAGTCAAAACTACCCAGTGTGGTGGCATGTTAGCTGCATATGGAGGCACTGCAGCGTTGGAGGTGCAGAAGGAAAAGCTCCCTGAGTATAGCATACGTAGCTCCACCTACATGCCCTCCTTATTAGAATGGGGAGCTGTCTGAGAAAAGGTTATACAACTTCAATTTCTGATGGCCTGGGTTCCTTTATGTGTTCCAGCTTTCTTTACATGGCTGACAGCTCAGAAAGGGAATTAAATGGATTTACTGAAGACAGTGCGTTGAATCAGGTTGCTCGCTGCCTGGTTGGAACAAAAAGCTTCTGAATTGGTCCCTCCAGGGCTGCTAATTGAATAGGGTTCATACAGGAGTTTGCTGATCTGAATTTTACCATGTGCAGTCATGCGAGAGGCCCTGTGGTGAGAAGTCCCACTTTAGACCAAGCATTGGTACCCATCACGAGGTGAAATTTGCCAGTTTTTCCATGGGCATTTGGATCTCCGCTTCACACAGATCACGGGGGTCTGCATTCCTAAAAGTGGACCTGAGTTTAGACAATCTAGTCTGAATGAATGGCTCCATAGCACAGACCTTAAACCAGGTGGCATCAGTTATGTGTACTTTGATATTAAATTGACACCCTGATGTTTAGGTCTGCATACACAAACTTATCAAGAATGGGACTGCTTTGCTTGATCTTTGAGGTGTCTTTCCAATCAGGGTAGTGTTTTTGGTCCACACATCTGCACTTGTAATTGTTGTGTCACAGTGATTACAATGATAAAAGCTTTTTCAGCAGATTTCACTGGCATAAATGTCACTTGCAGGTTTTTCTATGTATAGAAGATGATGTTTGGTATTTGTACATCTTTGGGGATATAGTGGGGGAGGTCAGAGATTAGCATAAAATGATATTGTGTCATTTTTGATGATGTATGTGTGTCACGCTGTATTAATATCTGGATTTGTTTATGCAATCTTTTAAACTTGCGCTTAAGGTTGAAAAGTTAGAAGTCAGTAGGGGCCCTTCCAGAAATGTTACTGCATATAAAGCCAAGACATTGGTGTGTTATTTCCCCTACGGAAAGGAAACACAACATAACGACAGTGAGCGGCAAATCGCAGTATTTTCCCTGTTGGTGTGGAGGAGAGGCTGAAGTCAGTGTCTGTAACAGAGCCGTCGCCATGGTGCACTCTGGGAGCTCATTACCGTGCGCTTGGAGCTGGAAAATTCCTGGCATCGGGGATCTTTGAGCCAGTTCATTAGGCACAACCCGGCAACTTCAGCTCCAGAGCTGTTGGGGGAACACGCCTGGAACCAGAGAGGCTGAACCATTCCTTTACAACAATCCCCTGAAACACGCACGCTTACACGCATGCTTGTGTTTTAATTGGTGAGCTCCATGCCGCTTCTTGTACATGTGTCTTAATGTGTATAAAGCAGGTAGAGTCCAGCTCCTCCTTTTCAGACCCGCAAGCAATACAGAAAGGGGAAAGGTGTCATTACCTGGGCCTGGGCCACAAAGGAGAGGTGTCTGTACAGCTGGACAACTAGTGTATTGCTGTACGTTGTGAAAGGCTGGAGATTTTCTCGGTGCCATACATCCTACTCAGCTCTCTGCCTGTAGTTGTGACTCTACATCTTCCTCCAAAAAGCTAATTCCTAATAATAATGCTAATCTGCTAAGGACAGATTAACTGTTGATATAAATATTAGTGAACCTCATCATTTACAATCCCAGTTTCTGATACTATTTGATGTTTTTTTGTAAAGGCTTACACAGCTTACACTTACACCCATTTATCCATCTAGATTTCTCCTGGAATAAATTAGGTGAAGTACCCAAGAGTAAATTAGTAGGGTGTATCTCGGGCTGGAATGAATTACGTTTTGGCTACATGGCCACAACCCACATAACAATATACTGTCCTTCTAAGTAAAACTTCTTCCTCTTTTTTTCTCACTTTTCTCCTTCAGAGCCGGAACCCTCGCCACTCCCATTCCAACCAGCCTGGTCTGGCAGACCAGGCCACCAAGTTGTCATTCGCTTCGGCTGAATCCCTCGAGACCATGTCGGAGGCTGACATCCCTCTGGGCTTCAATCGTATGAACCGCTTCCGGCAGAGCCTACCTCTTTCACGCTCTGCCAGCCAAAACAAGCTGCGCACACCAGGTATGCTCACCCAGCATTATTAAAGTGTCTGTCTTGTATCCCTTGTGGATGCCAAAACCATACTATCCATTCTGATGGGTATATCTTCAAGCATATTTTTGAGTGAAAAATGAGTTCTCTATTTATTTCTAGTTGCACATCATGTCAAACAAGTGATTAAAATGCAAGTTTACAGGTATTTCAGATAGGCACAATCTTAAATCCTGCAGTCACTTGTTATTCTAAATGCAACATGACAGAATTCTGGAAGGCTCTGTATACATGTAAATCATAAAGCTAGTCAATGATGAATCCCAGAACATGTAGCTAGACTTTGTAGGAAGAATGGTCCTCTGAGCATACATGAGCAGGTAGTGTCTTCATGCAGGCAGGGATTATTCTTGATAACATTAGTTGTTTTTTGGATTTATTCATTGTTGTTCAGCTGATGTCACTAAACTTCGATCTTGTAACGCGCAGTAAATTTCAACTGGCTAGGACAACAGGTCACTCTAGGGAAGCTTGTCAGCTGATATAAAAATGTTTCATGATATAATTTCTCATTTATCTTGCTCTTCCCCCAAACCTCTGGTCTTCAGGTGTACTCTTCTTGCAGTATGGAGATGAGACACGGCGTGTTCACATTACGCATGAGTTGAGCAGTATGGACACCCTGCACGCACTCATCGCCCACATGTTCTCACAGAAGCTCACAGTGGGTATGCTCAAATCCCCTGGCACAGCCATCCTCATCAAGGACGATGCCCGCAATGTCTTCTATGAGCTGGAGGATGTACGTGACATCCAGGACCGGAGCGTTATCAAGATCTACCGCAAGGAGCCCATCTATGCCTCATACCCTGCTGCACACCTGGCCAATGGGGACCTGAGGGTGAGCAAGGTGATGGCTAAAAGGGACTTCTTTTGCTGCAGAGACAGTCGCTGTGAACTAAAGATCTCCAGCATAGTTGTATGACCCACTATGCAAGCTGTTTCTTAGCATACATATTGCAATTTGAATCATACTATAGAAACTGAAAAATGACCAGAGCACCGTTTGTAATGCTTCAGGACCTTTGTAAAAAAAAATTTTAAAAAAACTTAAAAACACCAAACAAAACAAATAAATAAATAAATAAATAAACAAGCTTACAAACAGTGTGTTGAAAACGAAATAGAGAAAGGAAACTGGAAGAATGAGTTTAGCTTCAAAGCATTTGTCTAAGTTATAGATAGCTGGAATTATACATTTGTTAGTAAGACTTTCATAAGGTACTTGATGGGTGATCTCCCTGAAGAAAGGGAGTAAATGAGATAGTTATAATGTGGTCGTCATTTAGTCTGGTTTTGCTACAACACTAATACCTTATTTTCTTATAGTCTAACTGGAATTTTTGAACTCTGTGCCAAACACTAAGACACATTTAATATGTAAATTTTGACATTAACATCAGAATTACAAATATGAATGACTGTGACTGCTCATTATGTAATGCACAGCAATAGACTGAATTACTTTGTCTCGATTTACTGAATTAATAAGTGAATTACTAATGTAATTATGCCATCCATATGACTCCAGACTTTTAATTTTTTGCAAGGTTGTGTTCCTGAATGTCAATTTCAATTGGCCACTGGCCCTAAAACACTTAGAAGTATGTCTGGTTGCTGGCCATATCAAACTCCAAAAAACCATTAAAAGCATATTTTCCTTATCAGCTGTTGCACATAACAGAAGTTCAAGACTTGGAAAATCCAGGCTGTAAGAATTCTTTTGCCGCCTCTTTTATGCTATTTTGCCCCTCTGCTGTCTATTGAATTGGTACCCAAGGAGCCTTTCAGTGTGCATGTGAATCCTCAGTATTCTTGTGAGGGCCCCTCCCTCTGTGGCCCCCAGGATCCTTTCTCAGATGGAGTTCTCTCTAATGCTTGCTCTGAATTGGAGGATTAGTTTAAGTCCTTTAGAATAGATAGGGAGAGGGGTGGAGTAGGCAGGTTTTGGGGCAGTAATAAACTGCGATGATCTGATTAGACGACGTAAACCATAAGCCATGTTGGAGTAACGGTCAATACGAGACACCCGCATAATGGGGACTGAAAGGGAGAGGATTTTTGCAATGGAATAAAGAATGGCTTGGATGCATACTAGGGAGGGGACCATTACAGAGAAGACCAAAAGGTGAAAGGAAATGAAATTGTAACTAGCTTTGAAAATAAAGGTGTGGGGAAAGAGTTATGTCAGTAGAGTTAGGTGGGGATGCTGGGTCACAAAGCAGAGAAATTGAATTAAAGTTTGTAAATACGTATCAGCTGTTTAAAAATATAGTATGGGAAACAGAAAAAAAGCTGAATAAAGCTGTTGGAGCAAGTTGCTGTTCCTCCTTCAGCACTGCAATGGCCGGTCCAGATGACAATGAGAGACAGTTGCTTCAGCTACCTCATTGTTCCTCTGGTTGACTGTTCATTTGGATTTCTGTTCCTGACCTGCTACTGTGGAGCTGTTAAAATCTGAGCTCATGAAATGTTGTCCCTGTTGCACCCACCATGTCTTACAGAGAGAAATGGTGTACACATCTCGGGAATCTTCCCCTACCCGCCGGCTCAACAGCCTGCCCTCTTCATCCTCGCCTCCTTCAGGATCACCTTCCCGCTCTCGCCTCTCGTACAGTGGGGGCCGGCCCCCCTCTTTTGCTGGGCCTGCCCATGGTCAGCCCCACCCTCACCACCCACTGGCAGCTCACCCCCACCATCCTACAACCGGACATCCCCAAGCAGGCCTCTCGCCCTCCCCAAGCGCCATCCTAGAGCGTCGTGATGTGAAACCAGATGAGGAGGTGTCAGGCAAGAGCGTGGTTCTGCTGAAAAACGATGGGCTGTATGCAGACCCCTATGGCCTGGTTCATGAAGGCCGCCTCAGCATCGCTTCCACACAGTCACTGGCTGCCCTCGGGGAGCCCTTTGCCTTCCCTGTACCAGGTGGTCTTTACAGGCGGGGTTCCGTGCGTTCGCTCAGCACCTACTCTGCTGCTGCCCTACAGGGGGAGTTGGAGGAAGCCCTGTATAAGCCAGGGGGTCCGTTATACCACGACTCTTATGCTGCATCTGCCACGCTGGGTATGGGTTTCCGGATGCCCCCTTCATCCCCACAGAAGATCCCTGATGCCCAGGCTCGGGACAGGGATTCCTACTCAGGGTCTCCAAGTCGAGGCTCCCCTGTGCGCCAGGGCCTGCGCAAGGACTCCTCCTCCTCTGTGTTCGTGGAGAGCCCTAAGTCCCGCTCGGGCTCAGGCTCGGAGGCACTCTGTGGAGCACTAGTTCCAGCTGGGGACACAGCACGGGGAACGTCAGGATTCGGCTCCCCTCTGCCAGGCAATGAGGCAGAGACACGGTAGGACAAGCTAGGGCCTGAGGACCCAATGTCTGTGTGCTGATAGTGCCTTACTGTCTGCAAATAATCTGACTGTGGGACTTACATGACAGAAAAATTAATAAAATTAACTCAGATAATAAGCTGTGAAGAAAAAAAAATCAGACTTTAAAGGTGATCCATAACTGAACCGATAACAGGAGTGACTCACGTGTGCTTTAGTTCTGAAGTTGCAAATATGTTCACAAAAAGAGAAATTGATTTTTTTGGCATGAGGTAGCAAAACCAAACATGTTCTCTGCTGCAGAGTTTAATTTAGTGTAGCAAAGTCATTATACAGCACAAAGAAAATATTAGTTTCATAAAGGGGAAAACACATACTGGCAATTCCAGCCTTCAGGAAAACTGAGTCAAAATTAGAGATGTTTAATTCTGAACATCAACTTAAAGATGCAAAACAGCTGAGCTGATACTTCGGACATTCTGACAGTTTCTGATCTATTGGTCAAGCAGATAAGTTGCTGGGTGTTGTATTGATTTTTTTTTGCATTATTCAAAGTCCAAGTTTCGTATGTATTAGATTCAGTAGCCAGAAACAAATAAAGTCATTTGAGCAAATTAAATTTTTTTCTCATTAATCCTGGAATTTAGGAGTTTTTATACCAAGTGAGGCAAATATCTTGGTTCATCTGGGAAATCTTGTGGCTGGAGTCTAAATTCAGGTGCATAGTTCTCACAGATTAATTTGTCAGATTTTATGTGTTCTCTTTTATTATTTTAAATACTTTCTGTATTCCTGTACTCTCATGCTGTTTTTTCTTTTTTTTTCATAAATGCATTTATATTTTTATAAGGCCATTTTATGTTGCGAACAGTGCTTGGTGAACAAAGCTTTTTATACCTGCAAATTGATCTAGTTCCTTAGCAACCTCTTGATCTAGGTCAATTACATAGATTAAAGGACTTTTTCCACTTTTTAAAAACAGATATTTGAAGGGAATCAGCAGTGTGATCAGAGCAAGGCCCTCTCCTGAGGTTTAAACATGTAACCTCCTGTACGTTATCAACCGCTCGCTGAAATGTGTTTTGGATGCCCAGGGAGCGGATGGAGGCGATGGAGAAGCAGATTGCCAGCCTCACTGGGCTGGTGCAGAGTGTGTTGACCCGGGGACCAGATAGTGATAGCACGTAAGTAAACCCTCTTTCACACACCCCTGTTGAAACGTGGAGGCCATCCCCAAAAATGTGGATACCCCTCAAAGCAACCTGATATCTGACCCATACTCTGAACCCAGAACACTTTGCAGTTAGATTTCACAAGCCTGTTCTGCATATTATCAGATCATTCAAGAATTCTGCATGCCTTGTATTTCAAATATAGCTGCTTGCTTTTTCCCTAGAAGCTGATGGTTGTTGTAGATTGAGTACAACTGAACATATTGCTGCATGACATGTGGCAGAATGTTACTGACAACAGAGCTGCTAAACATTGCAGGAAAGACAAAGAGTAGAGGTGCGTTTTTATAGATGTGCAGCTCCTGCAACTCCAACCTGGTCCTGTATGCTCCTTTCACTGATGTTGAAAATAGTATGTGCTGCTGTTGTTACGGTTCAACCCATCCCAAACACAGATTCTGCCAAAAAAGGCACCCCAGATGATTAAACGTTTACAAACTTCTTTTTCATTCTTCCTTTCAGTGAGAAGACTGAATCCACGAGTGACTGTTCTGGTACTGGAAGTGAGTAATCTTCCTTCATCCCATCTTAATGGCAGTTGCTGAGAACTGGAATATACATAAAATATTAACAAAAATAAGATGACAAGAGTGAAATTATATCAGTATTCTCAAGATGATCTGTGTTTTAGTGAACTCCTTTCCGTCCATTTCATTTATGTTGCCCTCCAGGTGTGTCTGAGTTCTCTATATATTACCGATTAGATACAGCCTAACAGTTGGTATGAAGGGTCACCCTTACCATAGCTGTACCTTTCTTTGGTTTCTTTCTCCCTTTTTTTCGACCACTGACTTCCCTCCTGAACTCCCGACACCTGAGTCATCAATCACTGATTCTGAACCATTTTACACCGATGTTCCTCCTCTCCCTGCTCCTTCTGTCTAAGTAGAAGGGAGGAGGCTTCACATAAATGGCTGCTCCAAGGCTGATTTCAGGGGTTGGGAAGCAGGAAAACAAAGTCACCAACTAAACATCTTCCAAACAGTTATTTTCCTTCCTTGTGGAAGGGGGAGAGAGAGTTCTCCAGAAAAAGCAGAGTCACATGGACTGAAACCTCAGCGAGAATCCTTCTGAGACGGGGGCAGTGTTACAGAACTAGTGCAGTGGGAATCATCCTTTGGAGCTGCTGTAAAAGAGAAAGGTTTTCTTTTTTCTGTGTAACAAGCTCATTCCTTTTTTGTTTCAGCTGGACGCCTTAAAAAAAGGAAAGGTATCTATTCTTTTTGCTCTCGCCTCGGTGTGTCTAAGTGGAGGTGTCACTCTTGATGGTCTCCCCTGATGTGTGCTGCTTCTTTTTGTGTCCGTCTTTCCTGGCGCTCCCGTTTGTTATCAAACAGTATCCACAGTGTGCCAATGCACAAGGCAGTGCTGGAGGCCGATGCGTGACAGGCGGGTTAATATGGGGGGCCAGGCCAGTGTTTGAGAGGCAAAGCCTTATTCCAGGCCCTCTCTGCCCACAACTGTGCACAGTCAGGCCTTGTGAACCTGCTTCACTGGAATACAGGCTTTTGTTTTGCCGAATAGCTCAGTGAGCCATTTGCCAGCCATATGTTTGGGTAGGGATGGTTGGTGCAGAAAAGGACGCCAGTGCGTGTGTTTGTTTCTCTCTTCTTGTGTCTCGTGCTGCACATCACCAAAAATGGAACTGCCTGAGGTTCCTTCTACACCACCACCTTTCCCATGCTCATGATTCTTCTGCTCTTGAGTCTGTGTTTTCTGGACCATTTGATTTTTCATCCTTCTTAGTATACTCTGGACCTTCTTTACATGTATAGAATGATTTGTCAAGGTTAGTATTGTGTGTTTTACAGCATGGTGTGTAGGTTACATCTGTTACGTCAACGGTCACACCCCCCCCCCTTTTTTGATGGTATTGCTATTGCACAGACCTGTGTAAGTGTAACTGAAAACCATACTTCACACTTGTTTCCATTCATTATGATGTGGTCCTGTAAAATATTTAGTGTGGTATCATCCCACTGAGAATACAGGAGCCAGTGTTTTGCTGGTTTTCCTGTTTTGATGACACTACCACTGGATTTGGCTTTAAAAAGCCTGAATTTATGAAATTTGTGAGTCTCTCTGTATGTGTTTCTCTAACCCTGTAGTTGACCTTAGGGACCTCCACCAGCTTAGTGTCTACTTGTTCTCTAACCACCCTATCCTCTTTTCTGGTTGAAAGCTCTGACACCCTCCGCTCCCTTAGCCTTGATGCCACCTCCTCCAACTACAGCCGCACAAGCAACCACGGTCACACGCCTGCAGATGCAGCTGCATCTGCACGACCTGCAGCAAAATGCCACCGAACTGCGTGACCAGCTGTCTCAGCTGCGCAAAATGCAGGTGAGCCACTTAGCACATTTGCACAACAGCTGTAGAAATGTCCTTAAGCTCTAATGTTAGATTCAATAGTGCAATTTACCTTAAGGATTAGATATGTAATATTACTTTGTTATTAACCCTGGAACTCCATCTGCCATTAAAAGGATATTTCATATACATGTATCCCTGGATACATATAATTTCACTCAAAAATGGCAGAAATCAATTAAGAAGCTGGAAAATTCTTGGCAACCAGAATGTGTCCATTGAAATAAGCAGAATTTCCATCTGCAAAAATGTCAAGGGAGAAAGGATTGGCTGTAAAGCATCAGACTGAATGTAACGACAAAATGTGATTTTTATATTTGACGTCATAGCGACAGTGTTGGGGGGGGTTAACTGCCACCTCCTCTCATCATCAGTTACACTGATAAAACATGGCTTACTGTCATGCTGGCCTGCATGGGTGACGGCTGCATCAGAAAGCTAATTTTTCAGCTATTGTCTTCAGTTTTGCTGTCGTGGGGGCTAGGGGATGAGTGACAGTTTTGTAATTCGAGAGTCTCCAGTAGACACGTCAATATATTGCAGTTTCATTAATCTCCATGTTTTAGACTAGTGGCTCTCAAAGTGTGGTCCGCGAACAACTGGTGGGGGCATCAGGTGATCCGTGGGTGACAGTCATCTTTTTTGAAACAAGTTTGCAAAGTTCAGGCCAGAGGAAAGCATATTGTAAGCTTCACTACAAAGGGACTCCCCCAAGGAATGAGGTTAAATACTGTAACTTTGCTTCTTCATTCTCTCCATCAGCACCTATTACTTCAATGCCCTAGAAGGGAAAATGTGAGTGAGATCATTTGTGAACCCGACTTGCAATGCTGTATTGCTAATTCCTACAGCCATTGATATACGTGATGTACAAGGAGCAGAAGGTAGGCGTGATGTGATGTTGCAGTGAAAACAAAAAAGAGAGATCATCTCAACATGAAGACTAAACTTATCCAGAATAAGTTTATCCTTAGCTTGGACAAAGATATCGTTTCTCTTATACTGTGACAAATGCAGCTCCATTCTTTGAAATAACTTGATAAAAACATCAGCAGAACATGCTGTTTTGTTTGTGAAAATATTACTAATGTTCTTAAAATTTATTTCAATAATAGCTATTTTAGTGCATAAATTGGGTAGGTTTGGATGTAGGCATAAGTGGTCCACTACATCTGTGACTGGGTTTAAGTGCTCTGTGGACCATATGACTTTGAGAACCACTGTTTCACACAGCAGCATCCAGATGCATAAAGATGGTTGGGTACGCTGGAGTCACGTGAGGGCACACAAGCCAAGCAGCTGAAAAAGTGTGAGCATACAAGGAAACAAATAATTTTTTCATAGCTTACACTTTTCTCCCCTGGTTAGTAGTATTTTGTTTTTCTCTCCTCAGTTGCCAGCTGGGTTATCCAAATAGTTAACCTGTTGCTTTAGAAAGGGGAAATCTGTATTTTACCATTTCCTTCTTTATTGTAACATTCCATGGAACTTTGTTCAGCTTTCTGTGCCATCCCTGTTGAGAAGAGTGTTTTCTAAAAATACCTTGGAATTGAAACTGAAACTGTTGTGACAAAATTGTTTCTTTGCATAACTGGATATTTTAATAGAAGCTGGCTGGATTAAATGCCCTGTTTGTTGTTTGGTAAAGCAGTGTCCATCAACAATAATGCAGTTACAAGCCCGGTTCCTTCACCACACTGCCTCTTTCCAAGTGATTTGACACACATTTGTAATTTTCACCTTTATAAGCATATACTGTGCAGTTCATAAGTAGTGTTTTGCAGTAGTAAATAATGTGATGTTGCCCTGAGGGGCAAACCAATTTTTCAGTGCACAGTCAGCCACAGCAAGATTCAAGGAAAGTGTGAGGTTTTCCTTAATGCTGGAGGTACCTTCCAGCTGGGTGCGAACAGAGGTGTTTGTGAAGTCCCCCCTTTTATGCTTTCTCACACTCTTCTCTCACTCTTTTAATGTGTCTTTCTCTCCCTTGCCACCTTGTTACTGTGTCTCCTGGGCTAACGGAATGCACAACCTATTTGCTCTCACCTCATTTGTAGCCCAGCTGCCAGCTGAGCACTGAGTCTAAACCCCTGATGGAACTTCTTTCTCCACCAGCTTCTTGCTTCTTGCTCCTCTGCCTCTGCACCAGCTGGGCTGTGAGGGGGTGGTGCCGGTGGGGAAAACACACAGTTTCTGGAAGACTATAGTTAAGACATACTCAGAATAGGGATCATTGAGGTGCTGGGTTACACTATTTTGCTATAACTGTACCACTTCGGGGAAGTAGATTTTCAGCTGTTTTACTCCTCTGCAAATCCAGACTCCCAACAGAAGTGGAGAGCGTGATAGTGAAGAAGACTGATGTTCTGAATGAGGTGAAGGGCTCTTAAATTTATCAAGGGAAATATCCGTATTGTTAAAGATAAAATTGCAGGTTACTTACTGAAAAAGTGCTGGCTAAGCATCCAAACAGTAATAAATCTTATTAATTACAAATATACTCTTCCTTTTGCTAAGGGCAAACGCATTGGCAGTCAATTTGCACATGTAGAGGAGCCATGAATGGGTGGTGGGGGTGTTGATATAGAAAGGCTGAGTGCGGCATTAAACCTTATAGATATTTATATGTAAACTGATCCAGTTGTGTAGAGCTGAGGCAGGCACTAACAAAAAAGAACACGCTTGATCCTACCACACCTAACGTGATTCTGTTCAAGGGAAGCTGCCGCCATTCATGGATGTTAATGCCACACAGGCAGGTGTCTGCACTGACACAGCACTAGGCAAACCAGGACAAACCGTGTCCATACTGGCACAGAAGCCCACATGCACAGAGGAGAAAAGACAATACACAAAACGCTAAAATTCTCATGCTCATGCTGCTGTTTGCTGTGTAGTACAGGCTGAGGCTGGTTTCTGCAGTGTCTATGACAGCCAAACTATACCGTAATTACTGTGTAATAATTTTCATGTCAAAGTTGTACCTTCTCAAACATGTCTAGTCATTCGAGAAAAACTCAAAATGACAGCAACGTTTAACGTTTCAGAGTATTTTTTAATGCTTCTGTTGTTTTTGTAATAAATTGTGATCATACACGTATAGATATAAATGTGCACAGTTATCAGAAAAAGCAAACCAACGTGAATGTTATCTTAACAGGTGAAATCCTCTAACCAGGTCCTGGTTGTTTCAGCATTTTGGGGGTTGGTTGTCACATCCCCATCATTTGAACTTAGCAGCTGTTAAGTTATTTTGTTTTGTGGATTATCTTTTTAGTGGCAGAGAAATGAGAAGGTTTATCAGAAATTCACACTGGGGCAATACACTACAGTATCTTTTTTTAAACACACACACACACACACACACACACACACACACACACACACACACACACACACAAAAATTACGCACTTTATACTAACCTTTTTTATAAGTCTGGAATGTTAATAAAAACAATAATAGTTGTAAGGCTTTGTCCTTCATTGTACTTTTCAGACTGATAATACTGAGTTTGACTTATAATTGAAAATATGTCATGCTTAAAAACCAGCAATAGGACCAAAATATTTTTATACACTTGGGACAGAAAGTCATTCTAAGTCACTTTAAAACTGACCTGGTGTCTCCAGCTTAAGGAACAGAAAACTTAGAAGAACTTTCTAAAATCCATTTTTTAAATTAAAAACCCATTCAAAAATAAAGGGACAACCAATCCCAAGATGGGGTTGGGTGTCACAGGCGTTCAGAGTGTCTTTCACTGATATAAGTTACAAGGATAAAAGAGAAGCCAATTTTTGTCTTCAAGTCTTCCTCTAAGGCTCAAATGAGTTTTCAAGAAGCCCTCGTGAGAATAAAAAGTGTGACAACCAGCCCTTGTCTCTGCTATTTGTAAGCCTGAGTAATTTTAACTGGACAAATGCTGATCTAAAAGTTTTGATGAATTACTGCATTTTAGATGATAAATCATACTGAAGGCATCTTTGTGTGTGTGTGTGTGTGTGTGTGTGTGTGTAGCTCCAAAACCAGGACTCGGTGCTGTCATTGCTAAAACAAACAGAAACTGAAATCGGCGTGAGGGTGATGGATGCCCTCCGCAAGCAGGAGGATCCCCTGCAAAGACAGCGCCTCCTAGTGGAAGAGGAGAGATTGAAGTACCTCAATGAGGAGGAACTGATCATCCAGCAGCTGCAGTACGTTGAGTTTTTCTATTGATATTCAGTACCAGTATTATATGACACTGTGGTGTAAAACAACACCATTATGTGTTTGTTTTGATATAAAATGTCTGTTGGCATACAGTTATGGATCTTGTTTATATTTGAGTTAAATGAGGTGTGCATTTAATTTTTTTAGTACTAAACTATGAGGTTACATACTTAAGATTAAAAAAAATTATGGCGAAAATTTTAGATTCTGGAATTAAGCATCCTAAGCTGTCTGAATACACACTTTATGTGGTCTCCCAAAATCTGGTTTTTCACATATCTGGACCAAAATTATTTATAGACCCATAATTCTTAAAAATACATCATTATTTATCATTAAGTGGAGTTTTCATGTATCCAGCCTGCAACATTCAAACCACTGCAATAAAAAAAAAAAACGTATTTGAAAACTGGGCCATTCATCTACATGAGTGACTGTGAAATGCACTGCATTGTGGGAGCCATGTTCTCATGTGCTCAGCAGATTTTTGCCACTCTACTCTTTCTTGCTTATGCACACGTTCATGCTTAGATCCTCTGTTTTGCACCACTGGGCTTTAATTTCTGAATTATTCATTTATTTAAATGTAACATAGCGTTCTCTGAGTGAGTATGTGTGGCTACCCTGTGGTGAACTGGTCTCTTGTCCAAGTTGTACAGTAAGTAGTGTTTTCAGGACAGGCTCTGGACCTGAAAAAGGATAAGCAGTTTCTTGAAAGTAAAAGTGAAAGTGATATACACGTGACCCTTCATCACATTTCTGCAAATACTTTAGATTACCATTACCCTGTAGACCCCAAGTAAACTTTTCAAAAATAGCAACTATAAAATGACAAATCTTTAACATTCTTACATTCAGTTGTAATATACAGTTGAAGATAAAGTAGATAATATAATGAAATATAATGAAATGAAAAGTAGATTTATTCTAACCTCTCTTCCAAATGTAGAATTAAGAAAAAAAAACTATATAGATTTAGAATTGTGAGGAAACATTTTACATATGTAAAAAGCTTTGCCAATGTGGCCAAAAAAGTAATGTTGTTATTATTATCCATTCTATTTTATTGTGTTAAATGACCTCCGTATGAGATTAGGAGTCATTTAGCCTGATTTTTGAGTGAACTTGGGATAGACTTGGAATGAATTGGAATTTTTTCTGCTCATGGATTACTTTCATTACCCTGTTTGTTATATTTGGTCAGTTCTCAAATTAGGACTGGTTAATGCGGGATAAGTATATATCAGTTACAGCTGAATATGCATTATTACATTCCACATCGCTGTTTGTGTGTGCTTTGTAGTGACCTGGAGAAATCTGTGGAGGAGATCCAAAAGGACACGTCAGTGAACCACAAACTGGTGACAATGCAGGAACTAGAAGAGAAAGCTGCAGTGCTGAGGAAGCTAGGAGAGACCCTCACCGAACTCAAGAGTGAGTCTAAGAGAAAATGTCTGAGATGTCCTCAGATGTACCACGACACTTCTAGACATTCTAAATTAAAAAGTTCAAGTGGATCACAGTAAGTGACAATTAATGTGACTTATACTGAAGCACGCCAGGGTACAGGGAGTAGCCAGGTATGATGCGGTATTATTTTTTAACAAAAGCAATACAAAGAACGCAATATAAAAAAAACACAAAGAGGAGCTGTCTTCAGAAACAGCATCTACACTCTTCCAGGCATAACCCATGATGCAATGAGCTCCTTTCCTGTGACAGTCAATTTAAATACTATGATTGTGCCCAATGTTTGTCTGTTACTCTGGAGTGGGAAATAATAGAGGTGGGTGTGGAAATGCTCCAACATGTCACAAAGCGACTCTGAGACAGCAACAGATGTACCAGCTGAGTAAGAATAAGCCTGATAAATGCTTGCCTGAATCAGATTTACTCAAGGCCGCACTGAGGAACATGAAGCTAGACTATCTTACAGTGCGAGCTTTATTTAAGGAAAACTCTATGATTAAGTAATAAAACGGTATTTCCAAATCCAAGAAACTAAGATAACACTGTGAAAATGAGAACTTGTCTGTGTCGACTGTATTAACAGTTTTCTTTCCCACTATATAGACCAGTTTCCGAGTCTGCAAAGTAAAATGCGTGTGGTGCTGAGGGTGGAGGTGGAAGCAGTCAAATTTCTCAAAGAGGAACCACACAGGCTAGATGCCTTGCTGAAACGCTGCAAGAACATTACTGACACCCTGACCGTGTTGCGCAGGTATAGCACCTAAAATGGCCACCAAGACAACTATGCATCCATACTTACACAGAAAAAGCATCATGTTTCACAGTGGACTGTAGGTTTTCCATTCCAGTTCTAACAACTATGTCCATGCGTGTGCGCAGACAAGTGAATGAAGGCATATGGAAGTCATCAGAGGATTTTGTCAGCCCATCGCCCAAGCACACTGCTGACTTTAAGAAGACAGCTGATTTCGATGTCCCCACAAGCCCCCCTCTTAACCTCAATGGCTTAGGGGGCAAAACCAACAGTCTGTCAAACTGGACGCCCCACTCTGGCTCTGGCGCTGGCCACAACAGCCCATCTGGTTCTCATCATGACCCCCACACACCCGCCTCCCTCAAGAACCGGGCCTTGGAAGAACTGTCGGGCCGTCGGGGGTCAGACAAATCGGTGTCCGTGGAGGTCAGACTGGTACTGAGCACTTTTCTATCACATTTCACTTTTTGTGTGTCTGTATGTTTCTCTGTCTGTCTCTTGTTTGAGATAAAAACCTTGGTATCCCATTCAAAGATAGTGCTTAGTATTCACTGGGGTCTCATAGTCACAGATTGCTAGGAAACTACCTTTTGAGGACTGTAGATGTGTGTTTTGTTAAATCTTCATAAGCTGTGCTTGATTTATGAATTTCTATGCAGCACATATGAAGGTGTCAAATATTGTCAGGGTGGCACAGTGTCACTGCGAATAGGTGCCACCTCACAGCATGTGAACGGTTCAGGCTTTGGTTCAAATCCAGCTCAGCTTGTGTGGCATGTTCAATTTAGGTTTCATTCCACAGTCCAAAGACATGTGTTTCAGGGTAACTGGCCACTCAAAATTGCCTATAGTGTGTGAACATGTGTGTGTGGCCACCCTTTAATGGATTGTGCATCTCATACAGGAGGTGGTTTCCTAGCCTAGCGCGTAGCGTTTTTAGGATAGGTTCTGAACTACCATGACCCATATAGGAATATTACTTTTAAGGAAAATGGATAGAGGGGTGAATTATTATTGAATTGAATTATTAGTGAAGTCTTACAAAAATCTTACCAATTAGTCCCAGCATAAGCTTGTAGGCTTTTTTGCGATTATTGTTTTTCAAACTAACCGAATTTACAGCAGCATTTCTTAGTTATTTTACTATGAAGTTGTAGGAAATGAAGAGAAAACATTTGTCCACATGAAATGTGAGTTTTTTCAAAATAATTTTGGCATAAGCATTTTCTGTAAGTAGCACTAGTAAAAGAGCACATGTAAATGTCGCAGTGCGTAGAAATGATTATGCAACAAGTGTGCAAAAAAGGGGAGAAAACAAAAAAGCAAATTGTATTGGTACAATCTCCATTATTTCTCAAGAAAGAAAGAAACTGTGTAATAACTTAAGATGAACTCTTGGAAGAGCATCCCCTACAGAAATGGGGGATACCTGTACGTAGAAAGAACTAAAAACTACTTTTGTTCAGCCATTGCCCTACTGTTGGCTCCTGCTGGACCAGGGTTGGTGAAGTAGGCTCATCTGTCTTTCTCTCTCTCTCGCTCTCGCTCTCGCTCTCGCTCTCAAACACACATCTGGTGGCTAATTTTATCATATATTAACTTCTTGTTAAAGTTAACTAAACTAATTATGCCACAAAATGATTTGCATGAAAAGTATTTCGTTCTCCTCTTATCTTCCACAGGACTTCCAAACTGACAATGTTTGTGATCCAACACAATATTATTCTAGTACAAAAAAGTTTGCTGACCTGCAAGACACTGGGTAGTTTTTTGCATGATCTTTGGCTTTTATTTCTAACATGAACATGAAATGTGAAAATATAACCAGATATTTTAACAATGTGTTTAAAATTTGAACAATGAGTCTGACTCTGGATTGGGTGATTTTTAAAAATTTTTTTGTGAGTTGCTATTGCAAGCTATTGCGACAAATGTGGAGACTGGCTAAGTTTGCATCAATAATCGGGTTTGTGGGATCACAGATTCCTGAAGGGACTGATATTTAATTTGAGTTCAGGTCAGGGTGTGTGGAGTTTGCATGATTCTCCCCATGTTTGCACTCCTCGTAGAAACAAGTCATGCACAGAAGAAGGAACTGGCAAAGCACTTCTGTTTCTCCCTTGCTTTGGAAAACATGCCAGTGGTGGCTCAGTGTCAGATTAAGCTCAATGACATTTCCACCAACCTACACTTATATTTGAGTACAATATTGTGTTTTTTTTTTCATTTTTTGTTATCACATGCTTATGTCTTTTGTGTACTCGTTGCCTTATTTCTGTGTCAAAATTATAAGTTTATAGGTGGTTCACGCTGCATAGTTAGCAAGGTGAAGCACAAAAGTCCTCTAGAAAATGAGGTTGCTAAATATGGTTTTGAACTAGATACAGAGTTACAATCAGTACAGGTAGTTGCTGAACATATGGGCTTGCAACCAGAAGGCTGTCAGCTCAAGGCCTGAATGTGGTATTGCCTTTACACATTAGCGAAAAGTGCATTATGATTTTTATCTTCACAACTAATATCCAGCTGTGTAAACTAGATACAGACTTAAGACACTTTGGATTAAAAGTTAAACTAAGGAACAAAATAGCAACAAGGTTTAGGGTTTCTTAATAGGGAACTCAAGGAATGTTTTGTATGTGTGTAACTTGCTGCATACATGTCTCTTCCTGGGTGCTGGACAGGCTGCAGAGCGGGACTGGGAGGAGAAGCGAGCCAGCTTGACACAGTACAGCGCCCAGGACATTAACCGGCTACTTGAGGAGACCCAGGCTGAGCTCATGAAGGCCATTCCTGACCTGGACTTTGCAGCAAAACAGATCAACAAGCCCTCAGCTCCCCCCATATCCCAAAGTGTCTCTTCAACCCCAGAGCACCGGCCCAACAAACCCCAGCATACGCCCCAAAAACTTACCACCAAGGAAGTTGGCCCATGTCGTGGATCTGGTAAGCTGATTCATGGACATCTCTACAACTATGTGGTCTGGCGCTCACAACCAAAGTTGGCGCTGACAGTCAGAAATAGAGTGAATAATAATCATATAAAGAGTTTTTGCTGTGTTCTGCTGTTGTTATTGGACAGTAAATTGGACCCAGTCAATGCATCATTTTCTTCACTGAATAAACTAAATGCCTTCATGTCAAGAAGGGTTCTTTTCAAACATATAGTTGATTCCCCATAGATGAGCTGACAGTACCACGGTATCGCACAGAGAAGCCCTCCAAGTCACCTCCACCGCCACCACCTCGCCGGAGCTTCCCATCATCCCTTGGACTTACTACAAATCGCAGTGGAGAGGTCATTGTCACAAGTAAACCTGTTAAGGTGAGGAGTGCGAGTTTGAACCAAATGAGTGGGTTGGGACTCTATCTGCATTTTCCTGAACAGACCAGTCCTTTACATGTATTTGATTATTTAGATGTTCTGAGTAATTTATTGCATACTTTACTAATTTGTTCATTTACACAGTAACATATTTTTACTGAAGCAGTTCATGCTAAGGTGAGCATGATAAGCAGTTTATTTTAAGCAACTGTGTTATCGGGAGCTCTCCAGCTGCACATTGGTTAACTGCTATCTGCACTTTGGTGGAGATCTAGGTTTGATTCCCTGTCATGCTGTTCTGAGAATGTGCAGCTAAGAAGCCAGGGGAGAACTATTTGGGCAGATTTGCTTTTAGGTGGGTGTGTGGTCTGAGGATTTCTCCCCCTCATTGCTCATACACTGCGGGTGCAGTCAGGCAAGTGGTGCTTCACCATGTTACATCATCCAGTGATGCCTGCAGCCTGTACAGTTAGTGTGGGTTTTATGCTTTGAACGTGAGATAAGAGATGTATAATTGGCCATGGTTAAATTGGGGGAAAGAGGGGTAAATGCAGTTATATAATGAACTGTGCTTGTGAGGTGTCTCAATGACTAGTGCGCCTGCCTCACAGCTATTGAACTCTGGGTTTGGACGTGGGTTTAAATCCAGCTCATTCTGAATGAAGTTTGTTTCTTATGCTTTAGTCTTATGGGTTTCCTCCAGGTGCTTTGAATTCCACTCTCAGTCCAAACAAGTGCCTCTTAGGTGAATTCGAGAAACTAAATTTGGCCATACTGTCTCCTTTCTTGCGTGTTTGTGTGTGTGTGTGTGTGTGTGTGTGTGTGCGGTGTGTTCTGCTTTGCTTTGTTGTAGGTGATGGTGGTGGTACCAACTACTGACCACATTTGGTCTATGTCAAACATACCATATTCCAACCTTCTTCACTCACTGTCCTTTCTGCACAGAAGGCTGAATCAGAGGAGACAGATTTGCAGAAACCCCACGTCAAACTGCGGCGGGTTGCCTCAGAAGCACCGAGGCCAGCATCCACCCCCCCTATAATCGCTGCTTCTGGAGTGAAAGATGAAGACGACGAGGAAAAGATCATTGCTGAGCTGGAGGTATGACGGCACCTATGGCAGTCCGAGAACTGTTCATTTTCTGTCTTACATTACCCTAAAAACACTGAACTCAAATGTATGTAAGACATGTATGTCTAAATACCTATTGTAACCAAGACTGCAGCTCATTGGAATCCCACAATATTCACCCAGACCTTCCTGAAAACCCATTAGTCATACTCACCCAGAATGAACTGACTCACACCATATGGGTTTCTCCATGTATTTCTCATTCCTTAGGGCTTCTCAGGTCCAGATAAGTCAGCACAATGAAAAGAGCAGCATGGATCATCCTGCCAGAGGGATAGCGCTACTTGTGCAGTGTTCAGATCTAAACCTATTGTATTCGGACAGATTCTTAAGCTGCAGTGTTTAAACTGCAACCAACTGCATTCTCACCCAGAATGATCAAATACAACCGATTGTGTTTGACAAATTCTAAAAAGGCACATCTAAATTCAACTGAATACACTACAGAATAATTATGGTTAAGTAAAGATTGGGGGGGCATTGATTATTCCCTGAGACTAGATCAAATTTATGGTTACATGTAAAGTTTTTTGATCTCTGTATGTTGTATGAAAAATATTGTTTTACTTTTCCCAGAGGTTTTGTTTTGCATTATACTGTAGGCTATGTTGGTGGATCAGAGGTTTCTTCTGTGGGGAAGCCTTTGTAGTTTGGCTCACTCTTTCCACCGAACCAACTCCAACCCCCCCTTTCACTAGGTCTTTCAGAGAACCCCAATCAAAGTCAAAGTGTCCCCTCCCCACTCCCTGCCCAACACCTTGCACAGGACCCGTGTCTCTCCTTCCAGCCTGGACCTGAGTTCCTCAGTTGATCTGGGGAGGAAGGTAAACCCACACCTGCAAGGCCTTTTGTGATCTGTGGCTTTTGGGCCACTCATCCCAGCAGTCCTCCCCTGCTGCTTTCCCATCCTTCCTTTATCTCCACACTAACTTGTCCATGACTGCACTCAGCTAACTGTTAGTCAGATCACAGGAGAATCTAACTTTATACAACAGCAGATTTATGTACGTGCCCTCACCCTGGCATGTGCACGCATGTTTTGATTTGGTGTGTTTTTGCTATCAGCTTGATCTCAATCTAGCAGCTAAGAGACAAACTGAAATTCGAGTTAACCATTCATTGGAGGTCAGCAGATTCGCTGTTGCCATAATTGCAAGCAGCAGTCTTGATAAGTAAGCATCCAGTGGCACAACCTTGCTGTGAGTGCTGAGACAGTTACAGAACCTCTCTGGTCCATTGCTTTTCTCTATCAGGTCCTTCCAACCCCCTCACTTAATTGATTAAACACTACAATTGCCCTAGTTTAACTATGCTAATATGCTAATGTCAAAACTAATTTATGTCCTTTAAAATGAAGAAGATACTGAAAACATTTTCTATCACTAACTGTTGCACTGTTCACTGTGTTAGATAGCAATGCTGAGAGGATCAGACTTCAAATGTGATAGGATTGGAGTTGTGTGCATTTGAATTGAGCATGAACTGTGTGTGTAGTGGTTCATTCTTCAGCTGGCTAAGTAACAGTAAAGGTTCCACACATGGCTATGACTCATTTCTCTAGTTACTTTGTCACAAATTTGTGGAAAGGCTGTTTTTGTGATAGAAGTATAAGGTGTTTTCAGGAATCAAGTGTAGGTTTGGGTGTCTTGGGAATGCTGCTGTCCCTTTGGAGCATATGAGTTGCTCTTCTGTGAAGTATGCTGCGTGCCTCTGTGTAGGCTGTGGTGGTGGTGTGCAATTGTCTACACAAACCATCTGGATACGACATGGCTTTCCATCTGTCAGTTGTCCACAGCATCAATGGACTGGTCCAACTTGCAATGGGAGATGGGTCGGCTCTATCAGCGGCCCCACAGTGCACATGCACTGAACTCAGAGGTACTAGTATTGTGTACTATGGAGAAGTGTTTCATTGTGCAGTGTGATTACTGTGTCTTTTTTTCTGTTTTAACAAAGAACTATGATTTCTTAATGGCTATGATTATCCTGTGTTCATAAGATTTATCTTGTTTCATAGGAAGTGGATGCAGCACCTTGCAATTCTTCTTCTAAACAGATTCCCCAAATTTTGCTTAGCAAGTGGTCTCCTGTTCCACCTTCTTCTTCTGAAAGAACAGACCAAGTGCAGGAGCAAGATGAACACAAAGTAGTCCTGGACAGAATAGCAAAAAAGGATAGGGGGTGCATAGCCAGCCCTTGCCAGGCATCCACTGTGGTGATAGGAGATCTTGGACACAGAGCTCAGGCCCAAGGCCTTACACAGAACAGGGAGTCAGCTGATGTCATCCAAACACCTGAAGAGTTCCCCTTACCACATCATAAGACAAAACCCCAACCTTGGGAGCTGAGGATCCAGGAATCTTTTGAGGAGACTGAAGGGGAGGAGTCTACTGTAGACCTGGCCTTAGTACTTACACACAAGGAGTTAAGGGTGGTATCTAAGGCCGAAGCACAGGTTTTCACTAATCAGCATGGGCAGCAATTAGAGACATTGACCTTGCCAGTCCAATCGCAAACCCTCTCTGAGTTCAGTTCACATGGAAAATGTATCTGTAGACCTTGTTTAAGCAGTGCACCCTTAGTTCTGTTTTTCAGAGAACAGATGCAGGTAAAGGAGGCCTATAGGCACTTAGAAGCACTGTTAGAAGAAGATGATTCCTATTGTGGAAATCGTGGGGTTGATGATGAGGCTGGTCCCCTGACTGTTGCAGGAAAGCCAATACCAAAACCAAGGTTGGGGAGATCAGTGGATACCTACAAGAAAGATACTCAACCCAGGATCAAACTTCCAAGAAGTCAGCTGTATGCACTCAAGGCAGCTTTGAGCTGGGGCCTTCAGACTGGACAGAGAACCCTGAAGCTCTCCTTTCATCCTGAAAATGACCCATGCATAACAACTGATGGAACAAAAAGAACAATGTTGAAGACCTACACTGGAGCCTGTGAGTCAAAATTAGTAGGGTCAGTCAGTCTCCAGCAGCACTCAGCTACAGGGAGCCAACCTGGAGAGGATGGAGAACAGAAGCTGTGCTCCCACACTTACCAGAGGCTGGACAGCTTAGAGGAAACCATCCGTGAGCTGGAGAGTACCATACAGGACATCAGCTGCCAACCATCAATTGGTCTCCACTTGAGAAAGTTTAGCTTGACACCAGAGAGCAGAACAGAGTCAAAGAAACTAAAGAAGCACACCAGCACCCTAGAACAGTCTGAAGGGAATACTGGTTCACAGACCACTTCACTCATCTTTAAAAAAAAACCATCTGTTCCACCCAAGCCTTTCGGTATCCCTCCACAGATGATCCAGGTCCTGTTTTGGTTATTGCAGTGGTCTGTGACTGTCACTATATACCTACCATAAGTCAGTTCACTCTCTCTGATACTTTCATATCTCCGAACAACATTTTTCTTGATTGACGAATGAAGATAACAAGCATTTTTCCCTTTCACTTTCTGTGTTATTATCTTGACTTGACGATCAGTTTGCTTCAACCCTATTTCAGTTATACCTCCTGGAATTACTGAGTACAGGCATCCCCCTACTTACAAGCATGATGCATTGCTGGAAGTCAGTTTGCAAGCAAATATCTTAAAGCTGGTGAAACAATATGAAAGTATTTCTTTAAGACAGTGGGGCATTATGGGAAACGAGTGCGTTCCAGAACAGTGTGTCGGCCATTTTGGGCGTGTTACCAAACGAATAAATGGGAAGATTCCCCCATGCTCTGCTCTTGTAATTTGTAAATGCAAAAAATCAGCATCACATCTGATTAAAACTCAGCAAAGACTATTAAATAATTTTTATTCAATTCAATAATTTTGTATATGTTAAAACTCCTTAAGTCAAAGACTTGTATCTTGGGGGATGTCTGACCTAGATAACACTTGAAAATTCTTCTACCACAGCAACATGTTAATATGGAGATAGTGTGTTTGTCTGGTTGTGTCACCCTATCATATGAGTGCAGTTTTCTGCATGGTTGTTGTTATGAACCTCACACGGACTGACTTGTCTCAGTGACTCTTTCCCCTTTAATGACAGCACTGTTGTCCCTTCATCGATCATCTCCCTTTCTCCCTGATCTTTTGCTCAATGGTTGATGTCATGATGTATTTATCTTCAGACTGTCTATCATTTTTTTCATGAAATAGAATGATACTTTTTCAAATTCTCCCCCTTCTTTACAATTCTGCTTTATTTTCTTTATTTAGTAGTTTTTTTTTAAATGTCTTTAAATCAGAACAAATTTAAGAAAAATCATGGCTTTTATATGTATGCCTTCCTCACCACATCTCTCTTGCCTGATGAATATTTAATGTAAACTAGGCTCACATTTGTACCTCTTTACTGCTGTTAAAGGTTTCACAGCAGAATGTGCATCTGTTTGTATAATAGTAACACACACACACAGACACACAGACAGTTGTACGTGTAAGAGGTTGGTTTTGATTCGATTCTCTTTGTCATATCGTCTGCTGTCAGATCGCCTATATGCTTAAAAGCACAGCCAAAGCCATCATGCAGATGTAGTAAAAAAAAATTCAGATTTATCCAAACTTATAAGGTATCAAGTTACAGTATCAGGTGCTTTCCTTATACTTTGAGATATTCTATATATTTTTGTGACAACTGCTGTTTATCCAAAATCTGATAGTCATAGCTTTTTATCTTCCAAAAATGGTTGTTCTTGTTTCAAAAAACAGTGAAAGAATAACCAATTATTTTACAAAGAGAAAGAAGAATGGTACCTGAAAGATATATCTAGGCTGCAAATAAAAACCTAATAAGTATAACTTACAAAGAGGAAGAGAACAGAAAAAATTATAAAGAAAATGACAAAAAGCTTCAGTAAAAAATATAATATAATATAACATAACATAAAAATAATTAATTCTTATTATGCCATTTTCTACTATTTTTATTCTCTGTCCCATGCAAGTAATGGCTTTTTGAAAGAAAAGGCTCCTTAAGATCTTGCTTCTTAAGATTTTTTGTTTCAAAGTACCTCAGCTCCATATAAACTCTTGCAAAACTCTCTCCTCATACTCCTCCCAGCACATTCAACAAATAAAAAACAAAAAACTTTTGAAGTCATAATCAGAATCATTGGCTTTAATGTTGAACCATTCACTTGAGTTCTCCAATTTAAACAGTGCAACATTAGTGAAACGTTTTCTATGTAAGTGCAATTTAATCTTTAACTGTTCTCCAGAAAAAAATGGCAGAATAAATCAGCATTTGCAAATGTCTTCATTAATATCTTTTCAACCATGGTACTGTGTACTTTTGCTCGTGTGGATAAATATTTCTGCAGTGGAAAATTACCTCTATGATAGAGTCTCATGAGGTGATGTATGAGGACTGCAAGTATATGGAGGTTTATCCAGACAGTCACTCTGTGCTCTGTGCTCACCACCTCTTTCCCGTCCCATGTCCCTGTCCCCACCCTGTGCTCTACAGACTGGCAGCAGCTCCTCCAGCAGCAGCAAAGTGCCCCACTCCTCAGCCACCTCACGCCTAAAGCACCTGCAGCAAGGCAGTCCAGAGAAAAACAAGCCAGCTAAGCAGCGCGATGACTTCCTCAAGGTCCAGGGCCAGCCGCAGGTATTTCACTTCTAATGGCCCATCACCTCCCGCAGCCTCTGCCCTGCGCCATGATAGTGTGGCTGATGTTTACCTGTTGTGACCCCTAACAACTGTTCTGGCTCCTGTACCCCTCGGGACCAGCCCACTGATGCCAAACTGTTGGAGAACTTATTTTCCACTGGACAGCTGTCACAGGGATGAGCAGGGTGTCAGACTGAAAAGGCAGCCGATTTTGACTAGGCTCTGTAGCTCTCCACCAAAAGCACCCGGTGACACACATTTTGTGCCAAAATCTTCCAAAAGCATCAGGACCTCAAGTCACCTTTGTGGAGCAGTGTCATTGCATTCAATGGGGTTATGTATTCTGGCCAAAGTGGGGTGACTGGTTAACTTTGGTTCTTCTGTGTCATGCCAAGTAAGCTGAACGCTGCCAAATGTGTGGCCCTGGACACTTTCATGGGCTAAAGTCCCAGTCCCTTCCAAGCCTTTTACCACTGGGGCATGATAAGTGACATTGTAACATTTACCTCGGATTTTCCTGAGGACTCACCTCATTCCAAGCAACAAACTAGCGATAATGTTCTCCTGTGGAAATGTAACTGTAAATGTAACTGTAAATTCTTTGCAAAAAATGGAAAAGAGTGCTTTAAACAGCGTTTGACCGCCACTGTGGGCCCTAGCAGCCGTAGGCCTTGCAGTTCCTAGCCTGAAACCACCCGGGGTTTCATTCTGTGGGATTGAAGACCAACACTGCGGGCCAGAGATATTGCGTAATGCACTGTACAGGGTGTTGTGCCCTTGCTCTCCTGAGCTTCTCTTGAAGGAAAAGGAGGTGAAGGGGTTGTAAGAAGCAGAGAAAAAGAGCAGTAATGAGGAGAAGAGGACGGTGGTGGAAGGACAGACTGAAAAGGAAGTTGCAATAGAGGTGGCATGAGAGAGAAATAAGGAGAATGAGAGAAGTAGAGACAGTGTGAGGGAAATGATGTCAATAAGAGCCAAATAAAGGGTGACAACAGGACGAATGGAATGATGGAGCATGGATACTGAGTGCAGATTAACCAAGTGGATGCTGTTCCAGGCTGTTCGGGGACACCGATTGGTGTCGAGAGTCTTATCAAGCCAAGCAACCTCTCCCAGTCACGTTGGAGAAGCATTGAACTAGACTGGCTCAAGCTGAAAGCACAGCCAGGAATGGCTGGGAAAAAGCCCACCCAGCTGTGTTTGAGATGGTGCTGTGTGTCAGTTGCCTCTGTTCCTTTTCAGCAAGCATCTGGGCCAACTAGACTCCTCATTTTCCTGAAGGGCCTATTATCCCCTTTAAAGGAAAGTTCCACTTTTTTCACATATGGTCTCTTAATAGAATCATGCTGATACCTAAGACTTTTAGATAAATCAGCAGGTTTGTATTTTAAAAAATTGATTGGCCTGCATACATCAAAAATATTAATTTTAGAATGTTTCTTAAAAATGCTGCAAAAACTGCGTACAAGTCGATAAAGGCCTTTGCATTAAATTTTAACCAAATGTTTTAAAATATCAAAACTTAAAATAAGGAGATAATAAATAAACAAATGATTGTGCAACTCCTAAGATACTGAGTCTAACTCAGAGAACAGAACTTCACTACAGAAGCTAGCTGTACATAGTGTAATATTTAAAGCAGGGAACTTCTAAGAAAAGTTGAATGTCTCAGCTTTGATAGATAGATAGATAGATAGATAGATAGATAGATAGATAGACAGATAGATAGATAGATCATTAGAAAAAACGTGATCAGGCTATCATTACAAGGACTATCTTTGGAGTGGGAAGTTAGATATTAGACCACATTTTTTTGAGTTAGTTAAAAATTGTGAAATATAAAATTGTTCAGGCAAGCGAAGTTTATATGAAAAAAGTGAACTTTCCTTTCTAACTCAAATACTGCAAGGTACTATCAGCTTCTCACTGACACACTATAACACAAATAATCAAAATTCATCTGACTCATGACTTTTACAACGCTTCACTTATCTTTCTGTAAATGCAGTAAGTGTGCTTGTTGATTGTCGGGTTTTGTACGTGACTCACGTGCCATCAGTAGAACAAATTTGAAGTTACCATTCCAACATCAAAACTGTGATATTTTTCTGTGGGAAACCGGATGTTAAGAGTTATACTGGCCCTACCGCTTGAACAAAAATTTACCTCTAAATGTATAATGGATTAGTCCTTGCTAGACAGTTTTTTCCATGCAAATGACACCTGACAAGTATGCCTTACTGAGTATATAGTATTCCAAATAATATTAATTTTTTCTTTTTTTAATTAATATTCCCTTTATCTGTCTAATTAAATTACATTCACAGAATTCTGACAACATGAAGCTCAGCAGTGTTTCTCAGCATATATTTTATCCAATAGAAACAGAAGGACCATAAAATACGGTAGAGTTGTATTTACTACATTTAATATTTTCAAAAAAATTAAGTTATTCACGAATGTCTTTGTCTTGACCACCAGGGGAGTCCAGAAGCAGGTACTCTAGATATAGCTTTTGCACCCGAACAGTGCTGGTGTGATTTCCAAGATTTATGGTTAGAATAGTGTAAACTGAAATAAGTATTGCAACCATGCTCAACAGGGGCAGGAAGGAGAAATTTTGTTTTATTTTGTTTTATTGAAGTGGGTCCTAATCCATTTGTAGTTTAAAGGTTTGCACTAGTCAGCTGTAACTTCAAAATTCTGCTTTATTTTTCACCATTATCCACACATCTCTCACTACTAGGAACAGGGTGGAAAGTCAAGAATAAGATTTGTTGAAATGTATTGAGTACATGTATTGAATGACACATTAACGTCAGGTGCCCAGTCTCTCATTGTGGACAGAACAGCAATTATTGTTTGAAAATCAATTGGCAATGTCAGAAAGCAAGACGAATATGCAAATTGGGGGCTGCCAGGGACCTGGGGTAGCTGTGCCTGTCTTTCCCGTGTATATTTTGAAAAGGCTATGCTGAGAATCAACAGTGAAGAAAACTGGCTTTAGTTGGGCCACATATCTTAGAAGGGATGCTTGAAGGTTGGCAACACTGGGCTGAATTTCTCCATAAATTTAGTTTATTGTCTTATTGACATTTTAGCTTTTGGATTATGTGATGAGTAAAACCGCAGAATAAGTCGACAGCGTGGTCCTGGGCATTGAGGATGGACCAGAACTGAATGATTACTGGAACCTGCGACCTAATTTCCAGCACAGAGTGTTTATGCCATGGTGTGAAACACACAGGAGCTCACAAGCTAAGATTTGGAACATAGCACAGATTGCAGTCTCAGTCTGCAGAGGCTTTTGGGCCTGAATTCCATGCTGTTTTTGTCACTAGAAGATCAAAATCACAAAGTATTTGGAAGCCTTCTGATGATCCAGAACCAATTTTTTTTTCTTTTTGGCGAGTTCATAATAGGAATGTGCCCTTATTTTTCTAAAGTGTAATATATTTATTTTTCACTGCATTCGATGCCTGTGTTTTTTCCCATTTTCCTGTCCCACCTTTCAAAATGATCCTTCTTCACGGATGGATTGAAGGGTCTTGTCCATGCCTCAGTCAACACATGTAAGCAGCTGTTGAAAGGAAGCTGTCACATGCTACCTACAGGTGTCCTGTAAATAATCTGGGAAACTTCCAAGGTCACCAGGATCTGAGAATCAGACCATCACCTCGGGGAGGATGGTGGAAGTCATCGTGGATTTGACCTCTCCCTGATTTTTCCTGGAGACTTCACCCTTTCTGCCAGTCCCGAACTGCTCCAAATCCCCTCTTCCTGCTAAGGACCTGAACTGTAATTCAAACTGCGGGCAACACCCCCTTCTACCTTTGTACACTGAGTTCCCCTGCCTCTCTGTGCCACATCCTCATCTGCTGCTCCTCTGGACTCATTAAGAGAATGCCAGTACCTAAAATCATTCCACTGCCGCCACGTACCATACACATCAACGCCCCCTACTGCTACCCTCCTGCGTTTGACTGACAGCCTTTCATTTAATTCCATTTCAAACTGTGAGCAATGCAGACTGCAACACAAGGCAGTCTGGGGCCTGAAATCATTGCATGGACTGTGGTCCTTGTTCATATACCCACTTTGCATAACAACAGAGCCAGAGTGTAAAACGGAGACGTGGAAAGTGACAACCCCTGGAGAGAGGAATGGAAATGTATCTTTTGACAGTTCTGAGAGCTATTAGATTACTGCAGACACTTAAATTCTTCTAATATGTGGTGTTTTTTTGGGACAGTTATAATTATCCGGTGACTACTTTGTTGCAGGTCAGATCTCTGCTTTGCTTGTTTTGTGTGTGTTTAAAAAAAAAAAACTAGATTGATCCCAGCTAAATCTTGTCCATGTAGTTAACATACCTGCAAATCAAAGGTAGTTTGTTCCAGAAAAAAAGCCATTGCAATTACTGTTAGTCTGAATGGTAATAATGAAGCATCTTGAACCCCAAAATTAGCATCCATTTATGTTAAAATATTGCCAAATCCCAGTACAATGGCTGGAACTAGTTAACCTTAGTTATCATAACATAATAATTTCACTTTGTTAGTTACTCTGTTACGCGGCACTGCATGACTGTATATCTGTACTCGCTCACCTCTTTCATACCTGTTTGACACCATATACCAGCATTTGCTAATAGATAAAACATACAAACACATTACTCAATGTTTATGGGTTAATTCGACCCTTGCTACAGAAAATACAAAACATGAACAGTAAAGAGAAAATGAATCAGTGAAAACAAAGCACTCGCTCAACAAGCCAAAAGAAAAATTTTGGGGAGTCANCAGCATTTGCTAATAGATAAAACATACAAACACATTACTCAATGTTTATGGGTTAATTCGACCCTTGCTACAGAAAATACAAAACAGAACAGTAAAGAGAAAATGAATCAGTGAAAACAAAGCACTCGCTCAACAAGCCAAAAGAAAAATTTTGGGGAGTCAAAATAAGGGCCCTGACTACTGCAGTTATTCCAGGTAAACTAGCAAGCTAGAAAACAAGTGGTTTTGTAGCACAAGCCAGACAGAGAATGACTGCATGAAAGCTGTGGTCTCATGCCTTACAGTTATGAAACAGGCAAAATCTATATTTTTGTCCTTGAAAATGCTAAGCAATGCCCTGTAAATCAAAATAGGGGTACTAAACTGAAATTCCTTATTAAGTTTAATTTTCACAACATCAATAGGTATTTCCTGGTGTGTGAGTGTATGGCAAAAGAAACGATAGTAATATTAAATAATACTTGCCAGTTATAAAAATGTATAAAATGATACGATTGCTGTTTGTGTCTATATGTTTTGTGTGTTTGTATGCATGTGTACACGTGTGACAAATATGTGTACAGTAGTCCCTCGGTATCCTAATCTAATTCGTTCCTGAAAATGTATCGGACACTACATTTTCGGGAAACAGAGTGCCTATGTTCCCATTATTTTAAATGGAGTGAAATTAATGAATAATGCCTTCCCAGCCCTTTGGAAAACACCTATATAGCCATCAACCCACGACTTCAGCATAATAAACACTGTAAACACCAGTTACCTCATTAGAAAACCCTTGAATGAAATGCGGAATAAGGTGCAGCAAACCCAGTGGAAAGAGTTGATAAACACTGGCACAGTATATAGTATTTCTTATTTCGGCATACTGTACGGTACTTTATGGTATTTATTTGTTTTTTTTAATTACTTTCATTTTAATTTACATTTTGATTTTTTATTAATGATAGGCTCTGGATAAAAATGAGTTACACCAGAATTTTCCATTCAGATACTGATATATAAGTATTAACTTTATAAGAGCCATTATAGCGAAAATTCGGGTATAAAGAGTTTGGATACTGAGGGATTTCTGTATGTATATGTTTTCTCAGGAAATACAGCTGCAATTCTGTGTTCTCTTGTGTTGAGTGGGAAGCCAAAGGTCGCTGTGTGGACGGGGTTTGCCAATAAATCTTGTCTTGGTTCACGTGCGTTTTTCCTGCATCACGGAGTCCAGCCACTGCAGTCTGTCAGGAGGAAAGTGCAAGCAGACAGGGGTGGCCTTGCTAGCAATGCAAGGCACTGTTTCCGACAGCCACCAGAAAACAAATGTTCTAGGCCTTATACTTTCTCTTTCTCCTGGGAGCTGGTCTGGCATAGGGAACACACCATAAATCTTGGAAACTTAGCAACAGCAACTGCTTAGACCTCAGCAGACAGATGGTTTGATTTTAAAGTTTAGATGAGAGATAATGCACTTGAGGTGGCACCACGAGTGACTTGTAAAGGTGCAGCAGAAGTCACTTGGAAGGACAACCTGCTCCATTCGCCGTGGTTCCAGTGTGTCCATTGGTGTTTTTTAATTTTTTTTTTGCTTCATTGTGTTCATTGTGTTTTAGAACACATTTTATCGTTTTTATCCTGATGGAGCTTCTGGGAGATTCTATGTCTAGAAAACAACTCCCCTAAGAAAAAATGTCACTCTCAGATGGAGTTTTCCAAGAGATTAATGTGATACCATGTTTCTTTTAAAGTAGAGTTTTAGAGCACAGGAAATTATGTTATGGTTCAATATTGAAATGTAAAAAACCTTGGATCTATATAATTATATTTGGACAGTGAATCAGTTTAACTTTGCCTGCTTTGCTTATTTTAAAAACAATGTGCAGTGAAACAGCAGTAGCTGTTCAAGACCCCAGAGATCTGACGTCTCTGTGTGGTTTGGATTGAAATGAGAATACAGCGGCGTATACCAGTAAGTCAATAATACAGAATTAGTCCACTATGTCAGACAAAAGTATACTTTAGTGGTATTAAAACATTTAATTCCAAACTAAAGTAATTCCAGTACTGTCACTCATATTACTGTCACACATATCTAGAGTGACACATTTTACATTTTACATTTATACAGCTTAACAGAATTGATTTACAGAATCAATGTATTTTTATTAGTATGAATAATAATAATACTACTACTACTACTACTACTACTACTACTAATAATAATAATAATAATAATAATAATAATAATAATAATAGGATAAAATCCTTGGTTTAAGATACAGGAAAGACCTAATGCTAAAATTGTGTTACTGCATTTTTGTTTGTTAGGGTTAGGGTTGGCCTATAAGTTCTTTAGCCATGATTGTCTTTCTCTGCGTTGATCTGGTGATTCTCCAAGTGGAGATTCCGTACCTCTCCCGTTGTATCTTGTTCAAGCTCAAGCTGAGAAGTAGGCAGGCTGGCATTGCCAGAATTCTTGTTCTGAATGGCATTTCATGCTGTGCGAGACCAGCTTTACCAGGATTTAAGCAAAAGCTGGTGTTCACCCTGTCTTATTAGTGGAGATGATTTTGTGTCTGCAAGTTCTGCAGAGGTGGCTGTAACTGGCAGTCTGCTGCACCAGGGTTTCATTTTGACCAAGTTGTCAAAGTCCTAGACTGTTTTGTTTCTGTCTGATTTTTGTCTTTTACTGAGTAAGTGCAGTTAGGGTGCCTGTCTGTAAGTGCTGTGGGAAATTGTTATGAGCAGACAGGCGTGCACTGAAACAACACCCCAATGGCCTCAAACAGAGACGAGCACAGCTACAGCAGTGGCTTTACTGTTATTGCCTATTTCCTGATCAGAGACCATGAAGTTCTGAATCGTTGTCATAGAAAACTGCCACTTCTGTTTCCTAATTTCATGTGTGCCCCATAAATTGGTCCACTTAAAGTGTCAGGAGACTTTATCTGGTAGGCCATAGTGGAAGGAGAGAAGCTATTTGTTTTTACATGGCTGGTTTTATGCCCACATTTTTCTCTCTGTTTGAAAGTAAGTCTTTTCTAAGTTAACAGAGAGGAATTGATAGTGGGAGGCAGTTTGATGGAAGTTCACCATGCAGAGAGGCAGAACCCAAACAGACTGCAAAATACTGGAGTATTTTTGAATATCTCAAGTATGAAGGTGGAACTGCTTGAAAGAAAAAACTCAGCTATCGAAGGATTTATATCTCACTTTCTTACTTTCTTAGTGGATCTCCAGGTTCATAGGGCTGGTGCAGAACAAGAATACTTATCAGAAATTTCAAGATGACAGATTAGGAGCTCTTAGGTAAAGCATTCATAAACATACACACTGATATCGATCCTTTTCTGTGTGGGTCAAGTGAGCAAGAAGCCAACTGAAAATAAACTAAATTTAAGTAATTTTTAGTAGCTAATGATAAAGATTTAATTAAGTTTAAAGAGCAACATTTAAATTGTTTGGAACCATTCTTCCATTCGTCGCAACACAGCTATTACTGTGTCCTTGGTTAGATATTCCCACCTAGCTTTTTCAGTATATCTGAAACACCTCAGGGTCATTTAAATATTCTGTAGCCATGGAGCCAACCAAAAAGTTTTCCTCCATCGTTCATCTGTGCTCTTTTTAACGCCCACATGACTGTGAGACAAGGACCCCCTATTCTCCTTCTTTTTTCAACTGGTCCACTTTGCTGATACACAGATGATATAACAATAGAATAAACACTGACTTTCAAACATCACTTAGTTGCTGGCAAAACCTGGTTTATGTGTCCCCTCTCATTTTCTTTTCCCTGGTAAGTGTGAGCCTCACAAGTATAATCTTGCCCTAATCGAGGCTGCTGTATCGACAGCTGCCAGGGAACAGCACTGTCCACAGGCTACCCATAACATTACAACTCAGGCTTGTAATGTTCATTTTCACATGCCCTTAATCGTATGTAGGCCTGTGAAAATGGAAAGGAAACTGGCAACAGTGATCTTCTTCAATGCCGTGTTATTGCATGCATAGATTAAATGTTTTTCAATTCATGTTTGATAAAATGTTTTTCTTTTATTGTTAGGAATATGAAAGGTGCACATGGTTAGCTTCATGCATGTTGATTCTGACCTTAGTAATTAATCCCTGTGTTTGTTCTTTTCTGTTTTGTTTTGTTTTTTCTCTTGTCTTCACTTTTTCTTCCCTCACCCTTGACCTCTTTCACTTGCCTGCCTGTCTGCCTGTGTCTCCACACCCACCACACCTGGTGAAACCCCAAACCTTGTGCACAACCCCACCTGTGTGCCACACTGTTTGTGGGGTCAGCAATGAACACTCCGCTTGCTTGGTCTTGCTCCTTCCCGTCCTCCTGAGCCCAGCTCTCTAACCTCTGAACAGACTCCAACATCCCCCCAACCGTTGGTCCTGAGACCCTCTCCCATCTGAGCATCATGCATCGCTCCCAACAACCTGCCTACCCTGGTGCACACTACATACAACAACCTACCTTTTTCCAGTGTGTGGGACTGAGATGAACAGCTGGACCTCGTGAGGCTCCAGCGGCCTTCTCAACTCTAAGATTGCAGTTCTTTTTTGTTTCTCTTTTCTTCTCTGAATCCTACCCCCAAACTCCTCCCTCTTCTTTTTCTTCTTCTTTTTCTTCTTCTTCTTCTTCCTCCTGCTCCTATTCCTCTCCTGAACCTGGGGATTGTGCCTGTAGGCTCTGGGCCACAGCAGTAGCAGCACCAGCAGCAGTAGCAGCAGTAGCGTCTTGGAGCCATTCTTCATCTCTGGTGCCCGGTCCCCAAGCTTCTCAGCTCTGGCATCCACCTCCAGCCTCTTCACCTCCATGCTGCAGAAACCCTCCCAGAACAGGGTGTTATTTTCATCCCTGCTGCCATCCAACAGCCCAGCCATGGCCCTCTGCCCAAGCCTGTCAGTCTCCAGCCTGAGCTCCAAATCCATCTTCTTCTCCGATTCTCACCACCGACTACTCAAGGAGCAGCACCCAAAAGCCTCTACTTTTTAACCTCAGCCTACTGGATAGACCTCCAGCTTCCTCCACCTTGCTTTCCTCCTCACCATCCACCCTAAGTTAGCCTCAGTTTCTACCATCACCATGGCAACCAGTGCCCTGGCCTTGAATACTCTTAGCACTGCCACAACAAGACATCGCTCCTGTTCTTTTGACAGATAACCCTAGCCTTGGCAGAGAACCCCGCAGATGCTGTCCAAGCACAATGACGTGCCAAAAATGAAAATTAAAACCAAAAAAGTTTGGTATCCATCGCTGCATTTGTCCACACTCTGTAATACCAAGGGTACAGTAGGTGCAGAGGATTTCAGATCAGTTATTTATTGCATTAAAGTTTTGCTCCTGGGTGCTAATTCATGGATTTGCCTTATTGATCCAAATTCTGGAATATGGACTATTCGCATGCAAAATGCCTAGACCTGTGTGACAAATGACCTTCACAGTTGTGAAGAAGTCATTGTGAAAGCAGTCCCATCACTTTTGAAGGCTGGTTGGAGAAAAAAATTGGTTTAACAGGAGCTGAATCCCAAAGGTGTAAAGACAGCTCACTGGTTGTATATCGCCAAGACCTCCTTTTTCCTTCCAGTACAATATGAGTTTGTAGACAGCAAATGTTGCAAATGCTTCTGTAACAAGTACTGCCTGGATCATGCTTGGAGCACAGGAAGCCCATCATTATTGCACAGATTCTGGTGATTTCTCAAAACTTGTCAAGCACAAAGCTGAAGCAGAGATCACTGAGCTTCACCATTGCAAATCTACTGTTCATAAGGTGTACTAAGTAGGTTATATTTGTCGTTACTTGATGGTGAAGTATGTCTTAAAAATAAAAATATTCAAGGAAGAAAACGTAGTATGTTCACGTTAGTTCATAAAATTTTACTGCTCTGTTCCCAGAAAAATACCAGGGTAAATATTAAAAATATGGGGGTTGAATCCTAAATGAAACTCTATAAATATTGCTGAAATGCTCAAATGCATGTTCATTTTTATTGATTTATCTTACCTTGTTCTGCCTCTTTCCATATAATGGCTAAGGCTATTCTTTGTTCAGCTGATAGACACCTGGGCTTTGGAAGAAGTGCACAAAGTTAGTAGGTAGCAAGTTCACAAATTTGACAGTAAGTCAACCCACTTGTTCCATGTTTAAGGGATGATGGATGGTCTCCATCATCTGTATTATGAAAGGTTCGAAAGGTTATGAAATTCTTTTCAGTTAGGATGATGTATGCTTTAAAATGTTAATTTGACTAAATGAGGGAAATGGACTGAAAGACAATCACTATTTTATAACATGAGATGGAGATGAGGGTCAGAAAGGAGGTGATGATGCAAAGGATTTCAGGCAGACACGGTCCCATCAGAGGAGCTGGCATGCTGTGAACTCTGCAGTGAAGGGAAAACAAGACTCTGATGTTTTCGTAAACATCCATTCATAGGCGTTCATCTTTGAAGGAGTGCAGCAGTTTAGTATAAAATATTACTCATTCTGTGAACTTCGCCAGCCTTTTATGAGAGCAGTCAGAGATCTGAGAACACTTTCATGCATCATCTGCACATGGCAGTGTTGAGAGAACCCTGAGAACTGCTCTAAAGGGTCATTTTCTTGAAAGATAATTAAGGCTCATTCCTATGGCTCTGAAAAGATGGTTAATTTTAGACGAGCAAAAATGTTGTTAAAAATTAATATTATTAATCCCTCCTGGTTCAGTACTCTTAGCATTAAACTCCCAAGCAGCCGTTTTTCCTCACATTTTGAAAAGGGATGGCTTAATGTTAACGTGTAGGAATTGAAGGAGATCAACTCAACATAAATGCAGGGTAAAAATGAGGGTTTGCAGACCACTGCAATGGGGGTCTGGCAAGTTGAGTTGCATGAAGGAGTTGGTGGTGTGTGCAAAATAGGTATATTTGTCTTCATCCTGTCCACCATCATATTTCCTATCTCTTCACGTATTTTGTACAAAAGAGGTTATTCTTAAGTTTTGATTATAGAGCATTAATTGCAAAATAACATTTTAGATTTTGGACAATTATTATTTTAGAATAATTTTCTGCAGTTATATCCATTCAATGCAGACATATATTGCATTTCCGTAACGTAGTCTTCATGCCAGTCTTTATAATTTTGTCCATCACAGCATATAATTAACTGGATTCATTATTTGCAACATTTTGTGTTAGAAGTGTCACAAAAATTGATGATGCCATAGCAAATCCAATCTATTTAGATGTTTCGCATAGGTAATGTGAAACGACTAGTTAGACTGTAGTTATGGACAGGTGGAATGATGTCACTGGTGTTATTATACAGAAGGTGCTATATGAATCAGTTTTCCAGTTTAGCGCATTGGCGTTCGATGCTGAATTTACTTTTTTAGACTAGACTACACTAGCTTCACAAAATGAGGAGCACAGTAAGTGATATGGCACTTCCCTGATTCCTGACACAATTTCATCCACAAGACAGCGTGTGACAACATGGCATGCACAGCATTCACGTGGGGGGATTACATGGCCCTGGCATGTGCCAGCTGGGTAGCAGCACTTGAGAAGGAGGTCAGTAAGAATGAGTAAAACCCAGCATGGCTCTTGTGATGCTTTAATAAGGAACCAAAGTGGGGGAAGGGAAATAGCCTCTTTGTGGCTGATCTGCTTTTTGATCCTTTCAGGATGGCCTCTTCCTGGAGGGTAGGTAAGGGGTACATTGCAGGAATGGGTCAGGCTGAAGAATGTGTAACGCTGACTCTATGGCAAAAACAGTCAAAATGTCACCAACAATCTAACTGAGAAAGCCCAAGAGTGCTGAAGAGAAGCAGATGCATAATACAATTGTCTAACAAACAAGACAAAAATACTTCACAGAACCTGGGTTACCATCTGTGCCACGCTGCTGTAGTTGAATTGCAATAAGTAGGCCCTCTCAGATTTCCTCTGCACATGGGGGCAACTTCCGACTGTTACCTGCACAGAGTTGGCAAAACCCACCTCAAAGTGAATAATGGTCAATCCGACAAGCCTGGCAACAGAGCTCACTAAAGCTCAGCCTTTTCTGAACGTGTAGCTGAGAAAAAGAATATAAACATACTTCATCGCTGGGTCACAAAGTGGATTACTGGCTCAAAGTGAAACAATCAGAGGTCAAAGGGACTAAGAGATAAATGTGGCACAAATGCGCACCTGACATCAACTTTCCACTTCACCTGGTTGATTTTCTGAGCTAAGACAATGGAGCACATGGACTAAGGAGAACATGTGACTATCGTTGGGAGAGCAGATGTGGAGGAGTCCAGACAAGAGCTCCCTATCAGTCAAGCACAGAAATGGTTTAGTACAAAGACAGAAAAAAGTTATTGTCTATTGATTAAAAAAATCAGATGTAGAATACATATATGGAACTATAAATATATCTTTAGTCTTGTTTGTGTATGAAATTAATATAATGTGTGACACATAGAGTATATATTATATAATGTAAAATTAAATCCTCATCTGTTTGTTTTTTATAATCAAATCTTTTTTGTATATTTTTTTTAATTATTGAAACTGTATACCATATTAACAAATAATTTAACTCCCAAGCGAGACCTTTTAGGTGAGTGGACTGTTTTATATTTATTTGCAAATGAATATGTAACGTGTAGAAATATATTGTGCGTCTTGTGTGTATGTACAGAGTATGTACCTTATATACACACATTGAACAAACAATATAGAAAAACTTGACGGTGTGATGTAAGTTCTCATTTGAACTGTTTTCAAGGTGTGCGTTTTCAAGTTTTTGTTTTGTTTTAGTTGCATTCGGATTAGCAAGTGTCACAAACATTTGCCACAGTCACAATGGGAACAAATCATTTTCATTCTACTGCATATTTTACTCTATACATTCTACTGTCATTTTCAGTCTCCCATATTTATTACTTTATTACAGTTTCAGCTAAAGTGACATGGTTTCTGAGGTTCTACATGTAGAATAATTAACTGGCCCTGTCTGACCTTTGCAGTCTGTTAGTCTCTTTGTGATCCAAATTTGTACTGAGGATAAGATGTTCCTTAAGATTCCGACCAAAACATGCTCTCCTAACAACTCCCAGTAGGGACCCTTAACTGGAGTTAGTCTGTATAAATTATATAACTTTTATACTCTTTCTAAATGTGTTTAATTGGAATCTATGCAAGTCAGTTTGAAGCCACAAATTTCCTTGACATCAAACTGAATAACACAGAAATAATAAGTGGTGATTCAAGAAGACCTGAACACTTTCATAAATTTATTAGTCAGTAACTATCATATGAGCATGTAGACCAAACCGATTTGTTTTTTAACTAAACAAATGCTCATAATATATATCATATTATACAAGTTCACTGTATACATATCACCTTGTAAAATAAGTTTAGAAATAAGTTTAGAAAATTTGAATGATGAAAACCTTTTTACTGCAAAAAAATCACTGGCTGGGCCTACATAGTCACCTTCAGCCATGATAGTGTTTTGCTGGGTTTTTACTGTGTTTCTGCCTGATGGAGCTGCACATAAATGTGTTATTGCCCTTTATATTTGCAAATTGCAATTTATCTGCTTGACCAACTCGGTAAATTTTCCAGTTTTGAGGTGCTACTTGTGACCCAACTAGCTGCAGAAACTCCTTCTGATACTAAGAAAATAACCTCAGAAATCATTTCTTTTGCACCCAGGATTTCTTTTTACCTTTGCTTAATTTGCACAATAACATCACTGTTGCTACTCTTTTAACATTCACTTTAAGCAAAGTTTGGTAATGACCTCTTACTTTGTATGAGGTTTCACGTTGGTACCAACATGCAACTTACGTGATTTTGCATGTTTTCTCCAATATCACTTTCTACTGAGGGTGGTTTAGGTCCTCCACAAGGGTTCTGGAGACATCTCACTGCTGCTCCTGCTTTTCATTTCCACTGAAGAGCAATGCACCTTACATAAAATACGTGGTTGGGGTAGGAATTGGAAGAGACGAACTCTCTTCTAATCAGGAACACATTTCAAACTCAGATGGCATCCGCTGCCTTGGGAATTAGACTGAAAAGAGCATATCTCACACACCTCCCTCATTTAATACTTGTGCACCCTAGCCTATCACAGGATGTGCTATTCTTTGAAAATATAATTTTAAAAGAGTAAAAAATGTATACACATATTTTTCATTATTGTCTCCATATATAGGTTTATACATGAATGTGGGGGTGTTCTGCTTTATGACAATGAAAATGAAGTAAAGGTAACATGTAAATAGACTGAATCATATTTAGAGATTCCAGAGACGTTTATGTCAGTCATTTTTAGAATTTAAAAAAGAGTGTAAAAAAGTTACAGATAATGCATGTATATTCCAAACAATTTGCACGGTGTAGTCGAAATGACTTTGTCTACAATTTTTTTTTTTCCAAATGTGAATTCACAAGTTTGAATACTGTACTGGATTTATTTTCTAAATTATCCCATGTGTTTGTGGCACAGGCATGATATGTTATACTGTTGTCTTTAAAAGAAGAAGAGCTGGGTTTGATGAAGATAAGAATGAGAATGTCTGAGACTTTTCCTATAAACAAACCTTTTTTTTGAGAGTGATGCTTCTGTTTGTAGAGTAGTGTGATTTTTAACTGTGGAGAAAACAAATATGATATCTAAAATACTGAAGAACTGACCAGTATGAATGCAATGGTGTTCTGTTAGAAATGTGCTACTTCAGTGTGGGGAAACTGCAAAGATGGTAAGCTTCTTCTGTAACAAAAAAGAAAAACAAAAAATTGCTGTCTGTGTGACTAATAAAGTGCAGCTCTCTTGTACAGTTGTGGGTTTTTAATTGTGAAGGAGCCCGACGGGCAGCTTTGCTCAGTGTCCTGTGAGAATTTCATGTCGGCACGCCGTCCGGCACATGACCCCTCTGATCACGGCGCTGCGTCTCTGTACTCCACATTCCAGTGTATTGCGCTCATCATGTTGTGTAACACGTACAGATTATTATAAAAAGAAAAACATTATCAACCGATTTGCACTCAGAGATGGCTGCAAAGATCTTAATAAAAACAGCTGTAAACATCTGTATCTTTGTGGTGTCCTTAAATATTTTCTGCCTGACAGATGTGGAATTTGTTCTTCCAAACTGTAGTTCTGTTACAGCATGTTATTCAAGTGTTGCTAAAAAAAGTGTAACTTTCTTTTACTTCACACACGGATAACAAGGAGACCTAATGTTTTTTTTTTCTCTCCTTGCCATCTGCCCAGGTGTTACACCTCACGCTTAACCAGACATTTGTATATACGCTTTTTTTGGTGACAGTATTTTGTTAATATTCCAGGCAGATGCAACACTATTTCTTGCATAGACAGGTGTTCTCAGTAATTCATCCTAAGAAAAAATCACTGACAGATCTTATAATTATTTGCAAGTAGTTATTTAATTCTTACCGACATGTTCTGTAGCGCTGAGACTTTAGTAGCTATCACAGGAGTTACAACCAGAACAGATGGCATCATCTTTGCCCAGCAATACATAATACTTTGGAACCTCATCCATTGCAGGCTGGACAGTCACAGCTGTGAACCTCGTGACATCTGAACAAAGAATTTAAATTGTTTTTTATACAAAAGTTGAGCTTTATGACAAAAGCGATACCGTTAGTTCATACTTGGTTAGACAGTTATAATCATGGGAGAGTGATGTATAATTTTTTTGTCAGATGTTTGCCTGCATTGAGGTTTGGGGTTATGCAATTATTTTTTTAAATTGTTTTGATATTTATAACCAATGCATAAACCTATCTGACATTGTACTGATACTGCAAATGATAAAATTCCCTTTGTTGTCATGGTAATAGCATTAATTCGGGTTAATACGCCATTAAGTGGACACTGACTCATAGAGACCATTTACATGATTTTCTAGGCATGGGACAAGTGGAAGTGGTTTGTCATTCCTTTCTTCCAGGCATGTCTGAGGGTTACAAATATGGGGAAAACATGAAACTCCCCTGGGTGCTAATTCAAATAATGAACAAATACCAATGCCAAATTTAGTAAGAGTATAAAAACTTTATTAATTCAAAGCAAATGTAACAAAAAATAAAACTACATGTCCAAAAATTTGGCTAATTGTTACATATTCATTTTAAAAAACATTTTCATTATCATACAAATTGCTCTTTGCTTGCACAGCAAAAAAGAGGGACACTACAGTGTAATAACACTTTATAAATGCATTTTAGTCTGTTTTACAGCTGACTGCATGCCACATATAGAAAAGCCTGCAAATATAAAAAATGGCTTTAAAGATTCTAAAGAATATATTAATTTATTTTCTCTTTTATTTACTATACATTTAGAGTCTCTATTTATGATTTATATATATTTATTCATTAAACTATTGCGTTTACTGCCGACTTACTGATGCTAATAGGCTTTCAAAGGGGATTATATTTCCAAAAACATCCAAAAACCATAATAAAGATATAAATGATAATAGTATAGCTCTTCAAATAGACTATACAAATCTGCCAAATCAAAGCACTTAATATTGCTTAAGTGTGGAGAAATTTGCTTTGGTTTGGATGTTTCTTCATTCAAGTAAATATGACTTATGACATTAAGTCCACGTTTATGTTTTTAAAATTTATGCGACAGTTCTTCACATAGCTGATGGAAAGATACTACAGCACAGAGTTACTATGCCATTTGCCACTGTCTTTTCCAAAAGCAGACCCCAACCTCTCAGACTTATAACCTTCTGTAAGCAGAAGATGTGCTCTATCCCAAGATCTTGCATGCAGTATATACTTATCATGTATGGATGTTTACTGTGTTCCTTTTCTTGTGTCCTGTCAGAAGCAGCTTCAGTTAAGTGTCCCTAAATAATTATTGCCAGAAAGAGATTGCACCTTTAAAGACCCCTCAGTAGGATAGATACCTATCTGACCATGGCATCACACAGAGCTTCTGGTGAGTCAGGTAATATTTTACAGAAAACCACATTTCATGGTTCATTAAGGTATGGATGCAGCCTTCCATCAGGTAATCTTGTGTTTCTTTACAGGGGTTCTAGTGGACAAAAAAATTTTCTCCTAATACAGTTGCGTTTTGCAGCGATGCTGAGTGAAGTTACTGTATGTAAGCCCTGCAGGTGCAGTGGTAAGGGAAAGCAATTTGGCCGATTATGAAGGTGTGTGAGATGTGTGTGTCACTATGCTTGGGCAGGTAATCCAAAGTGCCTCAGAGAGAGATGTCTGAGGACACTTGAAGCTGCTGTCCGTTCTTCTTCTTGGAGCTGCGCCGGGCTCCGTCTGTTCGCCTGTACGGCTGGTTTCTCAGGTCTGGGAAGGGAATTGGGTGTCAGTGAGGGTACTGGGTAAAGTCAGAAACCAAATCAACTACACCCCTTCCTTTGTTTATGATGTGTATCATTCCTGGACATCAAAACGTTTGCAAATTAAAATGACAAGTGCTACAATTTCTCGGGAAAATTCTAACTTGTCCCAAACCAGACCCAAGTACACCCAAAAATCATCCAAAGACCAAAATTGCACAAAAACAATTCTTATTTCAGAGTACATTCATCTTAATAAAAACAACTGCAAACAATCCTTAACCGCATATTACAATAAGAAATATTCTTATTTCTAAGTACAGTCATCCCCTCTTATCCGATTCTAATTTGTTCTGAAAATGAGTCGTAAACTAAAAAATCAGATCTGGAAAGCCTACTTTATATTATTTTATTATATTTCAAATAATAATGTGTTCCCAACCCATCCCAAGACACCAACCATTTTCTCAAAATATCACTAAAACACATATATAACCATCAACCCATGATTTCTCCATGATACACAACAGCTGGTTTTATTTAAAATAGAAAAGTTCACTATTTGCAATAAATGCGATAAACATTCCATAAAAGCATCAAAGTGAAGTGAACGGAGACATGAAACTAACATGTGGCAGCAGAAAGTGCACGTGTGCCAACTACAGCAAGCGTGGTGGACAAAATATGCCTTTTAGCTAAAAAAAATAATCCATAAACCGATTTTGTAGTATAAAAAAGGACCTGTTATAGCGAAAAAAAATGGATATCAAAAGGTCGGATAACTGGCACGATTGTAAACAGTAACCAAAATTTCCAGCAATGTACATGAGTATATATATTTATGTATGTATATATCATATGCTTTTATGTAGTGCAGGTATAGTGAAGGAAGGGAAGACAAAAGAAAATGTAGAAGGTTATCATAAAATATCTTAAACATAATAAACAATCACATTACCTAATTAGCCAGTTAAAGAAAACCGAAAGGCAATGAGGGGATTAACCTAGTGAACAAGATTTGGTGAGATTTTTAATGGCCAATAATCACAATGTGTAGCACAAGCAGCCATACTGGGAGAATGTACAATGAACATGTGCCATTCCTTCCCACAATGCTCAGTACCGGAGAGATGCAAACACCCGTTTGCTTGGTGCTATTCGCAAATCGCAAAAAGGGTGAAATTATTGTATTCCACCATCACCCACATCCTGACTCAACACTCATCCTCTCCCTTCCTGCCCCATCGCAGCGATACCTACAGAGAGAGTGAGAGAGACAGAGAGCTGGCACTACGGAAGGCTCTCGTCACTGTAGCCAGAGTCGCAGAACAGGCGAGAAGCACGCTTGCCAGAGCGAGCGGTGAAAGGAATGGTCTTGAGAGCTGGGGCGCCACCATCCCAAACGGAGGGCAATTGGATGACACGAGAGGGAAAAGTTAAAAGAAAATTGGCCAATAACAAATTGGAGAGGAATCAGGAAAAAACAAGGACGGGAAAGAGGGATGAAGCAGGTGTACAGCGTTCACACAGGCAAGTCAATGGTCATTGCATGAAATGGAAGGAACAAAAATCAAGACATTGTCATGGACATCCAGAGATGGTAGAATATTGAAATAAAAAGGAGAAAAAAGAGAGAAAAGCAAAAGCATTAGGTATTTAGATTTGCAAAAGAAAGACAACTATTACTTCAGGCATCTTTAGCAGTTTGGTTCTATAAAAGAGATCCAATCCATAAGCTCAGTCCTTGGTTTTCTAGTTATATTCCTCTAGACCCAGTTTTATCACCCATTTTCACCTTACCTGTGATGATGTCCTCAATGGTTCCATCTTTCCCTTCTCGCACCAAAGGCTTCCCTTGTCGTTTCTTCAGCTCTGCTATCAGATCCATTTGTGGTATCTTGGGCATCATAGACGTCTGCCCAAGGATTAATACAGAAATTTTATGAATATTGATAAATATATACCCCCATTCATTTTTCATTGATTGAATAAGTTTGAATAAGGATCCTGGCTTCTTCTAAAAATATGAAAGGTCCCAACATTCAAATGTGTAATTCCTATTATAATCTAAGAATTATGTGTGTTAAAATGACTTCATGGTCTACATTAAGTGCAATGTAGTCTGCGCTGTGATTGAATATATTATCATCAAATCAGCCTTTAGGCCCTGACAATGATACGGTTACCTTGTTTCCCAGTGATTCGGTCTTGCTGGGGGTGGGAGGCCTTTCGCCAGCATCCTCAGTGCTTAGGGTCTCCTGCCTTTTTCGCTGCTCATTCACCTGCTGGGCTTGCTGTGATGGCCAAGGGGACATGCTGATCCCAATATCAATACACAAACACCCACACATGCAAGAGTGCCCATGAGTCCAGGAACCCTCTTACCTTGTAGGCCTTTATGAACCGTGCAAACACAGGGAAGAACATAGAGGGTGGTGTAGTCTTTGGATTCTCACCAAAATACTGCACAACTGAAACATATGCCTCCTGAAAGTGAGCGATAGAGCAGAGAGGTATATACATTGGCTGTGGTAAACCATAACACTGTCTACATTGGTGATAGTGCCTTAATTTGTCTATGCCACAGCTTTTTCTTGGAATCCAGTGCATATGCTGGTTTTTGATAAAGCATTAATTCAGCTAGTCTGGGCTCTTAACCAATCCATCCATCCATTCATTTTTGTGAATCCCTTATCTTCAAGAGGGTTGTGGCGGTCCAGAGTCCTCCCCAGAAGCAATAGATGCTAGGTTATACCAACACAGACACAAGGAGAACCTGCAAACTCCACATAACTAAGCTGGATTGAAACTCATACCTGACCCGCCCAGGTGCTGTGAGTGCCTCCGTACCACCCTGGTTGCTTAATAAATACTTTAATTAATAAGTGTTATACTTTATCAGTATTGTCACTGGCACAGTTTACTAATATAATACAACTCATTAACATTATTCCATTAATTTCAGAGAGTAGCATTCATTTGAATTAATATTTTTAAAAACAAGTGCAGTATATCTACCATTCTAGATGTGTCCGCTTAATACTACCTGTGTCTCATAAAATGTATGTGTAAATATAAATACAAACATTCAGCTGTCATTGTTAAAAAGAATGAAGTACAGCACTGTATTAAGGAGTAAATATGTAAAAACACCACATTATTTATTACAGCATGGTGTTAATGAGGCTAAAATATTTTATGTAACATTTTAGTGGGTATTTATTAGAAAAAAAACATAAAATAATAAATGGCAGAATATTATTGTTAATTCTAATTAAAAAACATAAAGCAACAGGCAATACCCCCCCCCCCCCCCCCCCCC
>UFQX01000219.1:114359-378062 GCA_900497675.1 Arapaima gigas
ACCCCCCCCCCCCCCCACCCATTATGGATGAACGCTTATCCCAGTGTTGGGGAGACGTGGACAGAGGGACAAACCTGAGCAGTCTTTCCATCCCCGACCAACTTGTCCAGCAGCTCACTGTTGGTCTTCAGGAACTCCTTAAGCACTGGACTATCATCCTGCACCATGAACTCCTTCCGTGTCACCTCCATGCCTTTCTCCAGAGAGCGTACATCCTGGAGAATGCTGTCCAGAGACACTGAAATAGAAAGAGAGACATCTGAGTTCATTCTTTGCAAACAGTGAGCAATGGCACAGATTGATTTTGTGACAATTTGATGTAACTAGGTTTACACTGTAATAAAGCTCCCAACCATTCACTGGCACAAACTGGCATTTTAGTGAGGACATGGGACTGATCTTTCAAATGATTTTAGCAAATTGCCAGCCATGTAAATCATTAAAATTATAAGAAATATAAATTACCCTAGACTAAAAAAATCATCTTTTCTGGTCAAAAAAACTGACTGAATAAATTAATGAATAAAAGACCCTTCAGAGTAAACATCTTCAAACTTCTAAGCTCTGTCCTCAGCCTTGATATAACAAGGTCCCATACAATAAAAAGCTGCTATATGAAGCTTTCACTGTGTAGTATTACACTTTTTCCTCCTCCTGCTGTCTTTTTCCTTGAAGAACTATACTTTTTTTGCATTTTACAACCACACTGTCTATTTTATTCTATAAAATGGAATTGCTACATTAATCAAATATTTTGGGACAGAGATACACACTTTGTGTCAGTCTGGCTATTTTCTGACTGTTTTCTGGCTAAATTTAGCAAAAGTAAGCACTGCATTACACTGGAAACAATGACTGCTAGTGTAAATACAGCCTCATTCTACCAGTCTGTTGAAGACTGTCTAGCATCACCCATTTGTCAGTAACATTACACAGCACCTTTGACAGTATGGTGTTTGCACACTTTGCAGAGAAGAAGACATAGACAGTGACCCTGTGAACTTCATGTCTTATACATCTGTAGACCATATTATCAAAATATCATCTTTTAAAATTGAAAGAAAGACACACTGAAAAGACAAATAATATGCTCTGTGAAGAAGAGTAAATACTATCACATGTCTATGCTTCCAGGAAGAGGACAAGTGGCTATCAATGAATAAATGATATTATGATTTTTTTTTATTATATACAGTACATATATATATGTTTAATTGTTATTCCTTAAATAAACCTTTTATTTTACTAGTTTTTCTTTGATTAAATCAAAATATGAACAGGTGTATATATTTGTGTGTGTGTGTGTGTGTGTGTGTGTGTGTGTGTGTGTAGGTTTACCCAGAGCAGCCTTGTCCACAAAGTGCAACTCAGAGTAGAAGGACTGCATATCAGGGTACTTCTGCTGAATGATGCCAACAATGTACTGCAGCAGAGTCTGGCTGCGGTCAGTCGACTTGGTGTCCAGAAGCTGTATGAGGGAAACAAGGTGACGTGTGGTCCATGTGGTTGATGCCCAAACACGCCACACTACATAGCATATCCCAGTGAATTTGACACAACCAAAACAAAATTTCAACCAAGCCAAACACTGCTTTATACACACCCAAGTACACTATATATATTAGTCATTTTTTGAATCCCCATTTATTTCTGCATAGTGTATACAAAAAGGGGAATGTACTGGATCATATTAATATAACAAATGTTGGATCCTGGATTATAGCCTGTACCTTGAATTTGTTAATATTCAAATTGAAAACAGCAACAAATACATTTGTGGATGCTATTCTCTGTGTACTTAATTTGGTTAATAAGCACCAGAGATTCGTGTAGTAAATTATGTCATTTGCAGTTTAAACATTATAATTCTAAGCATTGGGAATCCTAGTCATTGAGTTTATGCAGAAAAATGGTTTAAGTGCACAGTAGGAAATCACTTTAGGGCTCCTTGATTTGCTCCAAAGTTTTGTGGTGAAGCTACTCTTCTACTAAAAGGCATGAAAGGAAAAACAGGGACACGGGTGGTGTCTGCTCACCAGGTCCAAACTCTGGAGACGAAACCCATACGCTGCCCCTCTCTTACTGCTGTTCATGTAGTTTCCAAATGCCAGGATGATCTGAGGGAATACAGAAAGATATCCTGTCATACAAAATGCTTATCGTTCCTTGAAATTTACAAATTAAGGCAGATGTTTTATACCTCCAATATTTTTTTCAGCTTGGCAGAAGACTTGATGGACATTGAAGCGGCAATGATAGCATTCAGTTGCTAGAGGACAAAAGTGAAACATGATTTATTATTTGTTTATTAGTGGTTTCTAATTAATACTGTGGTTATGTACCTGCTTAGGATTTTTACCCTTTAACTATGGTAGTGTTCTCCATTCCTATAGAGAACATTTTATTATTTTTTTGTTGATACCCATGTCCAAACCAAATTACAGTGTGTAAAGTCCTTAGATTATGGCCCTACCATTAGTGCCCTGGCTATGTAACATCAGAATGATGTGCTGTTGTGCTGTAAGATAATTCTAAACAAATAAAAACAAATATGAAATAATGGTAACTTATGCGGATTTATAAGCCCTGCACATGCTAACAGCACAAGTGTGTGTTACTGGCAAGGTGAGAGAGAGACTGACGGGCTGAAGGAGTTGCACTCTGTCTAAGAAGTTGCCCATGAAGGTGAGGGTACTGATGCGCTGCGGGAGCCGGGGGATCTTCCCGAAGCGCATCATGAAGTGGTCCTCCTCGGAAAGCTCGTCCAGAGGCCGCTTGTCCCGCTCGTAGCTCTGGATCAACTTCATCTCATACTCGGTCGGGATGAACCGTTCAAGTAACTCCAGGAAGTCCAGGCTCAGAGATTGCTGGTTATATCTGGTTAGGCAAAAAGGAGAGAAAGAGAAAAAAAAGCAGAAAGATAGAGAGAGGGGGAAATATTGGTCAAGTATAAGCAAAACAACGATTAGAGACAATGATGAGCAAAACCAAAATAGCCAATAATAATAATTGTTTTATAGTTCAAACCACACTTTTTGATATTATTTGTTTGTAGCAATAACACCAGAACTGAAATTCCATTTTGTTTATGAGTCCATATAAATAAGAACTGGGTGCAATGAAGGAAGCTTAGAAGTCAAGACAGCTGAAACAGATAGTAGTTTTCAGGCATGAGCATGTCCCTACGTCTCAATGGCGCTGCAGATCTCAGTGGCACTCATGCCTCCTTTGCGCAGGGTGATTGCAAGGTTCTTGGCCCGGTTGGGCTCAAGGAGAGACACCTTGCTCTGGCCCTTAGTGGAAACTTTCATCTTCAGGGTGCTGATAGTCACTGGAGCACCCTGAGCTTTGGTCTTAAATTGCTCTTCAAAGGTTTCCATGTTCAGCTCCTGAAGGAATGACATAATCAAACTGAGACCTAGTGCCATAATATCACATTTTCATTACAAGAAGAAGGTGAAAAAGAAAGAAGACAAGGACAAGGTTGAAAAAGAGAGGCAGAAACTTTACCTCTAACACTCGTTCATCATCCAGCTCATTGAAGACAGTTCCGGTCACCTGGCTGGGCTTGAGAGCCTGCCAGTTTAGAAGAGGCATGCGGTACTTCGTCTGAATAGGCTTCTTACTTTTACTTCCTGTGCAAAATGGTAGAAAACAAAAAAGGTCTGAGAATTTCTTCCCTTCTAGCTTGAGTTTGAAGGTTTTACCAGGCCTGACTTCATGTGAGGGTCATACTTTCATGACCTCATTTCCATGACTGCATTAACCCGCAGCAGTAGATATATGTGTAGTGTGCTCTACCTGGAGTGCCAGGAGGTGCTCCTGGAGGAGGTGGCGGTCCACTTGCTGGAGGTGGTGGGGGTAGGGGAGGACCTTCTCCAGGTAGCGGTGGAGGTGGAGGTGGTACCAAAGAGCCAGGCAGGGGAGGGGGAGGAGGAGGTGGTGCTGGACCACAAGGTTCTGTAGCCCCTGGAAGAGGAGGTGCTGGTGGTGGAGATGGAACTGGCGGAGAAGATGCATCAAAAGGAAGAGGCGGGGCTGGTGGAGGAGGCACTGAAGGACCATCGACAACCGTCTTTGGCACAGTGAGGTCTTCATGGAAAAAACAGCATCTCTTTAAATGTATGTCTTTCAGTTTTGTCATATTTCAAAAGCGATTTGAAAACAGTTAAAATCCAAATTGATATTCAGTAAAATTAGATTAACCACCTCTAAGTTTTATTACTGCAATTCTTATCACAGACATAATTTCTTTGTAATCTTACAAAGAAATGATGCAGGGGGACTAACAGGTAAAATGTCCTGTACTGTACACACTGTACCATGCAGGATAAACATTCAAGTTAAAGGCAACATTGTGTTTTTTAATTAGGTAACTGGTGTTTACAAGGTTTATCATATTGAATTGATGGGTTGATAGTTATATATGTGTTTTCAGATAGCCTGGGAGCACATTATTTATTTATTTTCCCCCCATTTAAAATAATGGGAAACATGCACTGGGTATCTAAAAAATTCGTCATCCAAAATGTTTTCAGGGATGAACTGGACTTTAATACCAAGGGATAACTGATGTTTTTGTGGTAAATTCCCTCTCACCTATTTCAATGCCATGTGTCTGAATCTCTTTTTGAGAGCCAGGTTCTTGCTTGGGCTCTGTGATGATGCTGGGCACCACAAGGATGCTGAGGTTGCCAGAGGCGGAGCGCTCCATGCGAATGAGCCCTTGTTCCTGCAGCTCCTGGACCTTGGCCTCCAGCTCAGAGGTAGTCTGAGACGAGTGCTTGTGATCCTTTTCCCACTCCCTTTCTTTCTCACGTTCCAGCTCACGCTCTCGCTCTCGCTGCTTCAGGAAAGTTACCTGAGAGCACGACTCCCGAAGACTCTCCTACATAATACACATTTGATTTATCATCCTTTGAATATATAAAGATTTTCCAGTTTTTCCATTTTCTTCACTTGTCTATTTTCTACTATTCTAAAATAATTCTATTTTTGCCATCATGCATATGATCTGTATTTACTGTAGGTGCATTAAAATGCACTCAGAATAGAAATGTAAGACCACCTTAATTCAACACGTCTCCACAGTGTTTATACAGATAGAGGATAGATAAACATTACACATATGCTTAAAACATTTTTAAAGATCAATTAACTGTTTAAAAGTGTTAAGGAAAATTATGTTCGAAGGAATTTCACATGGTAAATGAGTGTGAGGAGCCTTCACCTTGAGCACCTCCAGTTCCTTAGTGGACTGAATGAGCTGTTTCTCAAGCTCTGCCACCTTCTCTATGGCTTCAGCCTCATTCTCCTGCAATCTGGTGCTCAGCTGAAACATAGAGACACCAAACTTTGTAATTGCACAGTAGTGGAATCAGTTACACCAAAAATTACAATAAGAAACTTTGAAAGTACTTGTGAGAAATTATAATGCTGGAGATGGTGGTGTGCACACATGTTCAATGTATAGATGAGTCTGTCAGTACTTTATGTGTGTGTGTGTGTGTGTGTGTGTGTGTGTGTGTGTGTGTGTGTTGTGCTGTACATGAACATATCATATTATTACTTGCATGTGTCTACTTATGTGAATGTGTCACTGTAGATTTGTGCCCAAAACTGCTGGATTAACCATGAAACAAGGAGATATATGCTTTCAAAAACTAAAAATTTGCAAAGATCAGCCTGACAATCAACCTACAGTGGACCTCCTACTTATGAACTTAGTTGGGATCAAAAGATGGATCATGACGTAAAAAGTTTGTTTGTAAAACGGGAAATGGAGCAAATCAGGGGCTCCTCATAAGTTCTATATCCAACTACTTCTGTAATATCTACTGGCCATATCAGTGACTAATTCACAGTATTTTGAGAATCACATATCTATACCTATTAGTGAAACACCCTATTTTTTACTCTGATTTGTATGACAGTTTGGAAGAAGGTAGCCAAAAAATTTTTAATTGAAATGAACATCTCAGTAACCCTGAGCACTCTGGGGGTTGAGAAGCAACAGTAAGTTTTTGGGTGTGAGCCGATCAGTATAGTCTCTCCCTCTCTTCCTGCCCCTGCCCCCTATGAGCCGGGGAGGCTCGTGACTTGCCTTGGCTTTCTGTATCTATTTGCAAAAGAGTGTAAGTAGAAAAGCCAAATAAATAACCAGACTAGGGTGCCAGTGCTCACCAACACCTCCTTAATCCCTTCTGTTTTCCCACACATCACATGAAATTCCCTCATCCTTATCACAAGTATAATTTTTTTTAAAAAAAAGGTAATTATAAGACATTTAAAGAAAAGACTAAGCTGTTTGTTATTATCCCTGAAACACAGTCAACTACCCATCATATTGGAGCCAGAGGTTTTATAAGGAGGTGGGAAATGACAAAGAGGCAGTCCTTCACTGACGGCTCAGAAGTGGTAGGTGTAGAAGAAACAGGATCATCAGCAGGTTGATCACCTTCTCTTTTCTTATTTTACGCTGCTATGAAAAACACTTGGTCCATGATTTGAATTGGTATGCCAACTATGATTTTATTTAAAAAATACTTTTAATATTTATAATACTTGTCATAAAACTTCCTCAGATGAAAGTTGGTAAATCAGGAACCAATTTTAATTAACAATTTTTGTTTCTTTGGATTAGCTGCTTCACCACCTATTCAAAATCTTTTAACAGTGTGTTGTTCTAATTGTAATGAATTTAAACATCATTTGCATAAATAGTTCTTGGGGGGGGGATGTCATTTAAACAAGTTAACACTCCAGGGATGAGACCAAATAAAACCTAGTGCTGGATGCAGATTATTATTCTTATAAAGGTATGTGGTGTGCTTCCCTTATTGCCATGGACATGGTCAGTATGTGTCCATATATCTGCTTCTGGAAGCTGAGGCAGAGTGTGTTTTCACTGGTGCACGTGCACATGTGTGTATGTCTGAGTTTGCTTTGTCACGTGGGCACTGACCTCCTGAAGCTCCTCCATGTGCTCCAACAGGGCATTCTTTGTCTCAGCATCTTCCAGCAGGGCTCCTACATCAAACACATTGTCCAAGTAGGCCTGGATCTGCACCAGCAACTTGTCACTCTCTGTGAACTTCAGCTTCTGTTAGAGTGAAAGAGGGACACATTCAGACACAGAGTAAACACGCAGACAATGCACAAATGCACACATACATGGTCATCTTCATGGTATAGACATACACTCAAACTTTTTCAAGACAAGAGGTTTTGTGGTCAGACCATCAGATTTGGAATACATAGGATTTCACCTTTTGAGCCAAGGATCAGTATTATAGTTACAGTTCAAGTTCATGCTTTAAGTTTTAAGCACATAGAGAGTGTGGCTCACCTCCAGGTAGTCATCGAGCCCGTGGTTGGTGAATTCGTACTGGAGATGTACGCGGAAATTCATGTTTTCCACCGAGTGAACAACAATGTTGATAAACTGCATGCATGCCACCTGTCATAGAGAAAGTTGTAGTGTGCAGGGTTGATAAAAGCATAATTAACAATAAAATTAATAATGAAATGACCAAAATGTTTGTATATCCATAAATCAAATGTACACAAATATGGCTTTTCTTACCTACAAACACAGCAGTATCAGTGAGATAAAAACTATAATGGAGAATTAAGAAGCATTTTGGGTGAGGCTGCTCAAATATGAAAGCCATAAATATTCTGCATGTCGATGGTGGTGTTATCGTCCGATAGTGTTCCCATGTTGAACAATGAGAGGATTTGCATACTTCAGACTCTCACCATGAAGTCTATGTTGGTGTCTTCATTTCTGAAGTACTCCATCAACTTCTCAAAGCGATTCTTCTCTCCACATACCTGAAAAAAGGCAAAAATTCGATTTGCCCTGCAATAAATCAGCATGCAGTGATGCAGCGTTTCCATATGGTGGCAGTAAGAGGAAACCCCTCATCTCGATGCTTTCCAATGGTGCAGCTTTAAACTCAAAACATGGTCAAGCAGGCTGAACTGAAAAGTTTTGCAAAATCCATTCTGCATTCATATTTTTTTATCATTCTTAAGGATTACCCTACATGATTTACTAACTATGATAATCCTACCCCTGTAAGTCACCTTAGACAAAAACGTCAACTAAACATAGAAAAATAATAGAAATAGTTGTAATGATCCAGTTTTGCATGGGAAAAGAGTATCTCACTTGAAGGTCTATCATGGTGTTGAGCTACAATCTCATAGATCCTGAGAGCTGTACATTACAGAGACTCACTTTGTTCCCTTACCAGGCAGACTAGGACAGTATAATCAATAGGGTTATATTATTAAGAGGCCTGTGTCTATTGAAATGCAATCACATTGCAGGCTTGGTTATTGACAGAGAGCACGATGAACGGTCTCCTTTGTGACAACATGTTAGACATAGAAGTGGATAGGAAGGACTTTAATCTACTAACATTACAACCTGGAATACACAGTGAGCATGCCAGTGCAGGAGCATATGAGCTACCGGCATGTGGGTGCTGAACTGTACAAATGAGTTAAAGAGTAAAAGCTGCCCTGGCTCCACCAACACATCCAATCTAAATAATGCAGAGTTCCAGCCTTCCAGCCGGTACCCAAACAATGCCCACGCAGCCCTATGTCGAGAAACAGGAGCTGTACTGGCATCCAACCTGAGTGAGGAACCCTCTACCACTCCCTTCTTGTTGCCCCACAGCCTCATCCCACTGCTATAGCACAAATGATCAAGTTCCAAAAGTTATCTGGTTGACGCCCACATGCTGCACTATATTAGGGGGTCTCACTTTCTCTGGGACCCTCCCAACTTCCCATATTGTAACCCTGTAATGGCTTTACAACATTTACTATGTTTACGTTTGTCTATTTAGCTGACTGACTTACAATCTTAAGATGCGATCATTTACACAGCTGGGTAATTTTTGCCATATTACTTCAGGATTAGTACCTCGATTGAAGGTACAACAGCACAGGGTGAGATTCAGAGTTGAGTCCTTCAAGTGGAAGACAGCAGGTGTGACCACCGCACCACCTGTTGCCCTTATTTAACAAAGCGTAGGAGGACTGCAATGGCATGTTCACCGCACTAAGGCAACAACACAACCTATGGAAATTGATTGGTTAGCGCATGTTGAGAGTTTCTGAAGTCAGCTGCAGCATGGAGTGATTTAAGAAAAAACATTTCATCATAATGGTAAATATGTGAAAGCCATGTATTTGTTACTAGCATGTTGTGATTTGTTCCATGTGACGTTATAGCTGTGTGAATATACGCAGACCCTGGATCATTGTTCTGCAGATGTCAGGACAAATGTAAGTTGTTATGTGCAAAATGTCTTGGCTGTCAATACTGAAATAACATTAGATATCTAGCATTGCTCTTAGTCTGTTTAAGTAACTGTGGCAAGATGGATCACTGCCAGACACACCAAATGTTAAATACTAAAGACAAAGCAAATGGTATCAAAATGTGGCTGTGTAATAAATCCCTGTCTTTCCAGGTTTCTTCACTAATTTCTTCTCCACCTCAGACTTTGCTTCTCTTGCAAACAGTTGCTCCCATGCAGCCACTAAAGAGAGGTGTCAAAGAGGGACACATGTCAAGTTCAGCAAGTGGCATATTTTTAGTAAACTGTTTTTAGTCTGGAGGATAGTTGTCTCAACAGCTGGAGAACCCATCGGCTATGCAAACGGTTCCATCTCCATTCTTGTCTTGTAGACTGCACCGTTCTTAGAGCACAAAAGCAGAAACGCTGTAGGGAAGGATGACAAAGTAAGAATTTTGCTTTAGATATCTTCAAAGAGCCCTTAGGACTAGTATAAGAGAAAGAAACCCGGAAGGCTGGAGGATTAAGTTTGAGTGGTGCTTTACTTCAAATAAGGAACAGTGTGTAGTTCATTTGGTTCAAGGTAAGAAGTTACTTTTGACAGACCATCTCTTAATTGTGACGTAACTGAAAGATCTAGCAGGAGATCGATTCAAGATTGGATCACTTCCCAGATGATGAAAAATATAAAACTGTCTAAACGGAACATCCTCAGCCTACCCTCTCCAAATACTTCCACAAACCATTCGATATTTCCCTGGATGACATCAGCTATTCAGCCTTACCTTCCATAAAAAACCTTTTTGTGATGCAGAGCTACTTGCTCAGCCACAATTATCATATTTATTCGCTGCACCACACCTGTTGCTTATTCCTCTACACCATCTACAAAGTCAGCCACCTTCACACTGACTGGAATATTGTAATTGCTGCCTCTCAGGTCTCCTTTCATCTGCTAGTCACCTTCTCTTTCAAAATCCTACTGCTCTTCTACCATATTAAGATCCTTGCTTCACATACATTACACCTCTACTCTGGTCTCTCTCCTTTCCATTTTCAGCCAGGACCCTCTTAGAGATGTTCATTTTAATGTATGGCTCCTGACAAGTCTTGACTTCTTAGAACTAAACATTTATTTTTGTATTACACATGAGCTTTCTCATAGTATCTCACTGTTTTTCTCACCCTTGGAATTCTTTGACTTTGCATTTAAACTATTGTTTTTGCCTTGTTTAACATTAATACATTGAGCCTACGTGACTAGGTTAGCCTAGCTGGATCCAGTCTAAGGTTGAATCTGTTTACTTGTAACCATCTGCTTTGTCCTAACCTAATGTCATTATGTGCCTTTTGAAAAGGCATCAGCTGAATAAAGAGTGAAAGGATGGTGCAGGTTTAAGAGATATGGAGGTCAAACAGTACAGGTTTTCAGAAAGGAGGGGTTCAACCGTATGGTGTTTTAGATGATAATCCCACTGACCTCTTTGAAATTATCGAAGGCTCTGAGTATGATGTCATGCCCTCCTCTAACCAAGCACACTGCTGCCAGCAGCTCCAGAACCAGTGCCTTGGTCCTGTTGAACATAGCACACATGCACATATACAAACAAGGTTAATCTAGTGGTGCTGCTCATGTAGACCTACATCTACACACTCTTACAACACCTCACACTGTAGCAAAGAGAGGAAACTTGAGAAGAACATGACCACTGTTCTCCCAGCTCTGCAGCCTCCCTCCATCAAATGTAACAGGAGTAACAGATGGCTGACTAATATACTTTAAGTAAAAATTGGAAATCCACAAAGCAGCATACTGCCTAACTGAGAAAAGGAAGTGTTCCATATAGGAAGCATAACTGAAATATTGTTCTTTATTAGGCTGCAGTTGAGGAGCTGAAGTACAAACAAAATTCAAACAGATTTTTGGGGGAGGTATGCACACATTAGTGCGAAAGTTCAAAAATACAATAATCCTTCAGTATCCAAATCCAATTCATCCCTGAAAACGGATGTCAAATGTCACATATTTTTCACATACCGAGTGCCTATTTCCCATTATTTTAAATGGGGAAAGATAAATAAATAATGCTCTCCCAGCCCATCAGAAAACACCTATATAACTATCAACCCATGGGTTCAATATGATAAATCATGTAAACATGTTACCTAATTAGAAAACACTTCATGTTGCCTTTAACTTGCATGTTTACAACTCATGATGCAGTATGTGCAGTACAAGACATTTCATTTTTTGCCCCCCTCCCAGTTCATTGTGTTACACACAGAAGATGAGAGGGGGTACGTGCGCAGGGTTTGCAGCAGGAGTTTAGTGTTATGAGATGTTGAATAAAGGGAATAAAGATGCATGTTAACATAAACCACTGCTTCCACTGCTTTCTTTCACACAACAACTGGCATTTGAATAAACCGGTTTATTTTTAAAAAATCAAATGCACAATAAATGCAGTAATGCAGCGCAAATATGGTAAGATGAAGCAAAACAGGTGGAAATAGCTGATAATGCCCGTGCACATGCTGGTCTGGCTTCAGCTGAATTTGTAACCCTACACAATAGAATTTATTGTAATAAATACAGTATTAGTTTACTACAGTGCACTGTATGGTACTATATGGTATTTATTTGTAGATTTTTACATTTATTTTGATATTTATTTGAGTTTAGTTTTTTTATTATGGATAAGCTTTAGATAAAAAAAATTATTATCGCAAAAGTTTCCATTGGGATATGGATATATAAGTATTAATTTTCAAGAGCCATATTGAAAATTTGGAAATAGAGAGCTCGGATACCAAGGAAATGCTGTACAGCCACGTTCATTTTTAATATGTAAATAAACACAAATAAATGTCCCTAATGATACATCGAACACCAAAATAACACAGAAGACCTCCAGCAAATAAACAGAAACACTGAGAAAAGATGATGAGGGAGGGTGGATGAAGAGCTGGTCAAGCCTGTTTGCAAAAGAGGCCGATGGTGTTCCTCACCTGGGACTTCTGTTGTTGAGGCTCAGTGTGATCTCATTGACACAGCGTGGGTGGTTCATCACCAGGTTGAACCCAGACTAGGAAGGGTTCGACAACATTGTCAAAAATGGTGTACCTTCTATACACACCAAAATTTACAAAAACATAACCAGACATATCAAGTTACACCCTGGTCATTAGAAATAGCTCTAAGTTAAAAGCCTGAAGAATCTCTTTAAGGGCCACTGTTAAAAAATCTGTTCACAAAGGGAATACTTTGATAGCATAAGGGCAGTGGGTTGGAGCAGACAGTAACCTGGTATAGAACATGGACAGTACAATACTCTGAGAGACTGTTGCCCCTGAGGTGACCACTGGAGGCAACCTTGACATATGGCCTCCCATACCTGGTAGTTCATGATGGCACGTAGGCACATAATACAGACATGTACATCATCCTTCTGGCTGACAATACGTGAGTTCCGCAGTGTTTTTCGGCTATGCAGGGAGTTGAACCTGTCAGACAATGCAGAGAAATTGCAACGTGGGTGGGATTTATTCAGTGGTCATTATTTCCTCAAATAAACTGAACACATGTTTCTCTGAAATAAATCTGGAAACACATTAGGGATGATCCCTTTTGGGTTGTACAAATTTATAGTTCTGTAAGGTAGAGCAGTACAGTTGCAGATGTGATCTTTTCTGCTGGAATTTTGCTAACAGCATCAATGGAATATCTAAGCAGTTCATCTGAGAGCTTACTTCTGAAAAGATGACATGGTATAAATGTTTCTGCAACATCTTTTGTTGCTGCAGGCATGTAGCCAGCCCACATACTGCGGTGTGCAGCAATATGAATGTTATTGCTTGGAGTTCCACAACACCCAGATCTGCATCACACCTTATGATGTGCATACAAGTACAGTTATTTATTTACAGCATCCAAAACTGCAGTGTGGAACACTCTGATTTACTGAAACAAAAACTCAAATTCACTGGCTAAAGTTTTGTGAAGTGGATGAGATGAGCGTTGGTGACATGAAAATAACAGGAACCTTGTCTGCACAGTAAATGTGTGTGCAGCTGAAGGCCTGAATGGTATGCTCCAGCTGTGCTGCGCTGCCACCTTTTTACATTTCTGCATTCTTGTACTGCAGACACACCCTCCGATCTCTCTGCTTGCACGTTTTTCATTTAGGATTGACATCAGCTGTTGGTAGAAGTTCAATGTCACATTCATGTCACTGACTGGGCCTTACCACAGTACATGCTGACTTCAGGGTGCCAAAGGTAGATCCTCACATACCCCTCTATGTTCTTTGGACACTATTATGTTTTCTCCCCCCATGGTAACCCAAGCACAGAAGGTTGGTGGAGCTCACCGGCTGGTAAAGGAGCGGCCTGCCTTGGAAGCTCCATGAGTGGGCGAGTTGGTAGCACTCTTGTTCAAGTCCTCTACCGATTTCTCCAAAGGCTTCCTTTTGTCTGCTGGCACAGTACCATTATCTGCGCTTTCCATGTCATACCTGAGGAAGACCAAAATGTGGTCAATCATCAAAATTTATCAATCATAATCATCTTGTGCTTTCTCAAAACTGCTGTCTGTCTGAGATTAGCACTCACGTTACAGCACACTGGGCAAAGGACAGGTAATCCACCAGCATGTCAAGACCTCGGTTTTCTTCACTTAGAAACTCTTGAGCCCAGCTGTAGGAAACGGGACTAGGGGTTAAAACTGAACAAATCCCTGAAATAGACGAATGGATGTAGAAGATGTGCGATGAGTTTTGGAACTTATAAATTAAATTAAAAAAGGAGATTTTATGTGGCATTGAACACCGTAAGACCTTTTGAGTGAGATCCTTACCCAATGTGATTGGTCCGCAGGGAGATCTCCAGCTCTCTCAGAACCTGGGTTGACTCCTGTATGCGGCGTTTAAACTAAAAAAAGGGTGAAAGTCAATCGTTATAATGTCAAAACAAGAACATCAGATGCACTTTACAGAGCAAAAAACTCCTTACAGGAGGGCATAGTTGTGTCTATATATAACCAGCACTACTATATGGATGCTACATCATTCTTTTTGGAAATTTGAAATTGATATGATGACAGTTTCAAGGCAGAACTTAAAAAAAAATTCATTCTGTTCCCTTTTGTGAATTAAGACAAATGAACCACATACACAGCATTCTCTTATTTAAATTAGATACTGCATAATACCAAATCGCTGTAGGTACATACTTGCATCAATGTTTAAATAGATTCTCTGCAATATGCATTCAAAATGTTAAAATATATTCATAATCATTTCAGTTTCAGCATTTTAAACAAGTAACATTTACTAAATGTGCACAGGAATATCTCAAAGCTCAGAACCAACCAATTGCTGTAGCTAACAAGTTACTGCAACAAATTTTTCTCAGTTTCTAGAGCCCAAGATTAACCATACGGTACATGTGAGTTTACAGTTTAAAACTGCAGAACAACTGTGATATTAGATTATCTGGCGTATCGGTCTTGGCTTCATAGTACGCACACCGCAGTGCAGTACTGTACAAATGATTTGCTAGTCTTCACTGTCTCAGAGTCTAAAAATGACCCAAGGGACAAATATGAAGGATATTTGAAAACTGTCAGAACAAGTTTAGTTCTAATTAACCTTCAATTCGAAATTGGTTCACTTAAATAAATAAATAAAACTGCAAATCATTGAAAAACAAAACAGCGGGTGTTGGAGATAATTTTCTATATCATGCTGAGTTTAGACAATATTTTAATTGAGTAGTAAAAACACTAAAGATTTGAAGTCATGAGTCAAGAGCTTCAAGATAGCACCCAGATTTAATTGAGAATAAGGTTAGTTGTCAGTGTTGTGGTTATGAAATCTATTGGCTGGTTGTGAAATTTATTGCGCAAGAAATGGTGACAAGGGACACCCACCTTACGAGTGACCCCTCCTTGGTCCAGGTAGCTTCTGAGTTTTGCAAGATAGGCTGAGGGGGGATTCTTCACCTGGAAGCGCTCCTGTTGAGACATGGGTGTTGACAAAAAATACACCTGCTGTTTCATGGTCAGCACTGGAAACTTCTAAGAGCTTGTAGGGACCAAACACATTAGCAATAGCACTTAGTGGAGGAATACACATACATTCGAACAGATTAAGCTTGCTCGAACACTCAGGAGAACATGTCCCAAACAGTCTTTGTTACACCTGTGCTTTACTCAAATGATGGTCATCTCATAAAAACAATGTAATTGCAGCACCTGGGGGAGTTATAATATAAAATACATACATTCAGACAAAGAACTACTGCATGTCTATATCGTCAAAGCTGAATATTTGTTTGTCTGTTTGTTTGTTTGTTTGTTTGTTTGTTTGTTTGTTTGTTCTTTATGTATGGCTTTGTTTTTCAAACCACAAACTTGAAATTTGGCAACCAGGTGCTTCTCACACTAAATTGGGTTTTTTGTGCAGTCAAGTTCAGGAAACTTCAAGTAGGTTATTTGCCATTTTGAATTTTCAAAATTCGCTCCCTGGCAAGGCTTAGAGAAGTGGGAGTAATAGCATCACACGTAGCACTTAGTCATGCTGGTGGGTTTTCTCATATAACATAATACACACAAACACACAAATCAGGCATAGACACGATCACTTTGTTACAACTCAGATCAGTGTTCCCAAGTGTAAGATGGTTGAGATGTAAACAGTAAATGGGGAGAGGGGAAAGGGTGAATGTGATGTAATCCATAGGCCAGTGAAGGTAATCAGACTCCCTGAGCCAAAGATATACGTTCACCATCACAGTGGGTGTGTGTACACGAGGCTACTGTCTGGGCCACACACAGTCATCCAGCTTGCTACGGTTGTCATGACAGTGTAAAATATTGATGAGACACGCAGCAAGTGGCTGGCACGGTGGCAACTGTGAAGCCACCTTCTGGGGTTTTCTGTAGTTAGGGGTGTTTAAGTGGGCTCTTTAATCTGAAGGTGCTGAAACAAAAAAAACCAGAGAGCCTGTGCCACTCCTTTGACTTTCTTTGAAGAGTACAGTATCAGTTACAGGTGTCTAAGTGGCAGGCCTGTTATGTCAACCTGATCTCAGGACAAAACGCACATTATTTATGTTTTAATATCGCACAGTAGGCAATGACACTGATCAAATAGACGGGGATTTCAGCTCAGTAAAGAGGATTAGAAAGTCAATATTTTACAACAATGTCCTGAGAGGTTAAATATGAAAAAAATCAGAGGCTTACATAAATTTTATTGCACTAAATGTTGCCAAAGGCAATGCAAAGCCCATTTCATACTGGACATCAAGAACATGCTCACCTGATCGCAGACCAGCTCCCACTTCTTTTCATTGTCATACTGGCACAGAAGCTTCACCTTGTCTGGTGGGAGATTCATTGAGTTCTATTTAGAGAAACAAATAGAAAATTAACAACTCAGTTCCCTTTAAAAAAACTTAGGAGGGCATTATAAAGCAAATAGGTGAGAAAATACTTCAGATAATCTATTAACTATTTAAATATAATTAAATGTGTAGTTGCTTTTATGCTTAGTTTATGCAGTAAATATACTGTGAATACTTTTTACTATACTACGTCAAGGAAAAAAGGTTGACGTCTTAAAATGAATATATAAAAGCAATATGAAATTTGAAATAATTTCTTTTTTTTGTGCGAGTAGAAGGTGTTAAGACCATATCAATATGTGTGTTAACCGTGTGTTACACTGCAGTCATAAGAGAATCACAAGGGATTGTGCAAATCATTCATTGTGTCAGCTGCTTCAGTCACACTGAGACCAAAGCATAAAAAAAACTTTTGTCATGGTTCAAAATACTTGACTGAGACAGAGAGATTCAGAGAAGTGCTGCCTTTGAGAGGGAAGAATTCGACTGACTGCTTGACCTTGTTTTTAATCATGAAAAACCTCCCTGTGCACCCGCTGCCGGTTACTATGATTATCTCTTCAATAATATATAAGGTCCTCAAGTGCAAAATGCTGAAAGGACAATGCCTTCCAGACACAAAAAACTGCTCATGCCAGCATCCTTTGTGGGGGTCAACACTGATAGCGTTCTTTATTCTAGAGTTATTATGTTAGCGCTAAGGATGTTTTGTTGCTCTACCACGGTAAATTATACTATTGCTAAAGCAGCTGTAACCTTGACTGTAATTAGGAGAGAGAGATGGAAGCAATGGTGCCATGGTGATGTGCTGAATGCAACACAGCACCCACATTCTACAGGTCCTAGAATGGACACTTGCCTCACTTCCTTCTGCTTGCAAGACATTGTGACATTTCCTGACAACACTTTTAGAAATGAGATCTCAAAACGTCAAAGGCGAATGTGAAAAAAGCATCCAGGGAGGAATCTGAAGCTACACAGATGAGTCATTGTTTAGTTGCTCTTGTTGTAATGTAGAGGTGCAAAGAGAAACTGATATAAATATCACAAAAAGAACCATACCCCTTTCTGGCTTATCAAACAACAGCAGGTGTTGCTATCATACTGCTCATAAGGCTTTATATTATGAATATTTTTTACTCCTATTAAGAGTTCAGTGAGACAGATTTAAACACAACAAAGGTATCTCCACCTAATTTGCTAATTTATTGGTCATATTTTATATTAATGGTAGTCATACTGTTAATAATAATTATATGTTATACAATTGTGGACACACCATGCTCCATAGTTGCATATGTAAAGACAGTAGGATACTTTTTCGATATGAGCAAAAAAGTTTTTAAAATGAATTTCAGGAATGTTACTGCTGTAGCATCAAAAAGCGTACCTGTATTACACAGGTACCTGTTTCGTTGGGTATGAAATTTATATGATATGGGTAACTAAATCAGTCTGACAGCATGAATCATTTACTAGGCTAAGGTGGGGTCACCAGCTACTTACACTATGGCTACAAGCAGCAGAGCAAGCATGTGCATCTGTGATAGCTGCTGGCTACTCAAGGCTAAGGAGCTTTTTTCCATGTCTTGTTCAGTATTTTGGATGTCTTGTTCAGTCCTTCACACCCCTTGCAGGGGGTCTCTGAGTCCACAACTCCAAGTACTATTCTAATACCATTTCCATTTGAAACTACTCACTACACATCATCTCAGTGAGGTTTTCAACACAACACAGCACTTGGCACATCTGAAGGCTTCAGTTTGATTCTGCTTCCTGTAGTCATAGCCTTGATGAAGGGACTTATCTTGAATTAGTACAATAAAAATACCCTCATTAAAAAATGGGCAAAACATTGCAAAGTTGCTTATCCCACATTGTAAATTACTTTGGACAAAGGTCCCAATACACCATCACCTCCAGACAATATCCAAGTGAAGTCTCCCTCATCCCACGTTCCATTTCAGTGTTGTCTCTCAGTCTAAACACTTTCATTCAGTCCCACTGTGCCTGTGAAATGCTTGGCTTCACACATCATTGCAAGACCTGCAAGACTTCCCCAGTGTTGCGGCAAAATTCATAACCCAGAAAAGGAGGAATGTTGCATGAATGAGATGTTGGAACAAAGTCCCAAATAAAGACCACTCTCCACACCCCAGCAAGTGTGCAGGTACCTTTCAGTGTTCATAAGATGACCATAAGATGACCTCCACCCCCACCGTCGGTACCCTAGTGCTTATCAAGACGATATGCGGAGCATCATGATCAGCCCGTAACGGTTGCTGAGCACGACGTTCTGAGCTCCCTCTTCCATTATGTAACTATAGTGTTACGCAACAATCCGTCGCTCACATTTGAGAGCCTTGCGAGCGGAGATACGTGCAAGGCAGCCTCCTGCGTCAGCTCTTGCCCACCCCCATCTCCAACCACCATTCCTACCTAGCTGTGGCAGTGAGAGTTTCAAATCGGGGCTGCCACTATGTGTACACTATCCTGACTGCCTCACACTGCTACCACCAGCACCAGAACAAACCCATTAACAAGGCCTCACTGTCCTATATTCCGGCTGTATGTGTCCAGCAGGGCCCATCTGCATTTGCATTGCCTCTGGCTTCAACACCCCCCTCTCTAAATTTACCACCACCCTAGCAGTGCAAATTACAGCCTATTAAGTGCCTGCTGCTATGTGAAACTGGGGTAGGTGACAGGAGAGTAAAAGACAGAAGTGGCCCTCCCCTGCACCATCTTCCCCCACTGGTGCCTCAGATAACTTATGATTTTTTAATTTGCCCAGGAGAAACTTTCAGCCAAAGAGATTTGCAGAGCTGAGCTGACTATTCACTGACTTTAAATACTTTAGCAAAGGGTACAACAAAAATTCCAGTCATGAGGTGTGAATTTGCCACCCTTTAGGGTAAATGTTTCCGTTCTATATTCAGTTGACCCCTTGCTGGTAACGTGATTTTGTGTTAATGTTGTTCTTTGGACAGCTTAACAAGATTTCAGTAGTTTCTGAACAGGTCTGACCTCAAAATGATCTCCTGGGATGCCTGTGGCAGAGCCAGTGTTCCACCTCACCTGTACTCTTGAGCCTCAACAGATGACCAGTTTAAAGATAAATCTCACACAATTTTAACTAAAACTGCACTTTGCACTCTTGAACGTCCCATTTCAGCTGCCATCATGGCCCCGAGTAAAGATCAGCCTTTCTCAGAGTCAGGGAAAGGACACGTAACACAGAACTTCTCCGAGTCATTATTGAATATTTAAAAACTAATCCCAAAAGGTACTGTAGTCAGAAGTTGTGTGACATGAACGTTAACAGCATAAATCAGCTAAAAAAGGCACATCGATACACAGAGCACTGTAGCACTCCCAACCCCCAGCCAATAGCTGTTAACACCCCCCGGTCTGTAAAAACAAAACCAGGAAGAGCAGTGCTGCTTGATCAATGAGGCTCGGTAACTATGACTCAGTCGATATGCTGTGATTGATGCTGCCAAGCCAAAATTTCAGCATTTCTGTGCATCAGAACCATTCCTTTGGCTCCACCTCAGCTTGAATGTCAGATCACCCCAAGATGGAGCTTCGGACTAGATCGTATAATTGCGTAAGGGCATTGGGGTTCACGCTATTCAAACAAGTGTCGTAAAATTTGTCGCAGCAGCGCTGGCGTAACACCAGCTGGAAAGAGCATTCATGGGTCAGTGGAATAAAAAGGACATTGTGTACGAGAGCCCTGACAACCCACAGTGTAATAGTGTACAGTAGATATTGACCAACACCTAGGCGCCCTCCATTTTGTCCCCTACATCACCCTCTTTATATGCATACATTTTATTGTATGTGTATATATTGTGTGTGTGTTTGTGTGTGATGGGTCACTTATTAATGTGATTTATGTTCTCCTGTGTGCAAGGATTTGGAGACACTATAACATCTACTCACACACACACACACACACACACACACACACACACACACACACAGTCAAATGTTTCCTGTCGCCCCAGCTGTACCCCACAGAGAGGAGCTTATTTACAGCCTGTTTTGCAATGCATGAAGGAAACGACGTTTTGGATATAACTCCTGCAACTAGACAGCTGGGCTGCTTGAATCTAACTTCATGACAGGAAAAGTGAACTTAAAATGGAAGGGGTAGAGATGAGCATGAAGCAAATGGTTTCATTACTGTTTCACCAGACTATTACTGTAAGCAATTTTTCAGAAAGACCCTGTAGTTCGTATGTAAATAGTGTATTTACTTTTTTAGATAAGTGTATTGGAACCCCCCCCCTTGTCCAGTGAGGGTTTTTCTAGACCTGTCCCTTTTGCACAGGCATTGTTTTATCTCCCTTTACTCCGTCACCACATACCCCAACTTGAGCGCAGGTGCTTTATGCGAAGACACCAGTGGGCAGTAATAGATTAAAAGTCACTTAAGTGCCAATTTTAAGGTAATATAGATACAATATTTTGTTGGATATTTGTGCCTGACCACAATTATATTCTATTAGCCTGAGTGTGACATTGTGGCAAGGTGAGTGCAGCAGATTCTGACAAGATGAAATGTAAGCTGTGATCATGCACTTATTCAGGCACACGCCTGCACCACGTCCTCCAGAGGGAACAATATCCACATCCACCTCTCATCATGAGACAATGAGTCTGTCATTGCACCACTGGTGTCAACCTGCTCACAAGAGCTGCCACCAAACCCGGATGTCCTTGCAATATGCCCTGAAGCATACATACACATACAGCCCTGGAGATTTCTTTTAGTTGCTGCCATACTTTATTTCTTCTGAACAAATACATACAGTGCTTTTTAAATGAACTTCATTGATGTTCAACCAATGTTTAACTTTTTTGTTTGCTTACATATGTTTTGCTTTACTTTTACAAATTAGCTGTTGGCTTCAGTTAATATGATGCTGACCCACACAAATGAAACTTCAGCCCTTTATTTACATTCTAGTATCGTGTACAGTGGAGTTACAAAAGCATATACTAAAGTCCCTCCCCTAAGTTAGCCCTTTGCTCTTTGTTCTTTCCTGAAACAGAGACAAGTTTTGGACTGAGGGTTGCCTTGTCAAGCAGGTTTCTGCTGGTGATCACATGAGGCCAAGGATATTATCTGACAGTTGAGAAAGGAGAACTTCCAGAAGTCCACTTGCTCCCAGAAATACATCAGGGGAATGCGTGGATAGGAGATTTTTGTGATGGCTGTGATGAAAGTTGCAAAGAGCAATGCACACAAAGAGATGTAGGTTATTTTAATTAGGGGCTCCTTTACAGCACTTCCTCAACACGAACCAGCCATGAAGACAAAATTAACACCCAATGACAGAGAGAAAAACTGTGGCTCTTTAGCACAGTTCACTGTTGTCTTTCTTATAGGCCAGTGTGGGCTTTTGATAACAGTCATGTCAAGTGTACATTTGCCACACACATCGGGTAGACATGTTTTAGGACACATCTAATATGGCATCTTCAGTTCATACACTGAGACCAAAGCCTTTCTATGACAAATGGCATCCATCTGTTGACTTCTCGTTGAACAAGTGCAATACTCTTAGAGGTAGCTATAAAACCTATACTTTTACAAGAAGTGAAATTACTTGGCATGATATTACTTGGGATTATTTAATATATGATTTTTAAATAATATATTATTCTATTTTTCTGGGTTGTATTTCCCATGACAAACATGGTGTATCTGATAATAACAGCATAATACAGTATGTATCTGATTTTACAGAAGTCTCTTGGTGTGTAGTGTGCTTAACCCATATACTAAGTTTTAAATTGATACACAAAAGCCATGGAGACTGTTTACTAAAGGCTGTAACTCTTAGCCTGTGGGAAACTTAAACTGAATTCCAGCCAAAATTTCTTGTGCTGTACCCTATTGGATCTCAAAGTTGCACAATTTTATATTTGGGTTTTACATTTGCTATTTGCACTGATGAGCCCAAAGACTGTTCACCAATTTTTTGACACATCTATGAGACGTATAATTAAAATTTAGTATGAGAATAAAATCTTCAAACATCTGTTTCATATATCTGTTAGAATGTAGGTTTACCAGGCAGGTCTATAACATCATGGTCTTGCTTTCTTTAACTGTTTGTCCAAGTCAGGGTTGCAGTAGCCCAGAAGCGCAGGGTGCAGGGCTGTGTACGTTATATACCCTAGATGGGATGATCGTTATTCAAAGGATAAGACAATAATCTTAACACCTACTGTATATAATGTCCTTTTTAAACCAACATATGTGGTACAGTTCCAGGACTTGCCACATCAATGGGCAGTGTCATTACCATCAAACAAACTGCCTCCCTAAGGATATGGCAAAAGCAGAAGAAACAGCTGTCTTTATTTTTTCCTGCTTTCTACAAGCTGTAGTGATCTTTCCATAGACTATACTGAGCGACGTGATGGACACACTGACTCAGGGCAGGCAAGCGCTGAATGTGGTGTCACCAGGACAAGCGACACATGAGCTGCAGACACTTCTGTACGAAACACAACCACGCAGCTGAAACTGCACCACCTCCACAGGAGGGTCACGACCAAGCAAAGTCTTCGGTTACTTTCTTCCACACTTTACTATGTTTTTAATGGGGCAATGAAATGTCACATCTTGCTCTGCAAATGATAACTGGCAATAATGTTCAATTATTAGCAGTCATGTAAAAAAACACTTTATGTTGTGCTGCTCCAGCAGCAGGTGGTGTTGTGGTTAACGCTGCCACCTTGCATTTGAAGGGCTCAGGTTTGAGTCCTATTCATTCTGTAGTGCCTTTGGTCAAGATACTTCCTCTAAAATATTCTGCTGTGTAAATAGGTTAAACAGTGTGAGAAGCTAAACATTGTAAATCACTTAGAGAGAAACATCAGCTAAATACATAAATGCAGGACAATAATGCTTGTTTGTGTCATAGTTTGGGCCCTCTTTGTGACAATAGAATACTAATACATCAGGGCCTGCCCTTTGTGTGGTGGATACAGAAGTGCTAAAACTCTGAGGTATGTTTACTTGAAAAATGCAGCTGAGAATAAACTCCCTAGGTGACTTCCTGTGAGCTCCATTAAATCAGATGGGGCCTCTTTGAAATGTCAAAATTCATTGATTTCTAAAACACTTCACCCTGAAAACCAGAAAAGCTTGCAATAGTGACAAAAGGCCAATAATATATGGAAATAAAATAAACGTACTTTTTTAATTTTCAAAATGACATTTATCTTACCCTGTAATACCATTGGGAACTACACAATGTCATTATATTTTTATCCCTTCCTTAAATGTGGAGCAGTTTTTTCTTCTGAAACATGACAAGGATGATGGAGATGTCCAAAAGTGCTCAGAAATTCAACTCTACACATCACGTAGCCAGATTTTGAGCTAACCTGGACTGCGTATTTTTGCATTGCAGTCGCTTATGTCCCTTTGCTAAAGACTGTAGAGCTAACGCTGGACACCAAGCATGTTGGTGTGTGTGCAAGACAAGTGTCAGCAGATTTTTCAGCACATATATAGCATGTGTGAGATGGGTGCGTCTGTGATGGTGAGGGGGAGGGCAATGAGGTGAGCTCTTTCTATATGTAATCGTGGGAGATTTGGAACTGGATTCATGGCAAATAGTCCATTACTGAGAGAGTCAAGTTCTGATTAACTAGAACATCACTGAGCTCTTGTCCACAGTGCAAAACAGCCATTTCTCCAGTTCAGTGGAGCAACACAGGGTCTCTGCCAACATTCTCCACCCTGCTACTGAACTTCAAACAACCAAATAGTATTGCATTTATGCAGGCAGATGCTTATCATAAACCAAACCTACAATGCTAGTGTCATAAAATATCAGATACACAAAGAAAGAATATAAATACTCAAAATAAAATTCCCATCTTTCTTTGGTTGTTAGGATATGTCCTTTGCCAGTCACTCTCACCAAAGGATTTTCCTGACAGAGTTACTACACTGGTGTCAAAGTAGGTTATAAAGCCATTCCTGGGGCACAATTTTGTGCTTGACAATTTTATGGACAAGGAAATTTACAGTGTGTTGACAGTCACTGTCAATCTGTCATTAGAGCTCTGAGTGAAAAGGTAGATGTTGTTATCTATCTATCTATCTATCTATCTAAATAGGGTTAGACTGTGTTCCAGAGCCCATGGAAACCACCTCGTACTTCATGGAAGGTTCATGGCTGAAATAAAGCAAACCATCGTTCTGTTCACTGTAAACAACAGTTCCCCAGAACAAGCACCCCTGTTGAGTGTAATGAGCCTTCCAAAATTATTGCTTGAGTGTAATAATCTGACTGGGGAAAGCCATTTATGGGAGGCTATGTTTTATTTTCATATGTTTTCTGGGACCAGTTTTAGAATTACACTCTGATCTGCAGAAGATTGCATCACCTGCCCTGATTTAAGGAGATTTGATGTTACTAAACAAGAGCTCTTAACACTTATGAGCTGAAGATATATAGTAATTGTAGATCAAAAAGTTAATTTGGGAAACTAAATAAGTGTATTAGAATATAGAAGAATACCAGAATAATACATGATACAATATTGTATATTCTATACATATTACTGTATAATTATGTATGTAGCATATCTTCAGCTCATAAATACTTGTAAATGGTATCAGATTTTGTAAGATCAGTGTCAAAAATGAGCACAGGCAAAATAAACAGCATCCATGCAGAAACAATGTGGTTGATCAGATATGTTCCTTCCATAATAAAACTCTTCTGAAATACACATCTGAAACACATAGAAATATACGTAAAGAGTCCATTTCAGGAAGTGCAGTGAAATCAGAATTTTTTGCAAATCAAAACTTGTCTTTGGATACAAAGAGATTCTTTGAGTCATATTTTAAGTGCAGCAGACACAGAAGGAATGCAAAAATAAAGTGAAATGAAATGTATTGATTAATTTAAACGAGACATTGTAAAATTAATAGGGATTTATTAGGTAACTTATGCCTTCTGATGTCAGTCAAAGCCATTCTGTTTGCTGGTATTACTGCAGGTAGTACAAGCTAATGTCTCTAATTGCCAGCATTTTACTAACTAACCCCCATAGACTGTCAGCATTACTGTGCCCACCAGTTGTTGCCCAGCTGCTGCCTGCCCCCTCAGTTTCTGCCCCCACCCCCATTTCCACTCTTTCAAAATATCTTCCTGATCTCCACACACTGTGTATATTGACACAAAAACGTACCTTCCCCAAAACAATCACAACGTTTCACTAACTGATTTCTCACATCCCTAAATGATGCCCAGGTCATGAGATAAGGTCTCTACAACAATAGCATGCTACTAATAGCAAGTAGAAACCATTGAACAATACCTAATTATAAAATTAAATAGCACCAGCTTTCTAGTTGCTTCACAAAAAAAGCTAAAAAGAAGAAATTCTAGGCATGTACATAAGACATCATTCACAGCAAACCTTTATAAAAAACTAAACTGTACTATGAACACTGAGTGCACTGCAACTTCATGCAACAGTGAAAAAGTGACCTTGAATACAGTAATGTATTCCGTTCAGTCAAGGTATATGCAAAATTGCCAGCTTGTTCTAAAAGCATAACTTTTGCACAGCTCTCTTTGAGGTTACATTATTATACAAGTAGAATCTTCATTTATGGATATGATTGAGGTAAACTCTGAGTATGTCCAGCATTGTGGAAACTATATTCATGCTTTCTTTTACAATACAAAAAAGCATTCTGTAAAGCAGTTACTAAAATGACCACATCTTAATATTTCTACCATATGACTGGTAGGGATAATATTGCTACCATATTTCTCAAATTGTATAAGGATGTATTTATCAAACAGCATATGTTTGATAAATAAACATTTGAATCCCCGGCTGTTGACAGCGGTTGTACTGAGGGACAATAATGCTGGTGTGAGGTCAGAAGTGCATCACTAACAGCCACCAAGAAACATGCTTGTTAAAGCAAGAACAGAGAGGAAGCATCACTTGATCCACCAAGAACTGTGACAAAGTGTGAGGCAATGTGGATGAGAATAAACACTAATTTTTCCTTTCCTCTCCCACATGTGTCCAAATGTCTCTGATTAGGTGTAATTCTTACTGAACCCCTATGCAATGTTCAGATGTAAAAAACTGAATCAGACTAAAAGTACAAATGTAAAAACAGGTAACAGAGAAACAGTTTCACATCACATGTAAAATGTATCTTCACCCCAGTTGTAATTTTATATGTTCTTCCATGAATGCAGTAGAAAAGAATACAATAGTTTCACATCAGGGAACCGCTGGACACACAAAGTTACACTATGTTTTATTCCTAGGAGATTATGCTGTTGAGTACCAGTCACCAATATTTTCTACGCTCCAGAGGTACGTGGAAATAACACGTGTAAAACAATTTTTGCTATATGACTGCTGTTATTGAAACACAGTTTCACTTCTCCTGCAGCCCCACCCTGCTGTCTACATGTCTGAATGCAACATGTAGCTCTGCTTGATCAGAAACAAGTTTATTGTGTGTTTGCCACAATAAGACCAGAAGAAAATTGTTCTGCAGGTCCTGTGTGCTTAGGGAAGTTTATCAGTACCGTCATATTTTCTATATTTATATCACTATCACTCTCTCTCTCTCTCTCTCGCTCTCTCGCTCTCTACTTTGTTGAGTGTTGTGACAGCTGCCATTGAGAAAGGCAGGCAGGGCCATTTTTACAAACCAGGAATCTCCACCTTTGCATAAGAGGATCTGTGTGTGTCTTTCTCTGACGATAACATACCAACACGTTTATCAAAAACAGTGTGACTTGCTGGATTTTATTATCTTGAAAGTAGTGAAAGATATCAATGTTATGGACTGAAATGTCAAACTTCTGCTCTTACACCCAGTGTGAAAGGCTGACCATGTCTACCAAACACACAGTCACTCACACACACACACACACACACACACACACACATACACACACACACACAAGCACGCAGGTGGATATGTGTCTCTTGCTCTTCTCAGCCATACACTCACCAGAACTATGCTGAAACGCTCCTGGAGCTCTTCCTCAGAGGGCATGGGCAGTTTGGGGGTTGCTGCCTGCTTTTGTGGGGCCGCTGGGGCTAGGGGCAGGTGCAGTTCCATGCTCCCAGCAGCATTCCCCATGACGGAGCTTCTCCAGAAACCCTTGTCCAGTAGACAAAAATCTTCCTCTTTCCAGCAAAAACACGTTTCTCTGGTGGCACAGGAGTCAGATTCTAGCAGGTCAAACCAAATCCAGGCTGGAGAAGACACACCAAGGCAAACAAATCAAAAAACAAGAATAGCAAAGAAAGCAAAGTCTTTTGAGGACTTCACAAGTTTCTTTGCTTCTGTGTGGCTAGATTTGACAACCACATGTGACAACCAGTTTTGTTAAACCTGGAAGAAAAGTCTTCAAGAAACCAGCATTGTCAGAATGATGTCAAGGGCTTCATTAATCCGCTCTGAAGAGAAGGTATGCAAAAAAAATTCCAAAACAGAAGAGCAGAATAAAAAAATGCCCAAGCAAAACCTGTCACACCTTCATGCTCTGAGTCTGGTGAGGCTTGACAGAGAGAGGAAGTCCCCTGAGGGAGGAGGACAGCATGGAGTGGGGTTCGAGAGTGACAGTCACTGACTGCAGTGGCATGAAACCACAGCAGAGAAGAGGAGGGGAAAGAAGAACCAACTTCCTGTGAGTGAGAGAAGATTCAAGCGAGGAGCACCAGCAGGCCCCTGAGAGGCCGCGGGGGGCAGCCTGGGCCGTCGGAAGGTCCAGGACGGTGGCCGACGTCTCCAGGTGGGGGTCCTTGGATCAGGATGGTGGCACCAGGCCCTCGGGAGGTCATGCCGAATGGGACGGAAGCGGAAAATGGGAAGCCGAGGAGAAGAAGTAAGGATGCACATCCAACCACCAGGAAGAGACACTGTGCGACTAATAGCAGCACCCAGCACCACATGCTGCAGACGCGTGGACGAGGCGCTCTAGGTGAGCAGCTGACTGCTGGGTCTTAGTGCCCTCAAGCTGCCAGCGTGTGTCTCAGGAGAGGGAGCTTGTAGTGAGGGGGGGGGGTAGGGCAGTGCAGAAATATGAAAGAATCCCCTCTGAGTGACCCAATGTCTTGATTCTCCTTATTAAAGTAAAACTTTGTGGCATCAAGTACAAATTTCAAACATAGTGATACAGCAACTGCAGAGCAATGCAGAAGGGGAGCTTTCAGAATACCCTCACACCTCATACATGAAATTTTGACCTCATTCCATAAATTTAAACATAGTTTGAGTAATGTGAATTAAGTTTTATACAGACAGAGCAAGACTCATCCGAAATAAATAGTCTAGCAAGTTTTTTTTGTTGGTCTGCTAGTTTTCTGACACTAATGCTTATTTAGAGATTACGTGTAATTCAGTTGCAGTAAGTTAGAGGATCCGAATATTTGACATCATAGGACATACAGAAGACAAGGCTTTAATTGAATTCATGGTCCTGCATTGAGACAAGCTAAGCCTTCCCTGGTTGCTGCTTTGCTCCTGTTTCAGTAAACAGAAGTTAAAACTGCGTCAAAGTCATTTCACTGGAGTGCTGTGATGTTTGTCCTTGACCTGACTTTTCTGTATTGTTTTCCTGCTTGTGCTGGGTCCTGACTGTACGGCCACCGACTTCCCATCTCCATGTGATTTTCCTACTCAAACAAGAATTTGCTTATGCATGTTGACACGACTGCTCACCTGAAGCAGAGCTTTAGCCAAAAGGCATTTGAATGTGATGAAACTGCAGGGTGTCTCCAACAAAACCACAGCATCCATCCCAATTTATTGTATGATTTAGAATGGTTTTTCTGCCTCCTTGATCCTGTCTGTCCTCTGCAGAAGCAGTAGACTGAACAGGAAGGAACAGAACGAACAGAAGTTTTCACAATGGAAATGCTGAATTTGCATTTTTTGTGTAACTCTTATAACTTCACCTTCACAAGTAAGGCCAAGATTACAGATGCAAAAAATAAGAATAACATTTAACATTTTATTTGACATTTTGTACTTTTATTTGACAAAAAACATGTTTAATTTGTATTTTGATTAAAAGAAGAGCAGAACTTAATGATTTATATATTCAAATTCTGTTTCTGACTTCTATGGGTTGGGGGACCAAACATGGCAAATAAGTATGGCTTGGGTTGGGGTCAAGCATGAATTTTCAGGTCTAATCAAAACTGTATGAAATGATACCACAATGGAATTAAAATACTGCTTGTCAGTCGGGACTTTGTACATCATTGTACTTGAAATGGGACATAAGCCAGCCTGAACAGGTAGGTTTTAACCACCCTCTGGTAGGCCATTTTTGAGACGCTGACACTGTAAAGGTCTTGCTGTGTCAACAACTTGAAATATGCTGAAAAAGAAATGACATCCCATACGATAGCTTTTGATCCTCAGAAAGCTACCAGTGCTGTCTGGAGACATGACACTCAAACCTCACTAGCAGAAATGAACTCACACACGAACAGAACCGGTTTTACACAACAATTCTGAGATGAAAAGCACTGATAATAGCAAATTCTAGTGAACAGGGCTGTGAATTCATGTACCGCCTGGCATTAAGGACAATATTTAAAACTAAGAAGTGAAAAATACAAAAGTATTTCAGCTGATCACTTACTAAGCTAAGAATAACAAATTTGATATGGATGTATTTAGGCATTGTTTTTGTTTAAGGGCACAATACCCTTCTCATTTTCAAAAGTATAAATAAAATCGATAAAATACACACAAAAATACAATGTGAGGCCTATAACCCACTAAATGACAGGAAACAATATTTCACATTTATTGCACCATAATTTCTTAATGCATTAGGAATATTAGTGACAGTGAATATGTCCATTATCAAAGGTGTGATTTTAACCAGTTCAGCAAGAAAAATATAGGTAAGCATACAGGAGAAGGTAGAACTTTGACTTAAATAAAAGTATATCAGTACTTCCAGCTTGTATTTCTTTCTCCTTTGTATGTGTCTGTCTGGTCAATGCTAAAGTTGAAGGTAAACTATTTTACATGTACCCTGTTAAAAGGAACCTTTTATTTCTGCACTGCTTGTAGTTTCTAAAAAAATCAAACACACGTGGAAAAATGAGGATAGGGGCAAATTTATTTCATTGCACATTTAAAGGTATTTGGTATCAGTGTCCACACCAAAGCCTTTTCCATTCTATACATTTTAGGTCTGTTTGGAAACAGGGTAAAATGGTTCTAGTATTACTGCGCCAAGTTTCTATTCTTTGGTGTCTGAAGGTTGCATCTGTTTGGTCCTAGAGACACACAGTCTGTCTAATCTATTGCTGACTTAGGAAAATGTCCATCTAAACCACAAATGAAATGTTTCAGTTATTATTTTAGTCTACTATGTATCTCACCACCATCCAACACTCATAAGTTACACCTTCGCTCTCTGCTACTTATTTTCTACTTGTTTTCTTATTCATACGTCACTAAAGTAATATGTAATATGTTATTCAAACTCCAAGAATCTATTAGAAAATTTGCACCATCAGACACAAAAGTTGTACTTCAGTTGTTGTGTACGTCTATCTAAGCCGTCAGTCAGTTGTTGATGCAGTTTTGCTTACCTTGAGCTGTATGATACTTTGCACAAATGTGTCTGCCAAATGCATACTTGTAAAGTAGCATTTAAGGGATATTAAACAGACACAGCAATGCACAACATCACTATCCTTTAACAATAAGTAACTCAAAGAAAACAGGGTGCTGATGACATCTGCTGGTGAAGAACAAACTAACCATCACTGTGGTCTGAAGCTCACAGTTTGAGCAACTGGAACTGAATACAATTCAAAAAGCGCACTTTATTCTTTTGTTACCTTTCATCTTAAAGTCCAAAACCACGCAGACAACAACTGACCAAATGTGTGCATTAGTATGCAATGTAACTCAGTGTAGGAGGCTGACCTGACCACAGAAGTTATATCACACTGCAATAAGTCTTTCAGCTTAAACCAGATAACATCTATGATAAAAGTATCATTCATAACCACTGACAAAAATAAAGTACTTAAACTATTGCACACAGGTGTTTAATGATTTTTGAAAGAATAGACTGGTAAAATTATGCATTTATAAATATAGTCCTTAACTGTTTTTAATAAATCTAGCACTGAAGTCTTACTTAAATTTAATACAGCCAACCCTGATTCCTGAAAACCACTTTCCAGTAAGTTTTGTAAACTATATTTTAATCTAATTGAAACCCAACACTACAGATTATCTGACAAACTACAGACATTGTAGCCCCTCACCTTATGAACAGGAAATTAGTTCATAACTTAATTTTGTACCATATGAATAAAAGCTTATTAATACTGACCTCCTACAATTTATTTGCTGGTTAGGCTCTGTTAAAACCTTAGATAAAACTACCATTTAATAATCTGTAAGAGTTTTATTATTTTTTCTACTTCAATATAATAATTTACATTAACACAAAGTTAACTGAAAATAAAAACTATGCTGAAGTAAAGCAGAAAAACAACACAGACCTAGGTCTCTAAAGATTATGGGGGGGCCGTTCCTGCTTTACAGTGAACATGAACATATGCTGCTCATGACATATACTGCAGCCAGAAGAGATGGAATGATAATAGCAGATATAGAAATTAAGACCAAAAAAAACAAACAGATTAACTATGATGACAGCCTACACCTAGATTGAGAACACTTTCCTGGCTACAGCAGCTTTGAATATACAAGGAAACCAATGCTCTGCATGTGCTTTATGACACTATAAATATAATAGACATTATCAGAGACACTGCATAAATGAATAATATGGCTACAGAAGTCAGTCTACAAAATCAGGTACATAACTGATTTTAGAGAATACTTTTTGGAGCTAAAAAATATTCTGACCCTTAAGATTGCACCATGTAAACACAGAAACACGTTTCTCAGCATTATAGCTGTGAGGTAACTGAAAAACTCAGGTGGTTATGTATTGTACTGCAATTCTAAAGTAATAATGCAAACTCAACAAGGAGTAAGGAGTTTTTCTTAATTTGTAAACTTGCAAGCAAAAAGACAATAAATGCCTGTACACCCACCTTCAACACAGTTTGTAGTCATTCCCATTAACAAAGATCTAGCTTCAAACATCCTAGCCAAATTGATCACCACAGCGGTTGCAAAAAAGTTCTATACTAAACTTAGCCTGTTTCACTTTAATTTATTTAAAGCACACATACATTAATTGAACAATTCATACACAGATATTTGAAGGTACACATAATGCAAATAGCTAAATTACCCAGTCCTGCTTCAAGTGAAAAGCTGTTTGATCCAAAACTCACTGAAGACAAAATGTAATTTGAAACACTGATACAGCTTGCTTAACGAATCATCACTTGCTTTTGAGTTGAATTTATTGAAATACAATAGCAGGTATAAATGTACTATTTTAATTTTGTTGATTCAGCTTTCAAGTTAGTCAAACTTTGTGTGCTATTATATAAGTCTGACAACAGAAGTCTACAAATAAAAAGAGATTAGGTCTCAGGGGCTCATGTTACACAAAATGGCTGCATTAAATCAGGACCTAACAGTTCGGTGATATTAGCTATAAGTCAAACCAAACATTTTGAGTAACACCTCCACATCCACACTCTATACTGCTGTGTCCACCTCAACTTTAGTAGGGAGAGTAGCCTGAGCGGGTTGTCCCCAGCAGACAGTGGCAGAAGCTGGACCCCTGTTTTCTTTACTGCTGCTTCTGCTCCAAAGGGTCCATAAGGTTTAGTTCTAACTGATCCAGCATCTCAAAATCCTCCCCCTCATTCTCTGGCTCAAAGCTGGGCTGCTGAGGATGTCTCTGGCTGGTGGAGACACTGGAATGGCATTCTCTGCTGGTACCAGCTGTGGGGTGAGGCTGGATGGTGCTCAGAGAGCCAGCATCAAGACAGGAGAAGAAGGCAGTTGAGGGTGCATCCATAGAGGCAGAGCTGGAGCTAGAAGGGTCGGTGCCTGAGTATGTTAGTGATATAAGAAGAAAGGACATCAGCAGCTTGTGTCAATTCACCTATTTTTTATTCTTTCTTAGATGTACATTTTATACAGTAAACACATTAGCATGACACAAAACTAGTTAATTTTTCATTTTATGTTTTAATATTATGTTACTGCAATATTAAATATCTTACATTAAGCTGTTTGCATTTATCACTTCATTCAAATCTTTATTAACATTTAGCCATTTTTTAAAAATATTATTGAAATTAGCAAAGGATAATTTGCTGGAGGGCTAAATATGTCACGTATCCCCCCATACTTTCATCTGTAAAAACATGACATGTTAACATGAGTTAAATGATCAGCTACATAAGAGGTTACAATAGGACAGTGGTTCCCAAACTCATGCACACGAACCAAAGGAAGATTTCAGTTTCCAAATGGCTCAAACTTTTAATGGAATAAAATTGATCTCAGTTGTCACCTCTTCATAAACATCAGTCCCACAAATTTACTGAAAACTGATATGATAAAATATTCACTGATTTCAGCTTTTTCAGATTTTTTCTTTCCCATTTCTACTACTCTCTGTTAATGTGCTCTTTTGTTATTTTTTTGCATCATTTTTTTCTCTTCCATCTTTTTATGTTAGTTATTTTTCCTGAATCTCAGTTCTACTTGTTTGTATCTCATAAGTTACATTTAATATATTGTACTCTGCCAAGAACTTTTTCTCATTCCTTTACTCTGTAATGTACTGCCCCATTCCTATTTTTTTCCTCTTCCTTTACATCTCCTCCCTTTTCTTTCTCCTTTTCTCTGTTAATCTAAATGTCTCCTTCATATTTTTTGTTCAAACCTACTCATATATTAGGATTTTTTTATTGCTACTATCGTTTTAGTTTCCTCTGTTCATGATTTACTGTTTTAGTGCGGCTTTGGGTTTGTTTGGAATGGGGCAACTTCACCAAAGTGTACTAGTTTGCCGTGCACTGATATGTTAGTGTTTAACCACTTAAAAAATTAAAAGACAACAAGGCTGGAATGAGACACACCTCTGCTGCACTGTGCAAGGATACAGGGCTAAAAGTCACAACCCCCACACAGCCCTCCTGGCTCATCTCATAAATATTTCATTTGATTATTCATTCAATGTTTAATTCAGTTATTAATATACTCTTACTATGCAAATAAGCACAACACATCACAATGATGTCATTGATATGGCATGTATCAGCAATTAAGGTAAGGGAATGGCTGTATTTAGTATTGCCACCACTTACAAAGAGAGCAAAAGACACAAGTTCATGGACATGCTGAACAATCCAACACAAGTCCAACAGACATTACCTTCAGATTCTGCAGAAAGTGGGATCTGGCCACCAGGGTCGCTGAAGGTCACGCTGTCAGTGGATGACACTTCTGTATCAGAGGCATCAGTGTCCGTGACAGGCAGCTTCCTGGTTCCCTTGATTTAGACTGTAGACTATAAATAACTCCACTGCCAGGGGCCTGAATCACTTTTGATTTGCAAATGATGTTGGCGCATCTGAATCGTGCAAATTTTATCTGAGTACTTAGTAAACAGAACATTGAATTCTATTGTAATAACAAAGGCAATTTCAGGGGGAGTCACCATACAACAAAATCATGCTAGCTGTCAACAGGTTTGTCAAGTTCAGTTAACTTTATATTAAAATTTAAATACCTTTTGGTGAAAGGTGTCCAGTTCTTCCTCACTATCACTGATGAAGTTGCATAGGACTGTGGCAAAAAAAACAGTGGTCAGAAGTGGAGGGGGGTGGATGGTTCTACACAAAATCCTACCTTAAGTGCTTCCACCAGCCAAAATGGTGCTGCTTCAGATGTTACTAACTGTCCAAAAATTAAAGCACTTTTACCACCTTCATCATCACTGCTGCATATTTGTAAGTAATAACTGAATTACAATCTTTGTTTCAAAATGGCCAATGCACATTAAGGTCACAAGCCTGTAATAACTGAAGTACCCTTAAGCAAAGTACTTTGTTTGAAAGGTTGGAGTAAAACCATTCACCTGCAAGCTGCTTTGAATAAAAGCACGGGAAAACCATCTTATTATAATATTAAGAAAGTCAAAATACAATAGATATGATCCAAGAGTTGAAAGTCAAACTTCTATTGCCTCTGTTTTAAGGATTATAAATTACATGAAACCCCTTGGCCTAGCACTCACACTCTTTGGGTTTGGACTTCATATAGGCATGGTGACTGAAGTCCATCCACTGTAGAACCAGCTCAAAGGGCAAGGACAACTGGTGCCATACCCCGTGGTTCATCACCAGAGGGCAAAAGAGCACCAGTAGCACTGATAGAGAAGGTTAATAGGAGTGGTTAAAGACAAGAAATGGTTTGTTTAGAAACACTTGGGTGTTCAAGAGATTTATGAAATGTTGAACCATGGAGCAGAGAAACAGTATTCATGCATTCAGAGAAGTATTCATGTATTCAGAGATTCAGTATTCAGAAAACATTTTAAACATGGTAACACAAGAGTAGGTGATGACATCTAATCTGGGGGATCAAGTGCTAATAATGATCTAATGAGGTAAAAAAGCTACAACTGCCCTGAAGACAAAGTTTTAAAAAATGCTGCTGTATACAGAGTGCGAAGGAAGGCACTCTGAAAATGAATGGGTCCACAGCCCCAAGGAATCTTCAGATGTTGGATAACATGTTACATCTCAAAACTTTTAAATCCAACTTCATACTTCAATAAAAGCTGTTCATAGCTACCAGTGAAAAATAAGGATTCACATCCTTCTACTCAGGCCTACAGCTATCCCTTGCTATCCCTCTATATCATTTCTATTCAAAAATTTATTTTTATAGCTCTTGGAAATTTGTACCCAAAATTCACTGTTCGAATTGAAAAAAGTTCTTCTGAATTTGCATCTGAAAAAATTTCAAAAGCACACCAACTAAGTCTTATGTTACGCTCTCACTGCACCAAAGTGTTGTTTTTGCCCCATTATTAAGTTATAATGTCTTCAAAGAAAGTGGAGAAGAGTGTGAAGATGTTAAATGAGCCTTTTGCAATCTCCCTCCTCTTGCCACCCAAACATAGTTCAGCACTTTAATCAGTAAGTGACCTTTTTTTTTCAAATTGCCTTATTTGTTCATTTTATTGTTTGTATTTATTTTGTGTTTTTATTGACTATTTATAGTACAGTACATGTTCATTCCAGTAACTGGTGTTTTAAATGTTTTATATCACTGAGACATCCTTGGTGGACTGTTATGCAGGTGTTTAAAAGTGTTTTAGTGATATCTGAGAAAATTAATTGGGGAACTTGCGATGTTCTAGGAACACAATCATTTTTCTCATTGAAAACACAGACTTCTGCTATCTGCAAGTTCGCCATCAGCCACAATTTCAGAAATAGGTTGAGGCAGTCAGGGATATCTATATTTCATTTGCTCAATGACAAATTTATTAGTCTCTGCATGTCAGTCTTGGTGTTTGGTTGATTGTCACTTTGTTAAGGAGGAATAGGCTATCTTTTTACTTGTAAATGCTCGTGGTACTCACCAGTCGAATACGAGAGTACTAGGCCTGGAATGCAGTGCCCCAGCATTGCCAGAAATGTGAAGAAGCAACACGCCAGGAAGCAAAACTAAGCACAGCAAAGACTGCAGGTTAAAATTTATGATTATGATAAGTATCGTGGAAAAACTTTCACTACCAGTCAACTTTCAACAACAGCAATCAAAAAAATCACAGTAAACATAATCCTGTTCACCTGAGTCCTGAGGACCACAATTTAGAACTGCCAATATTTACATTTTGTACCATATGAGCTTCATATTTAATCAATTTACTGTATTAAGAAAATAATGAAACTACAAATCAGAATTAAAAAAGGCTCCATGTATCGAAAACGATAGAGATGAAAATGTTCAGTCTTAGAGGTGCATAATCTATAGGTGGCACATGTTCAGCCATAAAAGTTCAAAACATCTTTTGATATAATGCACTAGCTAAGGTTGTCAAAGTTCAATAAAACACTAATTTGGTCATCATCTCATTCAGAGAAACAGTACTGATGTGGAGAAAGCATTCCTCCTGTAACATATTTTCTATGACAAAACAGTTGCTGCTGACAAACCCAAAGTGATTTTCTGCAATGAGCTACCATATTGTAGACCTCACCTGGCCAGGATTTTGTCTTCTATAAACCAAAAGGCTTCTTGCAAAACATGATGCCCTGACACACACCTCAGCGATGTCATGGCTCAACCCAGAAACACTAGGGGTCCCAGGGTGGTCAGCTTTCTGTCTGTCAAAAATGCTGAACACAAGCTGATCGTTAAATGAACATTTCCCAAAGGGGCAACTGGTGCAACTAATGAATTCAATAAGAAGGCTGCAACTGGCTATTACTGCATGTGCCTAAAGTTTCATTTACCACCCAGTTAAACATCTCCATCCATTAGCTGAGAAGCAGCAACTCCAGAGTGACTATAATAATGGCAAATAAGAAAAAAAACGATGCCACCTTACATCAGCATTATAAAGAAGTGGCTTCCTGCTTTTCTGCAGGAAATAATAAATAATAATAAATCCCAGACAACAACTTAATATCACAGTTACCTTTCATTTTCCTTTGGTAGGCAGGCTGTGGAAAAAAAAAAGTAACATTCCAAGCTTTTAATATGATGAAAAATTGTGACACCACCAACAAAACATTGCATTATTTTCATAAGGGCACAATGAAAATGAACCAATTGACAAATAAGAAAACATTACAAGAAATGTTCAGTAAAGAAGAGCCATGAATACACTGAAGGAGCAGAATACCAGTCCTCACATTTGATCTCACACCAAGTTCTGCTATACCACATTTTGCCACACAGAGTGACAGCCAGGCCCATGCATATCAGGAAAAATGGACGAAAAGATGACAGGGCAAAAAACCTGAAAAAAAGGAAAAGCCCAAGATATATCTCACCAATGCTGATGATAGTCAAATTGTGCGTTTTAGATGGTACTACTTAAAGAAAAGACTGGATTTTAAACAATTTTTTCAAAATGTGACATGACAAAAGTACACATGTGGTTATTTTTTACTTAGTACAAGGTAAGATCTCGGCTAGTGACACAATGACAATTTACAATTTATTTAGATGGTGCATTTCTCAATAGTGACATAGAACAATTCAGCTATTTAAAGAGCTGGGGCATTTTTACTATATCAATTCAGCATAGGTCTTGTCCAACAAGACTGTAGCAGGGGGTGAGATTCAAACCTGGGTCCTTCAAGTGGAATTCCACATTACCAACCAATATGTCACCTGCAAATGTAAAGTGTGAAATTATGCTGAAATAAATTTGTATTGCAAAAACATGATCAATTGAATGAATACAGAATTAAGAACAGCATCTGTTTCTATCAGGAAAAAAAACGCAAAAGCTGAATTTACCGAATTCTTATTTTCTCACAATGTAGCTTAAGGTTAGTTCTACAAAATAATTTAATCATCTAAAGCACAGGAATGTGTGCACTAAATTGTACTGGAGTAATCGGAGTAATCCAAGCTTAATAACCTAGTCAATGCTACAAAACCAGAAGCCCTCCTGGGGTTTTGACCATGAGCCTTTTTATAAAATTCCATAAACAATCAGCAACCTGCTCTCCTAATGTTTAAGAATTAACATGTTAAAGAAAACAACATTCCTACTTTTGTTTTTTTGAAGCAACAATTTTACACACTTGTTTGTATCAGTATAAAATATGTAAGTTGCAGTATCATGTTGCCAGATGCAAGGATGTATCAAACACTTCCACCACAGTCACCAGTATCTCTATCCACACAGGTCCAGAGTGGTACAACTCTGATAAGGTCACACGTTTGCAGGGTGCAAAACTTTGTTCATTATATGACCATCTTGTCATACAAATGCCCATATGCATAATATCTCCACTCAACAACATACTGTACATAAAAACCTCTTCGACAGTGTCCTCAAGGGGTCTTCAAACAAGTGTCTTTCACCAAAGAACTCTAAATGTAACTTAGAATTGTCAGGTTTTATTCACAGACATTCAGGCATTAGCACATGAGTTTAGCCATCATGCACTGTACAGTACTGGATAATGAATGGGTGGGTCTCCCTGGACTAAAGGGAAAAACAAAACGCGACAAGAAAGAATTTATCAAATGTCTGAGATACTTAGGTGTTTTGTTTTTGCAGTAAAAGATGTCTCATAAGTAGCAAATTAATTACCATTTTCACAGTATTGCTCAGCACCAAGATGTCATCACATTTATTTTAGTGTGATTTCTGGAAGAAATGTTTCATAAAAACTGACAAAAATGTTGACAACAAATTTTGAAAGGGTGTAAATGTGAAGCATTTGGGGATCATAAATGTTAGCAATAATTCTTAATTTAGTTACTTAATGTAACTACACAACACACAAATACTGGACACCCCTAAACCACCACTGTATTTTATCGAGAACCCTACATTACTGTTACATTCGTGACTTGCTTCATATATTCTGACTTCCACAGAAAAAATCTAATTCTTCTGTGTGCATCTGAAAACAACTGTCACTAGAATTTTAAAAAAAAGTGCGTGATCTGGCAAGAGGGACCAGCCATCGTCTTGCCCCACAGGTACAATGACAAAACCAAGCATGTAACACACATAAGAGAGCCAGTCTAGTGCACTCTTCACAAAGCAGACACGGTGAGGGGCCCTCCCACAAAGCAAAAAACTACTACAGTGCTTATTGGTGTCTTACGGAAGGTTGCAGGTTTGAATCCCACTCTTTCTGTAGTACCCACAGTTCTTACCTTGAATACTGTACGAAAGCAGCACGGTATAAATCATTGTATAGTTGATTAACAGATGCCTTGAAAATTGCCTATAATAAAGGTGTACGCTAAAAACAAAACTTCAAATGTAAAAGGGAAACGTTACACTACAGAATGTGACGCAAGACTAATTCTTTGCCTTTTCATTTGCGTGCATGGTTATTGTTCACCCTTCGAGGAAACACACCGGCTACATTGTCTATAAATTGTGCATTTTAAGTAATGCTGGGCAAAAGGACAAACGCATGCGACACAAGAACTGCATGCATTACCATTATTTTGAAGAGACCGCAGTCTGTGGAAATAATTTGCAGACACAAAAATCAACACCCACCAGAAGACGGAGCTGACGGCCGCGTGCAGTGCGGCGCTGTACAACGGCCTCTCCCATAGCACCAGCGAGCGCACGCACAGCAGCCGGGGGCCAAACGGCGCGAGCTGCCTCAGCACGGCCGCGCGCACCGTTCGCTCTCTGCCCTCCCTGCTGCTCCACTCCGGCCGGCTTCGCAGAGTGGCGTCAGTGAGCGGCGCGCTAGGCGGAGGGTCCCAGGGCGGCGCCGCTCCCTGTGCGAGCTTAACCATGTCTTTGCAGTTAGTGTGCAGTGTGTGAGGAGGCGCTCCACCTGCAGTGTGTGTGTGTGTGTGTGTGTGTGTGTGTGTGTGTGTGTGTGTGTGTGTGTGTGTGTGTGTGTGTAGTGGTGGGTGTTGCCCCCAGAGGGACGCGGAGTACAGAGGCAATGGGGCAAGGAGGCGGGGTGTGGGGGGCGCTGACAGCCCAAACCTCCCGTAATTCTTCTATTTGAACATGAATCCACTGTTCAGCTTTGTATTTCTTTGGTTTTCTCAGCATTTGTATGATTTTGTTTTTGATCCGTACATTAAACAGTTCTATTTCTCACAACTCAGGCATATGAAAGAGGTTTTTATGAGATATAATATCAGTACGACAAAACAGAAATGTAAAATTAAATGCGTTTTATTCTAAAGTTCGCAAAAACTCAGTTTGTGTGTACCGTTTTTAAGCTGTGCTATGGCTTTCGTAAAAAAGAGAGAATTCACACTTTCTCAAAGTAGAAATATAAAATAAGTATAAATAATATGTAAATATTAAGGACAGTGCGAAGCAGTCTCTTCCACAAGGAGTATGTCAGATTGGGTATATACAACGGTAGGATGAGGATCCTGAGTAGTCACACACCTGTTAGAAATAGCTCCCATAAGTTAAAAAATTAAATTCATCATGTCTCATAAGCTTAGCTTGTGAAATCAACAACTGACCCATCGAAAGGATATATGTCAAACAAAACATTTAAAAAACTAATTTTCTTGTATATCAAAGTTATTCCAAATATAGTAACAAGGTGGGGGAAAATTTTCCTTGTAAATCAGCTAACACGCCAATAAAAGCTGCTTCTGAAATGCTGACAGTGTAATAGGTAGCGTGTCTATATTATACTGACTCATCTAGTTATTTATTCTAGGCACATATAGTTACAGTAGGGATAAGAATTCACTGAGTTGGCCAAAAAAATGTAGAAATGAAACCCCTGAGAGGTACCACTAAAAAAAACTTTTTCAAACAATTAATACTAAAAGTCATATTCAATGTAGCGAAATCTAAGAAATCAAGACCTCAATTATGAGTTAATAATCACAAATTTCCTGATATAAGGTATATGGTTTTCCACAAAAGTTAAAAAGTACAGCGTAAATGTATAAAAATATGCTTTCCAAAAATGAACATCAGCAGCATTACAGTTTGTCTCCTGAAAAAGGACAGTTTTTAACTTCCTGGTAAATAAAATCAAGGCCTTGTGCTTTACATTATCGCTCAACCCGCTGGCATTTAACGAAGCTATATAAAACTACTTAAACACAATACAAAAATGTAGCGATTTTTTAAAACTTTTTAAACTTCTATTAAATTTTACACTCAAAAACTGTAATACATCGAGCGTCTGAAACCCAGCCAGGAACTTGCAGCGCATGCGCTCCAGGACAATTTACGGGAGGGTAAGGAAGCTTTGACACATGCGTAGTGGCTGCGTTCAGTTTACGGCTGTTGTGAAGTTGCAGTGCACGCGCCGTCGCTGTGGCGCATGCGTGTTGGAGGTGTTTGAAACGCGGCGGGTTTGTTGCGTTTGCGTTGCTGGAGCGGTGGTTAAATGAGCTGAACGGACTGTTGTAAATATCTTCACAATTTCCTTCACGAAATGCCCCGGGAAATCATAACGCTGCAGCTGGGGCAGTGCGGGAATCAGAGTAAGCTTTCCAAGTTTCATGCACAACTATTTAGCTAAAACCGTTTTAGCCCTGGCCTGGACTGGTCTAGAGCTGAAACGGTTGTGGAAACTCGTATTTGGCGGTACAGTCGAGTTGTCAAATTATAAGATATAATTAATCGACACATACGGACTTTAAGTAACAAAGTTATTGTTCTTTTTCAGGCTACCGTGCAGTTTCTTTTTGAATTTCTGAATGCATTTAACCTGGCATCAGTCTTAAATGAACGTCTGTAACGTACAGTGACCAAGTTACCTCGGTGACTGGCTGGTCTCCGCATGTTGTCTGGATGGGCATTAATAAAACATGGTCAACGCGCATGGTCAATTTAGTCAGCCTACTGGCGACCTGCGTAAATTTAAATTTTGAATAACCTTACTTTGCACTGTAATAAACCGTATTTTTCAGTTTCTGGGGTTTTTCTCAATTTCTTCGTGCCGAGTTTGGTCCTTGTTAGCATAGTAGCTACTAGCACTGATGTCATGGGAAGGGGAGGTGTAGTAGCTACAGACTTGCCATTAGAGGCGTAGTGTCCCCTTTTATTATTATTATTGTTGTTGTTCTTGTTGTTATTACATGCAACCAGGATAAAACATTCTGCTGCAACATAAGGACAGCATAATACTAAATCAAAAATAATTAGGCATAGCATCTTAAAGTTGGAGCAGCAGTGTAGTGTTTCACACTTTTCCCTGCAGTCTGAAGGACTGAAGGTTCAAACCTGCTCTCTTCCTATAGAAGCTACCTGCCCTGAATTAATAAAGTATGGATACCTTGATGATAAACAGGTCAATTAATGTATTTTTGATTATCACTTATGTGACGAATGGACTGCAATGGATTGGCATCCCATCTAGGGGTGGTTTCATAGCCTGGTGCCCAGTGATTCTTCTATAGGCTTTGGAGCACCATGTCCTTGCTCAGGATCAAGTTGTTAACAATTATGAGAGCCTGCGAGAGATGGGTGTGTCCTGTATCATGACTGCACTTGATACTGAAGTGTATTTTACTAATTTTCTGTTTTTGAAACAATTTTTTTATATAGTATGTCATTGCAGCACTGCTGAAGACACAACTTGGTATGTTATTTTTTCCTCCTCCTTTCAGTTGGCTTTGAGTTCTGGAAACAGCTGTGTGCAGAGCATGGCATCAGCCCTGAGGGCATTGTGGAGGAGTTTGCCACTGAGGGAACTGATCGCAAGGATGTGTTTTTTTACCAGGTAAAATGTCAATGGGTGCTAAATAAGGCAGGAATTTTAGAAGTGTCAAGGGAGTCTCATGTAAGTCATTGTCTAGAATACAATTCTTATGATAAAAACGTAATTTTAAACATTTTTCTCCTTAATTTATATGTTTGCACTTTTAACTTATTTGCATTTTGTGGAAGGTAGCACTGATCAAAGCTGGGTATTTTCAGATTAAAAACGCTGTACATTAAAATGCCACTAGATGGCACGTATGTTTTACTAAAGTTTTTATTCAGTATTAGACATGTATTTTTTGGTGAAGGCCATAAATGTTACCTTGGGCTTTAAATATTTTTCCAGGCAGTTTAATTTGCATGCATCCTTTGAACATGTTTATACAGCAGAGCAGTGTAATACACAACCAATAAGGACGGGGTAGGTTCCCGGTGTGTCTGAAACACCTATCTTTGGGCTGTGAGACAAAACCAGGGCACCAAGAAGGCATCATGCATACACAACAAGAACACACAAACTCCCCACAGACTGAGGCACAGCCCAGCAGCTGTGAGACACCAGTGCTATCGACTGTGTCTTTTTGTTATTAATGATATCAACTGTGTGTTTTCTCTTTTCCTCTTTGTGTGGGTTTAATCTCAGAGTTATGTGGTACAGGTAAACTGATGAAGCTAAACGGGCCTTTGTGTTGTGTGTGTGTGTGTGTTTGAGTGAAAGAGAGAGACAGACAGTGAGTCATTGTGTATCACTAGCTGAGGTCTGCTTTGCTTTGTGCTCTGTGCTTCCACTGTGAGCTCCAGACCAGATAAACCTTTTGTAAAAATGGATGGATGCATGGAAAGCTTTTTTATGAGATATGATGAGGGTTAAGGGTTACATTACTGTGGTGACCTTGACCTCTGCTCCCTTCAGGCAGATGATGAGCACTACATTCCGCGAGCAGTACTCCTGGATCTGGAACCCAGGGTCATCCACGCCATACTGAACTCTCCTTATGCCAATCTCTACAATCCAGAGAACATCTACTTATCTGAGCATGGTGGGGGTGCTGGGAACAACTGGGCCAGTGGTTTCTCTCAGGTGATGTGAGAGGAGAAATGCGACAAGCATCATTCTAGCAATACTGCTTTATAAAACACTGCTTGTGTGACTCGTGACAAACAGACAGTGGCACACACACACACAAGTGGGGGATGGCAGTAGTTATGGGGAGAGAAGGTAGTCACTGGTGGCGGAGGCAATGGGGCCTGAGATGTCGGTGTTCAGCAGCCTGACAGCCTGTGATACGAAACTGTTCCTGACCGTGGTGGTTTTGGTTCTCTGGGGTTGTGAAAGAGTCTCCCAGATGGTAGCTGAGAGAACAGATGGTGAAGAGGGTGGAAGGGGCCTGGGTTGGGGATGTGAGCTCTCCTGATGCATCACTTGTTGTAGATAGTCAGGGTGATGTGTAGTCAGGTTCCCTTGGATACAAAGTGGCAGAATCTGGCACAATAAAGAAAGGTAAAGTGGACTGATGCGAAGAAAAATTTGCCACAGACTATGCATAGAATGAATATTTGCGAATTTTCCCCTCCTTGTACAAACAGCTATTGAAAATTTCAGATTACTTAGATAAATTTTACTATATTTTCCACATAAGTCTTATTAGCAATGGTCGCAGAGGTTTTCACTGTCTAGCCAGTTGTTCACCTTTTAAAGTGGCAGAAGTTCAACTTCATATTTCACTGGTTTTGCTTTATTTGTTTGACTTGTAGGTGGCTCCTACTTTTATAATTTGTTGGCATGTCAGAATGAAGCTTGACAGAAAAAGGGACTGGGTTATTGGTGTACAGTGGGCTCTTAAATGATCATACTGGTGTACTTGTGGGTTTTTCCCTCCCTTAGAAACTAAGGGCTTGATTGAATCAGTGGATTCTGTGCTTTAATTTATGTGGATTTTTCCAGTCCTGAGGTTACTAGCAGTTTGTAGAGAGTTGGAAAGCTTAGCCTACTGTTTAAGCAGCACTGGCTTACAGGGTTTGTTTTTATGTAAGACTTCTCCAAACCATTTCAGTTGTGTTGCTTTGTTAAACTGAGCATTAACAAATTAACTAGACATAAAGGTGTAATATCCTAATTCCACAAATGGTTTTCACATTTTTAGGGTGAGAAAATCCATGAAGACATCTTTGACATCATCGACAGGGAGGCAGATGGTAGCGACAGCCTTGAGGTGAGTTTCTGAACTAGTTGTAGTACTCTAGTTTTTCTGAATGATCTTAAAAATTGAAGTTCAAAATGATCAGTGAATTTTGTGTTGGAGAGTTTGAAATCATAAATCCACTTCAGTTTTGTGTTTTCAACTCACTTGCTTTCGTATTTCACATGAGTAAAGAATTTAAGTAAAGTTTAACTGAAATCTGTGCCTGAGAAGATTACTCAATTTAGCCATGCCAAATAATGTTATGGCTATATAATTATCACCTTTGCTTATGTTGGACATGTAAGATGACTGGCGGTCTTACAGCTCTGCTCCTTTGAGAAATGGACAGGAATGTGTGGTGTTGGCACAGCACACTGTGCAACAGAAAGAGAAAGCACATATTAAAGCAGAGCCCACATATGATATCAGTGCCGGTAAACACCCCCACATCCTGTATATTATAGCTTGCCTTTTCCTTGTTCCACTTTAGCTTCTAACTCGCACAACCTAAAACAACAGCAGCAGCAGCAGCACATGCAGTTTCCCCATTTAAACCTGCAGGGCCTTTTTTTCCTGACCTTTACATAGCAACTCTGTTGTCTTTGGTGTGAACGAGGTTGGGTGTGGCAGGTAGGATGTTAGTGGTGGACATGGAGTGCAGGCCACACATTACAGGATGGTCTGGAGTGAGAGAGCATTTGAAAGGCCCCCCATTAGACGGGTGAGGCAGCCTGGCTGTAGGAGGGAGAACACAGCTCTGCTCTGTGGTTACATGTCCTCTGCACAGGCCTCTGTATAAACGTTTTTCATGCATGCTCATGTTGAGCAGTACTAAACTGATCTTTAGTTGACTAGCAGATCCTCTTATTCTTTTCTTTTGGATATTTACCAGAAATGTGGAAGTCTACACCTTCAAAAACACAAGTACTGCCCGTCTTTTTAGGGAATCATTTGATGAAGCTATTTGTATAGTTAAATACTTGTGTAATGTTAAGTAGACTTGATTCAAGATTCCCCCTAAGAGAAGCCATAACGTGTCTAATGAACAAGTACTAAAGGATTGAATTCAGAGCTTTTTAGATTTTAATCAGAAATATAATTAAATGTAAAAACTAATCTCTCTGTGTTGTAGGGCTTTGTTCTGTGTCACTCCATTGCAGGTGGAACAGGGTCAGGTCTGGGTTCCTACCTTCTGGAGAAGTTGAATGACAGGTCAGTTCATCTCCATGGACAGTTAATGAGTTCTTGTGAGCTGCAGTGTTAACGCAACAGCCTCAAGCCATGGTAGTACATATTACTCACATAATGTTATTTGCTGTGTAGAAGAATAAAGACTTCCTTCAAATGAAGTGAATTAACAGAATGGCGTTCTGTTTAACAGAAGTAAATGTATGTCAGAATTATTAACTTCATACTTTGCTACTTATGTTGTTTTTAGTTTGAAGGACATAATTTTTTCTTTGATTATAACAAAGAAACCTGTGCATGACTAATTCAAAGGAAGAGCATAATTTATATGAATGAAAGAAACTTGCGTTGTGAATTAAGCATAAAAATGACAAAAATGAGGCTGGTATAGACAAGAAAGTGAAACTGGTGCTTCTGCACAGCATGAGTGAAACAGTTAAACTTCCTCAGAACTGTGTAGATTGTTTCACTACTTTAAATACTGATATAGAGATATGCTAGAACCCCCTACCCCAAATAAGGACATCTCCTTACCACTTACCACACTTTTTAGTGTATGTAACAGAAAAATGCAAAAATAGTAGATTAGTCTTGATATACTTAAAATTTTGATAAGCTACACATCCAGCTTTGAAAATCACCCACTCCCATCAGCGATTATAATCTGGCAGCTGGCCTTACAACTACAGCCAAGTGTTTTGTAATATGCTGTAACTAAACTGTTACTTGGGGAGGTACAGTGAACAGCAATATTTACAGTAGTTCCTGTTACAGGTCCTCTGGATTTAATGAAGTATTTTGACCTGGGTCATAGTTTTGTTGAAACTGTCCCTGCACAAGGTTTTGCTGTAGTATCATTCTGCATTTCGCTCCATCCATTTTCCCTTTATTTTGTTGTATACTTTAATGTGATAATGGTGTTTTGTAAGTGATGAGTCTTTTTTGTCTCACACACAGTACTCACAATTAAGGCCAAATAATTCCTCCATGATTTTTTGTACATTCATGTGAGTTTTTTCTCCCCAAAATATTATATTTTCCTCACCACTTCCATACAGCCCAGATTTGTAGAGTACCTCAGCATTCTTCCATCTTGGGTGTGACCCACTGAAACCCTTCAGACGTGCTGTGGTCTCTTCACTGCTTCTCTAACCAATGGTCTGACTTGCTTGGTCTGTTCTTTCTGAGTAGTTTGTGTCCTCTATCTAGTTAATGTCACAGTGCTCCCCAGGATTCTTTGTTCTTTTGAAGTCTTTTCGTATCCCTCACCTGACTTGTTTTGTCTCTTCCTCATCTTTGGAGAAGCTATTTTGTCTTCATACTCAAGTATTCAGACAGGCATGTTTAATATTACAAAGACAGTTGTATTTAAATTACATGGTTAAGAGCACCCAGATAGATTCCTGTAAACAAAATTTTCTAATGTTAAAGCCAGCAGTTTGAAGTTGTGTTTCTTAATGGTAGAAAATGTGGAAGGGATGAATACTTCTCAAAGCTGGATTTGTAAGTTTTTCAAATGTGTTTTAACTTCCAGCTGTAACATAAAATTGTGGTTACAGTTTGTAGGCGAATACATTCTATACCCACTGTCACTTGTGCAGCTTAAATATAAAACTTCCTGTACATGTCATTTATGATAATAATTTCCTTGCTCAAGGGTATGTGGTTATTTTTTTCTCAGTTTTGATAACAACTAACTTCTAGCTGGACATCAAGTATCTTAATACTTGCTTACTTAATACTGCTTTTTCGGATCTTTGGACTTAAAACTTTGAACAGGGTGTTTTTAAGGGCATTCCACTGTTTCACTATGCATGTCCATCTCTACATTCTGCCTGAAGGTACCCTAAGAAGCTGGTCCAGACCTACTCTGTTTTCCCCAACCAGGATGAGATGAGCGATGTGGTAGTGCAGCCCTACAACTCGCTTCTGACTCTGAAGAGGCTGACGCAGAATGCAGACTGTGTGGTGAGTGGCAGTGGTTCTCTGTATGATGTGTGGTGTATTGCCTTCCTTAGTTACAGCGGGTGGTGCCAGTGAGAACTGTTCTGTAGGATTTATCATGGGTTATAAAATTTTGCTGCCATTTCATTTTATAAATGTTTTACAGATTTAAATACTGATACAAACCCTAACAGCTTTCAAGCATTAAAGGAGCAAACGTTGCTGAATTTTTGGGCAAAGCCTAAAGCTTCTATTTTGTTTATGAATATTTTAATTTCTTGCTTTCTAGGTGGTGCTGGACAACACAGCCCTTAATCGGATTGCCACTGACCGGCTGCATATTCAAAACCCTTCATTTTCACAGATCAATCAGTTGGTGGGTGACTAAGGTCTTGCACTCCCCAGCTCTATTGTGGTGGTAGGGTAGAGCGAGTTGTTACTTCAGTGTTAATTTCGAAGGACTGACTTTTTCAGGTCTCACCCACATTAGCCGCATTCGCTAAATGAACAGTTATAAATATTATATGCATACAGTAGACATTGTCTCTGAGAAGTCTTGCAAGAGTGACATCTTAGGTAATGTCTGCAGCGTCAAGGTACAGTTAGAATCCCAAAGTGTTGTCTATAGAGATGGCTAGATGTTCATGTATCATCTGAAGCCTAGGATGAGAATAAGCTCGTTCATTATTTTGGGGGGAGGAGTAGGGAAGAGCAAAATGTTTTAATGGAGAGAGGAAAGTTGAAGCAAGAGGCCTGAGGCAGAATGGGGTTTCTTTAAGGTTTGTAGGAAGAAGCTATAGACTGGAGGTGGTGGACAGCAAAGTCATATACAGATATGTCAAAACCAGTGTGAAGCAAAGATAATAGCAATAGGAAGCAGTTGGATTGTAATTGAAAGCAATGGGAAAGTAGTAGTAGACCAGAATGAAGGAGTATAGAAAGGAACAAAAAAAAAAACACCATGGGTACAACAACAACAATCTGGATGAGTTAGAGAAGCTGGATAACATGCAGGAAGCAATGCAAACTGATCCAGTCTAAGGATAAGCTTTAATACGATGGATGGATTAATTGGCCATGGGTGGATTTTGTGGATGTTGTGTAGACAGAAGCAGCAGGACTGGGTCTGTGAGGCGGTGTAAATGTGCGTAAAAGACTTGTCAAATCAAGGTTCTTAAAAGTAAGTATAGGTGAGTGGATGATAACTTTTAAAGTAAGACATGAGGAGTGATAAAACAAAAGTATGTGCAGGATATTAGATTTAAAAAATTGGTTTGAAATGATGGGGGAAAAATGCTAGGAAGGTTTGGGCATCGTGTACAGAAGTGAGAAGACAAAAGGCTAGAAGATTCCCTGTAATTCAAATGAAAAAGGAACAAATGCATGGTTAGATTTATTATGCAGTCACCTTAACCTAAATACTTGAAAATATCAAATTAATCTGTGTATTGGAAATCATCATGAAGTCGCAAAGAAAGATATTTAGCTAAAAATGAAGTAACTTGAATCACAAAGCACTGTGGGGAAAAAATCCTTACAGTAAAATCTGTGGTAGCTAATTATATTTAATGTAGATCTTGTGTCCAAATTTTTTCTGTTAATGACATTGTGAATACATATTCATTTAAAACAGCAGCAGGTGTAAATGTTACATTAAGCTGCGTGCATGCTATTCAGTGAAAACCCTTAAGTATAAATATTACTGAACACATTGGAATTGTATGTAACTTCTTTGAATAACATACATTTCTGACAAAATAAAGGACCCTGGGGAAAAAGCTTGAATGTTGGATGTGTTAAAGTTAACCCACTTCTCTGTAGGTTGCTTTGTAATTATTTTTACTCGCTGTATTTTTGCCTCTTCAATTCCTGTAGGTCTCCACCATCATGTCAGCAAGTACCACCACCCTCCGTTATCCTGGGTACATGAACAATGACCTGATTGGTTTGATCGCATCTCTAATTCCTACTCCTCGCCTTCATTTCCTCATGACTGGCTACACTCCCCTCACCACTGACCAGTCAGTAAGTCAAACCTTACATTACTGTGTAAATAAAAAGAATGGCTTTGAAACTGAATAAACTGATGTATACATGTTTGGTTTAAAAAAAAAAAAAAATCTTTGGATTGAGCTTTCCAAGCGATTATATGAATTATAATTTCTGCAATTGTGTACCTTTCTCTAAGACATAGTGTGCACAGTCCTGGTATAGTTGGCCATAGTGTATGCAGGTTTTTTCCCCCCACCTGTGCTCTTAAATTGTTGAATGAATCTAGATCGATACATTTATTCTGCTTTTTTTTTCACCAGTTTTTACAGATGTGCGTACTGACTAATCAAAATGAAGGAGCCTGTATTGAAACTCACCACATGTTTAGTGCAAGAAAAACAGATTAGAACATTATTACTGTATCGCAGTTTCTGTGTATTGTTGATCAGGAGAAATTCCCTCTGTGTGAACAGGTGGCCAGTGTGAGGAAAACCACAGTGCTGGATGTCATGAGGCGGCTGCTGCAGCCTAAGAATGTCATGGTATCCACAGCCAGGGACAGGCAGACCAACCACTGCTACATTGCCATCCTGAACATCATCCAGGGAGAGGTGGACCCAACGCAGGTGAGGGCTGTTGGAGGGAGTTGTTAAAAGGTGCCGCTCGAGAACATGCATCTTACATGCATCTTTCTGCGAAAAGTACTAGTTACTTCATCAGCCCTCCTGGTCAGTGTAAGTAGTTTGTAATCACAAGGTTCTTTTTACTGTCCATATGAGCTACATTGACCTATGTGGTTTTTGCTCCCCCCCCTCCGCCCTCAGGTGCATAAAAGCTTGCAGCGGATCAGAGAGAGAAAATTGGCTAGTTTTATCCCCTGGGGTCCTGCCAGTATCCAGGTGGCTCTTTCCAAGAAGTCCCCTTATCTCCCCTCTGCCCACCGTGTCAGCGGTCTCATGATGGCCAATCACACAAGCATCTCCTCGGTAGCTACCGCACACTCACTCAATTTGTGAAGCAGCCTGTTAGAAGCAAACTTTTATAGTTCTGGATAATAAAGCTTAGTGATAAAACATCTTTTAGCCTATTGTTCCATTGTAATGATCAGTGTATTTGTTCCATGGCCTCCATATGTCAGTATGTTTCACCACTAACTAATGACTAATTCCAATGACCAGCAATGCTGCTCCATATGGTATGGCTTATATTTTCAAACTTTAAATGTTATTAATACCACAGTACCAGTCAAAAGTTTGACTACACTTTCTGGAAAACAGTCTATTTCCAGGAGGCATTTGTTTAACGTGTGGACCAACATGTTTGTCTAGTTCTCTCTGCAACAGCTTCCAGAGATGCCGGACATGTGCGGGTTGCTTGGACTTGCTTTTCTGGTTGTGCTCTCTGTAACCTAGGGTGCTTCCTGTGGTCCCACACCTTCTCCTCTTCCCACAGCTATTTGAGCGCACGTGCCGGCAGTACGACAAGCTGCGCAAGCGAGAGGCCTTTCTGGAGCAGTTTCGCAAGGAAGACATGTTCAAGGACAACTTTGATGAGCTGGACAATTCCCGGGAGGTTGTCCAGCAGCTCATTGACGAGTACAGTGCCGCCACGCGCCCTGACTACATCTCTTGGGGCTCCCAAGAATGAAGCCCCCACCCTCTCCAACAATTACTGTGCCTTCCCGCAGGTGCTGTCACCTGAAATGTATGAGCCAGCTGGTGTCTGAGCAGGTAGTTACTGTTTTTGCAGATTTCCCTACTATGTATACACGTGCCCCTCAAAGGGTTATTTCTCAAGGGTCTTGCGTGTCCTGTTTCCAGTGAAGATGTAAATTTTCTTGTTTTTGTTTACTTTGGTTTTACTTACCACCTTTTTTTGCGCTCTAGATCTTTATGGCACCTTAGTACCTCATTCTGTTTTAGCACTATGTGTTTTTTTTTTTTTTTTTTGTCTTTACTGCTACATGTATATAAACTCAGCAGTTTAGTTATGCCTGCTGTACAAGTCATGGCGTTCTTGCTAACTTCCCTGCAGGTGACTGTGCGACTTGAAACAATTTTGGAGGTGGGAGCAACCAGCTCTCATCCCACATACATCTAGCAAATCTGAGTTTAGACAGAATCTGCAAATTGGGGAAAAAGCTGGCGAGTTGTTACCCTCTGTTGGTCTGTAAGGCAACGCATTTGGACTCTTGTACCCTGTGGTGCAGTAACCCATTGCTCTGATACACGCTCAGTCTGTGCTTCTGTACAACAGGGTCTAGACCTGTTCCTGATTTAACATGTCCCACAATGCACTTCTGCGGTATTCATATTTTATATTTAAATACCCTTTCACGTTATAGTGTGTTTATACAGCAATTTAATAACAAAAAGAATGTTATTAGATCACCTGCTGAATTTGATCTGTGGTGGAATTTGTTTTACTACAAGTTTCAAACCATTTAAAATGGTCTAAGACTGAAATCGTATAAGAGAAATACTTTGATGTTTGAACTGAAACACTGAATGAAAATCTTCCAGTGACATTTCTCGTAATAAAACAGCTAGAGCCAGACTGCCACCAGCCCCACCACCAATACTTACATTCAAAAAAAATTGTATTTTTATGAAAGCTTTTCTAAACCATGTGTTGCATTGTAATAGAAACTAATGCAGTGCTGTGTATAGTACTGCATTTTACTAGTCGATGAACCCCCCTGCACCTGGTACACATTTGTCGTGAAAACACACAGTCAGCTGCGGCCTAGGCTTTGGCAGAGACTTTAATACGGGCAACTGCATGGGTGAGAGTTAACAATTCTGAAGATGTCTCACACGGTAGACATGTTTTGATCAGCTTATACAGAGACTCAGGCAACCAATCTCAGGATGGAAAACAGAATGATCCTTTTGTTATGAATCCTCAATATTAAAATAAGTACAGAGGCTCTCTGAGAACACCCTCATGGCACATATACGTGAGACATTCTGGTGGTGGGCATACTTGGTCCTGAGACCCCTTGCTAACCATATTCACACCTCATACCAAACCACAAAGGAAGGAAGGCCAGCAAGGCCGGGAAACTATCGGCAATTGTCAGGCTATGTGTCAGGTCCCCTCTGAAGTGTTTCACATTAAATTCACATTTTAAACACTGCAAACAAATAAAAAAATGAGTTCCTTCCAGATTAGTGGTAATAAGATTTAATATTATGGTAGTAAATATAAAGAAGTTGCTAGGAGCAACAATGTTTCAGTGCACGTTGGCTGTTAGAGGCCACTGTGGTTGTATGACTCTGAGTGGGGGCCTGAATTGTGCTCCTCGTGGAAATGGTTTGCAACCGTTAGCATTTTTTTCGATCCTCACATCCATCAGATTTCCACTTTTTAAAGTGTTTTCCTTTGTGCTGCCACAGTGGACCTTGGTTCAGGCAGTTTCAGAAGGATCTGGCATTGCATTGACCAAATTTTCAGTGAGTGATTTATGATTAATAATATGGCTGATAGGTCTATGGGGATGCATAGCAGTCGGATTCATCGTGACCTCTGCGAGTGACTTAATGTTTTAGTCTCGTGTTCAGCATTAGCTTCTGCTGAATGTGGGCATTATGAGAGCCATTTTTCATTTAAATAGAACACAGCTGAGAACTGCTGGGACCTGATGCAAGTCAGGAACTGGACCTCAACTTGACAGTAATCTTGAAACACATTTGCAAAACAATGTAAATGTAGTTATAAAAAATGCTTTTAAATAAAAAAAAATGTACAGCACTTTTGTGTTACCCTATCACAGTGTAACTATATTACCATGATTTGGTTGACCTTTAATTTGAATACTTTGATGTCATCTTAAGTAAACTGCAACAAAGTTCACACAAATGTTACAATTAACCTTTTATTTATTATACAACTTTTATTGCACATAAGAGTTAACTGTACAAACATAGTGCAGCTTAGGTATATATTTTATATACACGTATAGCAACATGGAAGTACTATGTAGCGTACAAAAAAGCTACAGTACAAAGCTAATCTTACACTGCAATAACAAATGTAGCATTAACAAAAGGAGTGAAGCCGCCTGCAGCTGTTACAGGAAAAATGTAACGTAAAGTGACAGGTTTTAGTCTTCCCTGCTGGGGGCTGTCATGCCTGGGAACAGCGTGATCGATTCTCACAGTGAAGTTGTGTGTGGATTGAAATAATCGACGGTATGACGTGAAAGCCCAAGCAGCCATCGCGGTGGTCCTGGTGACCATGTACCGAGTACTTGCTGTAACCTGTGGAGAGTGACAGTTGTACGGGAAGTGGGTCTCCGAGCAGAGCCGTGTCCCTCTGCTCAAATTACCTGGTGAATACGGAAGGTGTCGGTATGAATGAGTTAAGGCATCACATTGGCTAATGCCAGTGCAGAAATGAAGGCTGTGGAAAAAATGAATCAAATTCTATTGGACACCACATCTGTACCCCTTAACACCTGTCACCTTACAACTGTCCTGGACATTGCATGTTATAATACTCCTCAAAATATTAATTTTCATCCATGTAAAAAAATAAGTAGTAGTGGAAAATTAACTGACATGGGATGAATTGATCAACTGAAATGGTTTTAGTAAGAGGTAAATAGATATAAATGCAATGTTGGAATGGCATAACTGTGCCTCACATTGCAGTCAGTTACTCTGCTTCCTAAAGATAAAATTAAACATTTAGTTAAAGGAGCTGAGAAATAAAATCAGTGGTCTGTTTTATTGTTTCTTGTACCAAATCTGCAACTAGTTGAGCATTTCAAGAGAAATACACACAAAGTATCTGAAGTTTCTATTTGCGTTTTCATCATAATGTATCCTGGATTTTGATACCTAAATTTTGGTATCTGAACTAAAAATTCGATTTAACGAAATTTATCTGAAGTGCATTCAAAAAAATGTGAACGTTGCCTGATTAAAGTGAAAATACTGTAGCTGATGCTATAGTGGACTATTGGCTGTTTTCTTTTTTCCTGTCTTGTATTCCCTTTTTTTCAATGTGTTTGTGCAGAATCTTCATTTTTATCAGAGAGGCAGTGTAATCCATCAAAACAGGGCCAGAAAAGTTTAAAAGCTTGTCAAGAAAATTAAAAAGAAAGAAGCATCTAGGGCTAGAAAGTGAAAAAGGTCAGCAGCACCTTAAGGACATCAGTCAGGCTCTGCCTATGTCCCTGTCTGCACTTCATGCTATACAACAAGTGTATGACAAAATTTGGAAAAATGAAACAATTATTGGTTTTGGTAAACTGTATTGCGTTACAAATTCTTCTCATTAAATTAACAACCTGGAAAAGTATCTTGTACAGTGGAGTACCATCCTGGCATAGCAGAAGATGATGTGATGAAGGACTTTTTTCAAATCAAGTTCAGGACGTTTTGAAAGGTTCAACACGGTGCTCCGTAAGTATAGAAATAATTGGTGCAGCAGCCTGTGCTGATAGTGAGGCAGCAGCAGTTTTCCTCTCTGACATACAAAAAATTATTGATGAAGTGGCTATACTGCAAAACAAACTTTTAGTGTGGATTAGACAGAACTGTTTTGGAAAAGTGCCATCCTTCCATTTCCAAAGAAGAAAAGGAAGTGCATAAGGCACAAAGCATCAAAATACAGGCTTGTGGAAACTGTGCTGCTGATGTAAACTTAAAACTAATGGGAAGGAAATGATGTGCAACCAACTGATGATGAAAGAAGTTTCTGCTGACTATGTGTGGACCTACTTTGTCACCTTTTATCAAGAAGTTCAGCAAAAAGGAAAATTTTGCAAATAAACTCGACTCACTGTAGACAGTATACTCCAGAACACCCTGCTAGTGTTGCTGACCACTGTGATAATATCCACATGGTTCTTCTGCCTGTGAATAGACCGCCTCTATTTCAACCCCTGGATTAGGGTGTTATTTCAACCTGGTCAAATATGCTGATCCAGTTTCAGTCAAGGACTTGTGGAAGAACTTTGATATTGAGAAGGTTGTGGAGATCATCGATCAGGAATGGAAAAAAGTTTCTCTACAAAAGATGAATGGCATGTTTCATTTTGAAACTGCTGCTGCAATTTGCAGCCAACTTTAAAGGTTTTAGTGGTTGATGCAAGGCTACGATTTTGACTCGAGGTAAGGGGGCTGGCTTCAGTGAAGCTGATCAAGATAATGTTGAAGAGCTGTTAAAATCACATGGAGCAGGATGCCCATCGATTGTCTGAGGAACAGGAGGAAATGGAAGAACCACAAAAAGTACGAGACAGCAAACCGAAGGAAGTTTTAAACCGTGCAGACAGAATGATTAATCATCTTATATGTGAGTATGACAGTGACGTGAGCAGAAGACGCAATAAGTGCTGCTGTACAAACTGAAAGAAAATAAGGTTCCATTTTGAGTCTTTTCTTTTTTTCTGTCTACCACTTCCTCAGACGGTTTGCGACTGCCTTTCACTTCGGGATTCCCCAGCGCCAAGAAAAGATAGATATGCATGAGCTCCTCAGACTCCTCGGTCATCGACGAAGGCGCCAAGTCCTTCTCCACCTCACTCTCCTTTACCCTCAGCCACTACTGAAGACAAAGAAAAACTGCAAAGCCTCCTCACAATCAACCTCTCTCCACTCTGAATCCAGCAACCGTTCGTTGCCGTTACTTGGCTTATTTTAAATTGTCTGCACTTTTTTAAAATATACATTTCATCACTAAATGTTTGGTACTGTGTTCGGGATACAAACAATTTGTATCCAGAACATAAGGTGCTGGGTCTGATGTTTGTTGACTGCCGTGCAGAAACGCACCCATTAGGGCCTCATTACGTGTTTAATAATTTAATAATAATTGACTGCAATTTGAAGTGTTGGACTCATGGATTGATAGTTACAGGGTTTTTCAGGATTTTACTGACATTCAGAGAAATTGGTTTGGGGTTTTCAGATGGGCTACTATTATTTTTCGGTATCAGAACTTTTTTCTGAAACAATTTTGTAAATCGAGGGTTTCGTTGTAGTCAGGAAATGCAAGCACAATACTGGCAACAGGGGGCGCTATAATCGTTGAAAAGTCAAGTGTTGTAAATCCTTACAAGTGAAGACAGCATTACAGGTAAAAATGAAACGCTGTTTACAGGCATAAAAATCCGAATAATTTTCACAGATGATGCAAAAGAAAAAGTACTGTTTTTTTTTAAACTCTGACATGACAGAAACCTTTATATAAATAATAAATTCTGTTAGCTCAGCAGATGTTAGACAGGATAGAAGTGGCGAAGTGTGTTTCAGCGGTCAGTGTAAAATCTCACTGCTGCCAAACTGAGACACGGCGGCAAATGGCAAAATGCTTCAAGCATCCAGAGTGACTTAAGAACAATCTTTTTAAGAGGTTGATGCGCTATATTACGGCAGCAAATTAGAGCCTGGGGAAGAGAAAGTACATGTTAGTCAGGCTGCAGAGGTAGGTTTACTGCGGTTGCTCTTTTGCAGTCACTCGCACATAATATAAAGAACACAGCTAGTGTTACAGATGTAACTTTCTGAGAGTGTTTTAAGATGGAAGGTGTTTCCTTCACTTATGACAAATATAGCTTTTAAAAAATTAAGGAAATATACTGCAAAAGAGTCAGTTAATTTGGTACTGCTGCTTGACATGGTATTACTATTACTTACTTTCCCTACACTATCGGTCATGTTTATCCTGCCCAGCGCCAGACTGAAGTTCTCACGTTGGATCTTTCAACGACAAAGTTCTTGACTTCAGCATCTGTATTCAGAGCCTTGTTCTTCAGCTTTTGTTTGGAAGTCTGGCGTCCGTTTCTGAGCGGGAAGGACTTGTTGCCCGTCGTCTCCGGTTCCAGTCACGTAGACCCTCGGCTCTCGTCAGACGGGCTGCGAGGGCGGCTCCAGGACGACAGAGGAATGGCAGAGGGCTCCCTGAATCTCAGCCCCAGGACCTTGTCCTTGCCGCTGGTGCGCTGCTCTGAAGTAGGCGTTCATCAGGTGCGTGATGTCAGTGAGCTGCAGGATGAGCAGAGACACGGGAGTAATGAACAGTTTGCTTTACCACAAGTAAGCAGGATATTTAAACGCTCAGTTCTGGCAGCAAACCGGATGGCGGTTTTTTAACAAGGGGGAACGTGGTTTCCCAGTAGCAAGTTACGAGTAGAAACTCATATCGCACATCTCCATTGATCAAAAACATTCAATGAGTTCGGCTTGTCAAAAAGTGCATTTCGTTAAAGATTTGTTCATTTAGATGCACTGAACAATATGAACAATCATACCATCAAAAGCGCTGCAAGAGTAAAGCAACTCGAGATGGAGCTCATTGTTGGACAAGTATTTCCTAGTGTATTTTGATGTAGTTATAAAAATACATAAAGTACACAATTTCTTAGCTTGTACATACTGAACCCTTCATGTTTGCATCCACAAAGCTTTTTTAACTGCACGCGTCCAGATATAGTAACAAACAGGCCTTCATAAAAAAGCTTCCATACTGTTCTACACGTAAGACTCTTTTAAAACCTACATTTGCAAAAGTGGCAAGGACAGGGGAATTTCTTCTTACTTCATTAATGTATAACTTCTTCTTCTAAACTATAAAGTTGCTTTTTCAGGTTTACGGGGTCTATAGTTTGAGCTAATCATGTACATTTCATTTTTGGTGTTGGGGAACCTCTGCAAACATGAAGGGTGTTCTATCACTTAACACCACTAAAGGTGCTAGGGCCCCACGTCTCTCAGACCTGCTGCTATTTGTATAGCGTGTGGCGACACAAACCCTGCTGGTCTCGAAGAGCAGGTCCCGATCCCCTGCGGTGACCTTAAAGGTGCTGCTGTCAGACGCTCCGTAAGAACAGATCTGGCTGTAGGGGACACACTCAAGAGCCTCTGCCTCACCCTGCCTGTACAGGGACAAGGACTGCGCTGCTACTCCCAGCCACACCTTCTGGCAGAAGCTGCCTGTGGAGCTCTGGGTGGAAGTTGCCCAGAAAAAAAGGCAGAGCAGACACCACTCACTCAGCAGGCTCTTTCTGACTTTATTCATGTACATGAATGGTTAAACTCACTAGACAAACATGGTCATTAAAACTGCAAAGACAGACTGAATATGTGCTTTTGTAAACAGCAGCCTTGTTTTATTGCCAAAGAGATTTAAGTGATTGCAGTTTTTTTGATACTCCACGCAAAACAATGATCTGTTTCATTAGGTGCCATTTGTAATGCAATGAGGGCTGAGGAGGACGCCCGGAGGACGTAGAGTTAAGCATTCATGTTCTGCTGTGTGTGTCCCTGTATCTGATCATCTGAACAGGTACACTTACTATGTAGAAGTCAACGTCATACAGCGTGCAGCCAAACCCAGGGCAGCGTCTGGCAATTCTCAGGTAGGCAGCCATGCTCTCTTGGCGGCTGTAACCGGCCAGGCCCTTCCAGCGCTCCATGATGGCACCCATTACCAGCACCCCCTCCTCCTTCAGTCGGCCTCGCCATCGCTGGTCCTGCTCGGCCTTCTGCTTGTGGGCAGCGGCAGCTGTGTGGCCCCAAAGTGTCCCTGAGAAAAAACTGCCACGGAAGCACTGCGGGCCCTGAGGGACGGCCGGGGCGTCAGAGGTTGGCTGGGATGTCTTTAGGGTCAGTAGGGCACGAGATTCCACCACATGGCTGGGAAACAGCTCATCCAGGGGCGGGCAAGGTGAATGGGTGGTAAAGTCTCCGATGAGGGTCTGCAGTCGCAGGGCAGCCAGGGCCTGAAGGTCCTCCTCGGAGGCCGGGAGGTGACCTCGCACCATCACCTCGTGACACTGTGTTAGAGACAGACAGTTACGAGTTTGTACTGCATTGTGGGATGAAACTTCACATTAGCTTGATTCATTTTCTGTCATGTAGCTACTAATAAAATATTGTTTTATCTGTTTAACATTTATTAATATGCAAGGGCATTTAAACATTTGAAGATTTACTCTAAAGCTGTGCTGCTGTTTGTGCTCCACCCATGGTATTCAAACATTAGTAACATTTAGAAGCATGCGAAACTGTGCAAAAAAGTTAATAAAAATAGGAAGTGAAACTTCAGGAATGCTTTTATTAACTGCACGAATCAAGCTTCCTTCCTCTTTTGAAATCCATTACCTGCTCAAAAAGGAAAATGTACTCAATGCTCTGGGCAGAGACGCTCTCTGTGTCCAGGAAACAATACAACTTGAAGTAGAGCCGCCTTTGAGGATCAGAGTCTGGCTCCTTGGCAGAGACACTGAAAAACAGCATGTGCAAGTTGGCTTACAGCGGACTGTCCTGCATGATCATCACAGATACTGACACTGACATCTACTGAGTCCATCCTGTATACAACTTACTGTGAACCCAGTACGGTCCTCCTCGAAAATTATATGCCCTCCTCATCTATGTTTCGGTATCTTTTTAGTGTTGTGCTACACTGGTGAATAGAGTTCTAGGGTTTTAGTTTGTGTAAGAAAACTGTATGTGCATCTGGTTGTTAATAAATTTGTTTCAATTATCTCATAGTGGTGAATCCTTTTAAAGACCACAGTGAACAGTGTTGTTTCTCAATTATATTAACTTTTTTAGTTATTCTAGTAAAATTTGGAAAAATTTAAAATTATAATTTTCCCCATAACAAATAAAAGAAATAATGTCTCGATTTACGCATTTTCACACAACGCCACCTTTTTAGGAACCGATTGAATGCGTAAATCCGGGGACGACTAATTGTGTGGTGAATTGACTGTTAGTAGTTAGTCAGTACACAAATCCAGAAGCAGATGAGCTCATTTCAACCAGCTGGAAGTCAAACCCTGAGCAATAGTTACTTTTGAAACCTGGTCACAATGTCAGCAATGATGGTGCTGCCCCCTATGACCCGTTCCCAGTGTGCACTCCGCTCGAAAAGTGCAAAGGTGTTCCGGCTCTCTTGCAGGCCCAGCCGCTCCAGCATCTTCATCACCAGCTGAGGAAGAGGAAGAAACAAGCAACCATTCCCATCAGCCTTAGAAGGATTCCTGAGATGTGCAGGTGATAAGAACAGTGAAATGACCTCAACCCTCAAGTCACATCAGGTCACCGTTAAATGGACTCATGTGCTGGCAAAACCCGTGTGAATCACACAGATGCCATGCTGGAGAGCAGGACTAATGCAGTTTCTCATGTAATATTAAACCTAAAAGAGCAGGGATGCCACAGCCAGCACACAGTGCATCTTAAGGAGCTGTGACTGCTTCTCCTGCTGGGTTTGTCTGCATTAAGTGTGTTGAGCTCTGATCATATAGAGACATCTTGAGAACCCTTCTTCTTATATTGACATGCAGTCCATTCTTACTGTTTAGGGATATTTAGCCAAGTGAATTTACTAATCTTTGGATTTTTTAATGTATCTTTAGACTTTTTAAAATGGTATGTGGATCTAGACTGACTGTAACACCACACTACATACAGTATAGTGTATGAACAAAAATCATATATACACTGGAAAAATAAGAAACGACAATGGAAAATAAGCAAAAAAAAACAAGGTAATTATAGTATGGCTTTATACTGGAAACTACAGAAGTGACTTGCAAGTACACAAGAAACACAAGAAATATATCCTTTTGCTTCCGGATGATCTTTTTTTTTTACACCGTTTTGAGTTACCTCCTCTACAATATGGTTTTAATATGGTTTGATTTAAAAACATAATCAATTTATACTGTATGTATCTTTGGGGTGAATTAACCATTATTCAGAATAGGTCTAAAATTACAAGGAAAGACTTTATTTTTAGAATGTAACACTGCAAAAAGTAGTTTAATGGTGTTTTAAGTGTCAGGCCTTCATTGGACCAACTAGCCAGATTAAAGTAAGAAAACTTGAGGACACACCTACCCAGGGATAGTTTAGCATCAACCTCTCCCAACATACAGTCCAGCTCTGTTGATATGAGCCACCTCTGCTGGCCAGTGTTTCAGACAACAGTCACATTTTACCTGGACTACTAGCATGTGCTCTACACCCACAGTCTGAGCCCAATTCATCCAGTATGCTGACGCACAACATACCAAAACACAGTATTAAAATATTTTACCACAATATTTACATTTTTCAGATTCTTTTGCGAGCAGGTAAAAATAGGTAAAAAGCAACAGCTTGGTATATAGCCCATATAACAAGTGTATCCAACTGTGGAATTCAGCTCAAAGTTCCTTTACTGAAACAACAGTAGGTCACCTCAAAAGACACGTCACATGTTTCACTGTGAGCTAATTAAGATGCATTCTCTAAAAGCAGCAGGACTCTGACTACTGACAAACAGGGCTAAGGTTCTTGCTGTAAGGAGGGACAATAGGATGGACCAGACTGGTGCCTCTGTGGTTTTTTTCCCCAATTTATGCACAGCTAGGATGCCCCCCATGGAGTGTGCATCACAAGATGGGCCTCACCTCATCAGCAGTGGTGTGTGAGCTGATGGGTAGCTGGCAGGACCCAGGCCCAGGATGGTGCACTGTACACAGCATCTCCTGCCTTCTCATGAGCACCTGGATTTCCTCCCAGGATGGCACAAACTCTCGACACCGAGTCTTCTCCAGAGCATCCCAGATGAAGGCTGCGTAGTTGTCCACCTCAGTTCCGGGCCACTGGCTCTGTGCCCTGAAGAAAACATCCTTCAGTCTCAAAACAAATATGTTAAATCATGAGGAAAATATCTGCACTGATCTTTACTTAAAATGCCAAAGGTTGGTATGTGGATCTCAGGTACAGTTAAAAAATGCAAACACTAAAAAATCACAGTTATGATGTTGGCTGTAGTGCACACGTGGTCTGAATGGTTAAATTTTCATTCAGCTGTTCACCCAGTAAATAAAATATTGGGTCATGAGCGTTTCAGTCCTCACTTTGCTGTGTATCTGGTTGAAAGGAAAGAGGTGGCTGATTCTGGAGGAGGAAGGTCCACCACTTTCACACAAATAATAATAACTGTGTAAACAATACTGCTAAATAAGTGAGTTGTGTGAAAACCAAATACAGCATTGATTATTTTAGAGAGATTATTATCAAAATCTCAGGATTGTTACATATGTAGATGTGTGGAATACTCCAGTCTTGCTGGTAATACTTAAGGACTGGGATTTGAAAACAGCCTCTTTGTGTTTCTTGGTTTCCACAGATACTGTTCACAGCAGAATGCACATCAAGCCTCAAAGATCCAGTACATTTAGGACAGCCAGATTCATGTCACCAATCTCCGCTGCACATGGACAGCCACTGGGGGCACAGAAACTACAGATTAATGCATCCAAAGCATTGCTGTGCACATTTTATGCAGAACAATAAGAAGGCAGTGTTCTGTATGCATCCAGCAACCAGTCACTGCTCATTCCGGTTAGAGACAAGTAGAAATCAAACTTATCTGTACCAGGAATTATTACAAATATCTAATTAAAACAGCCAAATTCATACATTCCATAAAATCTGATGAGAAAAAATGTAATAATAAGGATGTGCACAAAACCAAATTACCTGATTCTGACAATAGTGGCCCTCAGTGACATACCCAAGCAATAAATACATTATTCTGTGCATACAGGTTGTATGTAAGTTTGATCCCTCATTCAGCATGTAGTGAGCTGACTGAGGGTTCAGATATTTATAACGTATTTCAGGTTAATAACTGTCCTAATACACTGGGGCTCTCACATGTAACTTCCTCACAGCAAGAACAGTGCAAATATTTGCCATAACAAATGCAGTGTATCCCTGAATGCACTGTAAGCCCAGCCAACCACAAAAACTAAATTTCATCCATTGTGGCAGCAGTTTTTCCCAGCTAGTCTGTTATTCATATATAACAGTAAGTTACTAAAACAAGCACATGGATTTATCTGACAAAGAGATTTGTGCTCTGAATCTAACCTGTCGATATTTGAGCGAAAAATGTGCCATTAGTTCGTAACCACCCCCTGCCTAGTAAAATAATTTGCCGAACATTTTCAAATTGTTTCTACTAAGAATTCCCCGGTGTCAGTCAGGTTCCCGACCATCATTCTGTTAACAGTAATTCATCCTATACAAAACAGAAGGCTGGCCTGGGTTGCAGACATAGTGCATATGACTCTAGTCGTCTGACAACACAGGTATTTTTCGTCAGCTTCCCCACAAAACTACGACCTCACGTCACTGTGGTGACAACTTCCAAAGAAAGAGGTATGGCTCGTGTTTTTGTAGTGTTACCAATGCATACACACTGCCTGAAACAGTCTTGCATATACAATGAGCAAACATATATACACAACACTCAACCATTTCAAAGATGTTATAGAAAATAAATCGATAACTGGAAATCCAACAACTGACACTAATTCTTTAGGCTCTCTTGCTCACAGATACTCTGGAAAACAGGTTTCCCAAATTGCCACTGATGAAACGCACTTGGGTTAGTTGTCCATAGGATCTGCCTGGCTACACCAAAACCCTACACCACCTCCATTGGCCACTCTGGTCACAACATTGAAAAGGCACTGAAAGCAGCTTATGGTTCAAAATGGACAAAACAAAAAAATGGACATTCATAACTCTGGAAACAGCTCTAGTGGAGACCCCTGCAAAACTTGAGGCATCTGGGCCATTGTGTTGCTCAACAAAAATTGCACATTTTAGGGTGCCCATTTATTGCCCCCATAATAAGGAATACCTGTGTAGTGATCACGCTGCTCAATCCACGTGTTGATATGCCACTTATGCAGTACATGGGTTATCAAAAAATTAAAAGTAAAATTTAATAAAATAATTTTAACTTCTTTATTTCACAAAACTCATATGCTTTCTGAGCCTAAAAATCATGAATTTGTTTTTCGTCAAACTGCTGCAAAACGGGAGCAACACCAAAAGTGCTGCATTTATATTTTTGATTAATATAGTTTTAAAAGATTACGAGAGCTTGACTAGACAATAAAGCATTAAGACATCATTCATTAAACTGAATCAGAGAACACAGAGTAAAGAAAAAATATTCAGTTACAACCCACAGTACTAACACCTCTTTGTACATTGGGAATAATTTTGTCCTAATAAAAGAAAAAAATCCATGATATAATAGATTTTGTGGCCATTCACAGTGCCAGCTCATTTCAGCGGGATTTTGTCAGGATTCCTGTTAGTCTTTCTCCTTCTAGGTAACACTTTCCTGAAAAGCCATTAATGAGTTGAATTTTCACTCAAAAGACATAATTACCAATTGTTTCAGCAGTAAAAATGTATGCCATTTGTAATAAAATATCACCAAAAACCACACAAATGAACAGTTACTTCAATATTTAACATCATTTATCATAACAGGACCTAAAAAGGGAGTTTCCCTTCACTAAATACTCTGGCTGTTTACAATCTGCAGCTAGGTCCTCAGCAGCCTGACCATCATTTGATAAATATTCCTTCAGAACACTGTCACCTGCTGCTCTGTCCAACAGGTCATTTTTAACTCACCTCTTGAGATGGATGCGCAGGTAACTCAGCACAGGCATCCCAGGTAAGAAGGTGCAGCTCATGCAGGTGAGCAGCTGCCAGTAACGCAGGTAGGCGGGTGCATTGGGGGCAGCTGTTCCCGTGGTCTGCTTCACTAGCTGGCAGTAGACCTCATCGCGCAGTGGCCGCAGGTCCAGGCAGGTTTGCAGCACACCCTGGATCAAAGCTACTGGGTCCTGCACAGCTTCCAGCTGCTGTAGCGAGTGGAAGAGCCTCACAGCCTCTTCGCGCAGAGTGCTGTAGCTCTTCCCATTGTGATCTGAGGTGAGACAGTGAACCGTGGATGACATTTTCTGAATGGAAGCAGCTGTTAAATTAAATTAATATTCTACATTCTAATATTCTTATTCTATTCTAGTAAAACAATCGTATCACCAACAAATGACTAATGATTGCAAAAGTAAATATGAATAACGTAAAACTTACACATCCTAGAATTATCCGAATATAAAGTTAATTCTCAGGAGAGATGATCATTTGATGAACAAAGACTCAACATGGTGTGGTACTGTTAGGGACAGTGTTGATCCGTATGCATGGAGAGATGACTCACAGTTATGGTCAATGCCCCCATAAGGGAAAGGCAGCAGGGGGGCGTAGAGTGGGCTCTGTGTGTACCTCAGGATGGGGTTCTGCTGGCAGATCTGCTCCACCACCTCAAGGTCGAACTTGTTTTTCTACACATGGAAAGAAACAGTTTTGAAGATACAGATGGTGACAACGTTCTGTGTTGTCCAAGGAGGTTCTTCTATGGTCTTGTGAAAAAAGGGGCCGTGTTCACACTGATCATCTGTGGAGTGCAGCCACATGCTTAGTTAAAACATTAGAAGTTCTCAGTTAAACATCTCAGCTTCCTTGTTTTATTTGCGTCACAGCTGGTATACACAACAAAATTAATCCAAATTAATCAGTCCCTAGACTGAAACTCTTCCTTTGAAGTTCTGTGCTTGACAGAAGATCAAACAGTGTTCCGTGGGAAAGAGAGGTCAACGGCATGGTCACAGTCAGTCAAAACAGGTATTCCATTGTAAGAGTAGGAGTGTCTCAGCTCCAAGAGGAACAAGATGGGAGAAGACAATCTACTCTCTAACTTGGTAGTCAGAATCACTGGGTCTTGCTTGGATCTGTGCACAACTAGTTAAAGCAGTGCATTTTGAGAATGGCACAAAGGTTCTTGCTGTGATTTTATGAAAGCACTGCAGAGCTCTCTGGATTTGCATGGAGAGGCAAAGTAGTCTAGTTAATGTGGTAGGAGGTATGTTCCAGCAGCCACCTACAGATGCAACTTAGGATAAACAGGATGGCAGCAATTCAGCTACCTGTTACTGGCAGTGATCTTCATGTGGTCACGTGGCCTCTGTAATCGGTGACAGAGAGAGATCAGTTTGTATCTAACAGCTCTGCCCTTCCAGTCAGAGAGGATAGTTTCGATAATTTTATGAAGCAGCATGCTCCATGTTTCCCCCTTCACCCAAGGCCATTTACTGCGATTTACACAGACAACTTTCTGATTTACACAAACTACTTTGGAATAAAATCTAAGCACCTTTTGTCCATCCATAACACCAAGACTGGAGGCATGATGTTGGGCTTTGCCTGGGGTGCTGCTTTTGCACAGCCAAGTCACATGAGTTGTAGAAGTGTGATTGAATAAAAAAGGCAGAGGGGCAAAATGAGTTTTTACAGAAGATAGTGGTAGATTGGAAGAGATTTTGGCATTTCCATGAAAGTGCTTTGGCCTCTGAAGTCTGGGTCTGTACTTCACATGCACACACATAAGCATACAAGGTTATCTCAACTTGCTGTCCTGAGAGACCTTGGTAAACAGGAACTGCCGAGTACAGTTTGGGAGATAAGGAACCATGTCGGGGAGCTGATGTGGGGCTTATTTATTATTAACCAAATCATTTGACAACAAATCAATCTGGTCTTCCAAGGGAGAATGTTTTTCCTGTGAGTAAGTAACTCTGAATACATTCTGCTATTTTCGTCTTTAAGCCAAGAGATGCACAGTTCTACTCTGTTTTCCCCATGTGGGTAGGGGGAATATTTATTAGGAACAATAAAGAGAATAAAATTTTTGCTTTCCTTGGTAATATAGTAATGGAAGCTACTCAATGGAGCAGCTTTGAACAAACAAAGCGGAATAAACCTATAGCTGGCGCAAGGCCGTTGCATGGGTATTATGAGATTTCTCCCAGTAAATGCTCTGGGAGAGGTGTGTGAATACTCTCCTGGGCTCCAGGGGTCCTGGAAGTCTGTCTCGCCGTAACTGTCCGAGACCAGCTGAGACCTTGGGATGTGGGTTTGAGCCTTGGCCCAAGGCACACTCTGTGACATAATGAAACGATACTTTTTGCTAGCTATACAGAGGTCCTCCAAGAACTGTGGTCTGTTAGCTGTGTGCATTTTAAAAAGATAAGCTGCTTTGCTAAAATAGTAATACTGGTCCTAACATGTAGTGCAAATGAGGAAAGTGTAACTGTCTCACAATATTTTTATGGATTTGTATTTAAAACAGGTCAAGAGTACTATATGTGAGTTTTGAGAAAAGTTACTAAATTACTTAGATCTGGTTGATCTGGTGTTCAAACCTGGATTAGTTTTATTCAAGCTTTTGTGCACTTGAGCTATTTATCATTTCTTTTTGTTGTATGGTATCGTAACTGTCATTATTGGGGCATGTGACAGTGCTCTTCAGTCAGAACAATTCAGTATTATGGCTGGTTTCTGGGTCACAAGCTGAACCTAGATTCTCACTCACATGTCTGAGACAAACACTCAGCCTGTTTGGGTTTCTATCATTATTATGAATTTTTACTATTTATTCAGGCCTTTAGTTATTGCTCAGAGCATGCCTAAAGTAGGGCAGTTCTTGGATCCAACACTTCTGCAGAGTCTTTATTCATTCTTTAACACCTCCATAAAAAAGTAGTGGTTGTTTCTTTCAAACTTGTCCCCAGGAGAACGGAAGTAAGACAATGCTCTCCTGCAAAATTGTCAAAACTGGAGCTCAGGGGGAGTTTCTGAAGTTTCTGGTGTTGAAAGAATGCTGCAGTCCTCTGCAGGTATTCTAGACCAAGGAGAAACTAATGACTGGACTTACCTCAATGTCTCGAATCAGCAGCTGTGTGGGCGTTTCCACTGGCGGCTTCAAATCAATGACCTTCTGAATGGTACATGCCCAGTGCATGGCTTCATTGAAGTGCTTGGTGTACAGCCGGTAGCAGTGCTTACGACCGTACACCGTGATGCTCCAGTAGCCTGTGCAGGGCAGGTAGAAAGGTAGAAAGGGGTTAGACCATGTGGACATAGGAGAAGAACAAACACAGAGAGTTTCCAGTGATGGAGCACAATCACACCAGCCACAGAGGGTTAATGAAAAACAAGCTGAGTGTGTGTTCCCATGCCTCGGGTTTATTGGAGGAACCTCAATTTGTGGACACAGGAGTTTCAATTTGCATATATGCAGTCTAAGGCATACGGTATGACTCCAAGCTCTCATCTTCCCCAACATAGAGTCAGGGACCACCCAGAGAACCCACGTCTCAAAAAGAAAAGGCTTTAGTGTACTTTGTCACCTTCACACACCTTGGCAATCCCCGTTTTTCTTTGCTATTGGTTAAAAAAGGAAGCAGGTGAAAACTCGAAGTATGTATAAGTAGAAGGCCAATAACTACATTTACAAAATGGTATGCTACCCCCTCAATTTAAGTTTGAATGTAGCATCAATCTCTTACTGATATTTTTCTACCCCTTTACCAAAGACTTATTTCTTGTAGATGGATGCTAGCAAATGTACAAAAGATCACTAGAAGGTACTCAGTAAACCTTTTTTTGTGCTCTCTGGGGCACTTTTTATGACATTTACATTTAAAGGCACAATTTCTTTTCATTTGTGAGCTAAGTCCTTCTTAACAAGTCCCTTTTGTCTTTCACTTCTGTTTCACTTTCTGGAACACTGTGGTAGACATTTTACTGGAATTTATCGTATTTTTCTAAAGGTCAGTTGAATGAGGGTTTCCCAGTTGTTGTCTTGCCGAGCCCAAGTCTGGGATTTCCAGCACCATCTAACAATGGATTTCTGGGAAGACTGACTAGGAGTGTCCTAACTATGGCCTGACCACTGTAGAAACCCCGGTTTCCACAAACATGCTAATCCTCCACTTCTGTCCTACAGCACTGGGAATTGAACCTCACCTGTTTCTTTGTAGGTTTGCTTGTCAGGCCAGATGACAGAGCAGAGGCTTGTGAGGACCAGGCTGCCCAGCCGCCGGGACCCCTTTTCCTGGTTGCTATAGTAGTCAAGTGAATCCCTGGTCAGGACGAACCAATGCCGGCGCTGCCAAATCCAGCTCCCCCGCACCTCCTGGTACAGCCAGCCTGCCAACATAAGAACCACAGACACTGAGCCTCCATCAAAAAATTACATGAAGACCATTAACGCCCCATCCAAAAACAAAGTAGAGGGCTGGCTGTTTGGTAGTGATACTCAGGATCCAGTACAGTCTGCTTCCTATACTGTGGCAGCGCCTCAAACAGCCCCTTGCTGTTCCAAACCTACAGACTTGACCATTTGTCATCGTGTAAATAAAATCATCTGTAACACAAATTCAAAATGCTGACAGGCACAGTGACTAAAATTCAAAGGCAGAGCCACTGTAGGCACAAAACTATTTTTTAGAAGAAATTATATTAAAGTGAGCAAAATCTGTCACAGTAGTTTGTTGCCTTTTCCTATGAAAGTGGAATAAACTATACCTGGAATGAGAACATAGGATGTGAAGCAGACATGAAACACCATTACAAGTACTATTAGGGCTTTAAGAGAACATGCCATTGGAATGTGTAGTAATTCTATGAAAAGTTTATAATGAAGAATCAAGAACTATTTACTGTCAAACACCCTTATACAACAGGTACATGAGGGAGCACAAAATGAAGATCCTTGGGTCCATGGTACTGGGCTCATAATCCTGATCCCATACTCCACAATCCTGATTCTGCTTCCATCTAGTACAATCCAAACCCAGCACTCTCCTACTGTTAACTAAAATGGAATCTTGAAATACACTCTGTCAAATAGTTAATGTTTGTATGTTCTCTACATATTCTACAAAAAAACATAAATTGCACACTCCGTGTCTGCGTATTTGTGGGTATGTGCATGCACGTTCTTTTAAGAGGGCAGAATTATGACAAGCATTGTATCTTGGGAAAGGACGTAGATGCACCTGGCACTGTTGTGTCTTTAAGAGGACATTTATACCTTGGTCCATATCTTGGTCATGATTAGTCAGTGGATGAGCATTTTATGTTATGGTTCTCTTACATAGTTAATAAAGTTCTCCATTACTTAATAAAACTGACTTGTTCTGCATTTTTCCACTGCAGGGTGCATATCTTCAAAACTTTCCTCAAAGACATGGCAAGGAAATAAACTTGGTTTTGTTTGTTACAAGCAGACATTTCATTCACATCAGACCAGCTCATTATACCAATTGTCCCTGCATGTACTCGGGTGTATGTGTGTGCATGTGTGTGCTACATGCTACAAGGTGCTGTACAGTATTTCAGTGATATTTGCAATTTTTTTTCCCAAATTCGGTGGCCTTCCTATAATAAATAATAGAAATAGCTGTCATGATTTATGTATTTTTGACTTTTTAGGAAGCAATTAGATGCATAACTCAAGGGAAGACTGTAAAATAAAAAAATATTAATTAGCAGAAGACAGTTTTTGGCAAGAGGGACCCCAGAAGTGCTTCTTAATGCACTATAACTGAACAACCTGGTGGCTAACAGAGCTCATGGCCATCACTTCATTTTGGGGATGTGAGCCAATGTCCATGATGGACTGTAGCTTCCACCTCATCCTGGTCTCTGCCATTACCTCCACCAAATCAGGGCTCTGACCCATGATAGAACCCCCTTTTGTTAAGAGTGTTTTTGAGTCTGCACCTCTGCTTTAATAGAAAATCAAAACTGTAATTAATGTAATCTATGTGAAAATTCTGCATATATGCAAATGAAACGTTTCAGATTAAATTTAACTTCTTATAATTTATCAGGTCTTCTGTAATGAACTAAATGTAAATTCATGTAAAATCTAGTCTATTGTGATTCCAAGCAAATAAAAATGAAAATGAGATAGATAACACAAATCACAAAATTTCAATCGACAGTACTACTGAGGCTAAAAGATGTGAAAGATGTTTTTCTTAAGCATTTTAGTCATATAAGAATGGCAGAAATTGAAATCAGTACTCAATCAAGCAAAAAGATGTTTTTTTTGTCGATTAAAAAGGAAACTAAATCACTTATATGCATAAAATTTCATCAAAAAAAAAAACACAGTGAAATGCCAAAAATTGTCCTCAATTCCTCTTCTGTATTGACTAGTGTTATTGCAAGTAAAACTGATATACTGCGGGGATTTCCATTTTCAAAAAAGAAAACTCAATCCCGAAGGCCTGATGGTATTTTCCCAGTCTTTTCAAAAGAAGTAAAGGCCATTATTCACAGGCTTTGAGTCTCATCGCTGACTGTTATTAAAGCGGAAATTATTTCCCACATACTGGAAAGTCAGTTTCCTATGACTAAACACTGAAATGTCACAAGCCACAGAACTGAAATGTGACACACAGGTACTTCTCACTTTAAGTGAGGTTTTTGCGCAGTCAAGGTCATTAAACTCTGAAAAGGCTCCTTTCTATTTTGGAAAATAAAAAATTGGTTATTAAAAGTTAAATGTATTGTTATTAAATGTTATTAAATGTATTGCTTCTGAAAGAAATTATAAAAGGAGCTGAAAGACTGAGAAAAATAAATGTATTGGAAAATTGCGGTAGGAGGCTGTCTCTTCCGGACACATTAAGATAACAAAATTATGGGAAATATTAGAACGTTATAAGTAGGATTTTCCTAAAAGACAAAAAAGAACTAAGTTCAGAGCATACATAACCTATTAACCGGTGCCATGGTATTGTGTTCTTTTCTAAGTAAACAAGGAACCAGATCTGGAGCAGATAAAATAATATACAGTACTGTGCAAAAGTCTTAGGCACCTGTGGGAAAAATGCTATAAAGCGAGGATGGTTCCAGAAATAATGCCATGAATACTTATTAGTCAATAAACCTTCTAAAAAGTGCAGTAGACAAAAAAACCTCAATCAAATCAATATTTGGTGTGTCCACCCTTTGCCTTTAAAACAGCACTAATTCTCTTATGCAAACTTGTATGCAGTTTAAGGTAGAGGTTGGTAGGTTCTTCCAAACATTTTGAGGAACTGGCCACAGTTCTTCTGCAGACTGACTGTCTTTGCATGTACTCCCAGACTGACTTGATCATGTTGAGATCAGGGCTCTGTGGGGACCATACCATCTGGTATAAGATTCGTTCTTTTTGCTGAACATGGTTCTGTATGACTGAGATTGGGTGTTTGAGGTCATTCTCAGGCTGCAGAATGAATTTGGGACCAGTCAGAAACCTCCCTGATGGTAGATAATCTACCTGTACTTCTCAACAGATATTGAAGTTACATGCCTAAGGTTTTTGCACAGTACTGTACTGTTCTCACTTTTTTTAATTTATTTACTTTTGCTGCTGCACAGTGCTTACTTCTTTCTAATGAAGACACTAAATACAGTAGGTCCGTTCAAAGAATTCTGGCTAAGTCACTCCTTTCCAGGCAATGGCACAGGCTATGCAGGAGGGGAGGAAAATCACCCTCAGGACGGTCAGGAGCCAAGAGAAGAAGCCCAGAGGGCTGAGGGGAGTTTCATGGGACCCGGAAACATTTTCCATCTGCTTCAGGCCCACACCCCTGTGCACGCACAGCCACCCAGCCTCGTGATCAGGGATCAGGTCCCTTCTGAGTCTGTCACCTCTCTCTGGGCCAGTGTACACCTTTATTTACTGGGAAGAGCCAGCATAACTGGGGCCATTGGCTACGCACCCCTACCCCCATGGACGCTTGCCATGAGCCCAAGCTCAAGGAATGAGGAATGATGGTTATGTTTCCAGGTAGAAGGGTGAAGTCAAAAATCACCTCCCTCCTTTCCAATCAGCTTCAATGCAACTTTCTTCCTAACTTTGTTCTTCCACCTTCAAATACACCATTCTGAGGTCTGCACTGTGTATTGTTTGGTCTTATTTCTTTTAATGAATGTGAAACGGAATTTTACAAAAGCAAGGGAAAGAGCTGAAGTAGTTAACTATTGAACTGGCCACTCATGTTAACGGACCACAACTTTTGGCTCAATTAAAAAGCCTTTGACAATATCTAGCAACTAAGCTGCTACTTAGAAATACCTAATTTTTTAAACCTATATGAATTAGACAATGATCTTTGATCTTTAACCCTTTGGTTTCCATGCTGAATATATGACCACCAAATTCCTTCACACTTACTCAGCAAAGGAAATTATTGAAGATCCAATCTTGAAATGCAGAATAAACCCTTAAACACGTGCAAAATATTTTGTTTTTTTAAAAATTATACAGAATTTAAAATAATTAAGTAGCAAGACAATTGTGACTAAATACACAGAATTATAGTCATCCTTCAATTTACATGAATTCACAGTGCATATTGGCTAGAACAAGATTTCATTTTTAATACCATTTCTTGATTTATGTGCCAATCTGCTCAATACAACACACTCCGGCAAAAAAATTGGCCAAAAGATGGAAAAAAAATTTCACACTCGCCTTGCATATGTGGTGGTATCTATTTAGTGTCGTGTTCCATTGGTGAACATGGTAATATTTAGTGGTATTCTACATGGGTAAATGTGGTAAGGATGTACGTTATCACTGACTGCAAGAATAGAGTTATTGGAGTTTCCTTTGTGGAAGAAAGCTGTTGTTTCTTACTTATATAAACTTTCTTTGGTGTTCTAGTGAAATCAGGGAAAACTAGGACTTTAGGGTTTTGGGTATTATAATTTTCCCCATAAGAAATAATGAAAATAGCTGTCCCATTTACACATTTTCACACAACATTGTCTTTTCAGGAACCAATTAGGTGCATAAACCAAGGGATGACTGCACATGGTTTTCCATACCCAGGAGGGGCACTGCTGTATTACCCTTAAAGAATATAAGCAGAAAAACATTGGACTCCCGTTCTTGACTGAGGTCGGATGCACCTGATATAGGTGATGCAGCCATAAATGATATAGAGACTGAAATTTCAACAGTGGAATTTGGGTTCAATCAGAGGGACTTGTGACAAGAAGTTTGGGCTAACTGCAAACTGGGGTGTGCCTAGAATTTGGCCTGCACGCTGCCTCCTGTTTATCAATAAAAAAGTCAGTGTCTTTACATTCAAGTTGTGCATGGTGTTACTACATGTCGTGCGTAACATCACTACTCTCACTTTGCCAAGCCTTGTCTGAGACCAAATTTAAATTTTCAAAAATAGTAAGCAGCCTTTTCGGTGTTTAATGACTGCGACTGCACAAAAAAACTCACTTAGGGCAAGAAGTACCTGTGTGCCACATTTCAGTTCTGTGGCTTGAAAAAAGCAGTGCATAACAAACAAAGAAACAGACAGAGATAGAACTATATAGATGCACAAAATATTGTATTCTCTTCCTTGTGAAATCATGGGAAATCAGAGTGTTTTCATTTTCCGCTAAGCTTAGGATGAGGGGAAAGTGGTGGAGCAGTAGAGTTGCTCGTGGCCTGGCTCCTACATGTTGGTTTAGTCTGTCTGAAGCCAAATAGATTAAATTCCCTGGGATAATAAACATAAAAGGATTTCCACACCTTTCAAAATGCAACATGAGATATGCCTTTACATCAGAGTGTTCATTCGTGACAGCATGACACAAAGACAAATTGGACAAACTAGTTGCTCTAAAGTAAGGCTTCAATAAAGTTGTTCTTTTTACTTCTGATTACAATAGTCTTTAATGGTAGAATAATGACTCCCACATGCTTTGCAAGTGAAACAGAAATGAACTGAAATATGGTGATGATGAATGTTGGGTTGGTGTAACATAAGTAAATATAGCAGGAGATGTGTAACCACAGGTAATGGGCCATTGAAATGCTGACTTATTCCCCTTTAGAGAAATATTCCATTTTCTGAATCAAATTCATGTATAACCCATTACTGTTTTAACCTAAAATAAAAACTTAATTATCATGATTATCATATGTACTGTATTATGTCTGATATTGTATACTCATTTGCCTTTATTTGAAATAATTTCTAACTACACTTAGTATTCTTATGTGACATATAGCCTTCAACTTCCTTGAAGCCCTTGCCCATTAAGGGACAGGGTGATTTGTGTTTGAATGCCTCAGGGAAATAGGGTCAAGCCCATCATTTAGGAGGACAAGCTAGAATGTATTTTTTAAGACACAGCAATGTCTTATTTAGATAAACTTACTGTGAACATAAAAAACAGCTTATAAAGGTCGATGAATAACAAATGGTTTATGATCTACAGATTACTATTAAATGTCTATAAATCTTCCAAAAGGAAAGAAAATGTGTTTTTTCTCATATCATTGCTGATTTTTTCACATGGATAAAAACGTGTCGCAGTAAATCTTAGGCAGTCAGGTTACAACTGAAATAAAGCAAACAGCTACAATTAAAATATTTAAGAGCGATGCATATTTTGGGATTTTGGGTTTTACACTGTCTTTTTTATTATCAAAATGTATTTAAGTTTGAGTGGATTCTATAAGGACATGTGATAAAGCAAGGAAAGAGAAAGAACGAAAACACAACTATGAAAGTTACCACAAAGGCAAGGGGAAGTGGTTGTAGTATATTAAGTTGCAGATCAAATGGTGGCTCTTAAGGAGCCATTTTTCCACTTCAGCTCTAGCAAGTCTTTTTTGTAGGTCTACAGTAAAATGCTGAAATTTTAAGCATCAAAATAGTATGTATCTAATACTTAAGTGTTAGCATGCTCTTAGTTCTCATGATGAACACAAGCTAGACTTGTCTGTTAGCGAAGAATGAGCTAAGAACGTTTTTCTTTATGTGCTTAAGTCTTCCCTATTTGCACCTCATAATGCATAATGGAAAAAAAAACTTCAAATTCATTCACATAATCTACCTTGTTATAGTCTGAGTTTATATGATGTCTCCCAGGGACATCTTGGCTGTGTTTTAAATGGAAGGTCATTCACATTTTCACTAGGAATCTGACAGGATACACAGTTTCAGAAGATTTATTCCTTTGTCATCAACCACTTGTCCTAAGCATAGGGTGTGACAGGGGAACACCTTGAATGGGACACCACTTCATATCAGGGCACTGTTTAAAAGAGCTTTAAACAAAGTTTGACCTTTCCTTTTTTGACGTTGTGAAATGTGCTGTAGGTTTAATTACTCTTACACATCTGTAAAGAAATCTATTTTATTGATATGACCAACATCAACAGCTACCTCTACAAAATACATTTGAGTTACAAGAATTTGGCTTTAGAAATCTTTTTGTCAGAAAGACAGAATTTAGATTTCAAGCATCTCCCAACATGGGAGCAACAGAACCCATTTCTCCAAAGGTATTTAGAATTATAATTATTTAGTATACCGGATACCATGATACCTTTATCCAAGGTGACCTACAGGGCTAGTTAGACTACAATAAACTCTGCACCATCATGTATTCATCTACTCACCTCAGCATCGTAACAAAGACGCACACTTGCACATATACACACACTGCACACTCTACCGAGTCACCAGCTTGCCTAAAACACGTGTCTTTGGAAGGAATCCCATGCAAAAACTGAAAAATCAAACTCCATACAAACTGATTTTGCATTCAAGGCAGATTAATAAACACTGAGCACCAGGTGTATGTATGTTTTGTTTGTGAGATTTTGTGATACCTATGAAAGAGCTGAATGAGTGCAGACAGACAGCCATACAGTGTTATAGAGTAACTAATGAAGAGAAACCGCCTTATGTTCTGCTATGATGTAAGGTACCAAAATACTTTATTTAGTGATGTTTTAGCAAAAACGGGGGTTAACGTTTGGCTAAAAAATTTTTACTGTTGAAGGTAATGGTAACTATGTCTTTGAGTTACAGGAATTCACCTTACAATGGATTTTTCAGAAACACATTAATTTTATAAGGTGGGGGAAGTATATTTGTGGTTGACTATCTTTTTTCAGCTGTAGAAGTCAACAGTTGACCTGACTGATAAGTCCAATAAATTATAGAAAAGTGGTCACACTTCTGAAAGTTCTAAGACAGTGCTGTATGACCACACCCAATAAGCACCATCACCTTTTGCCCTTGTATTAAGTGTCTCCACGTATTTCTATTCTCTCAGTACATTGATTCAGTCTGTTGTAATAATAATAAAAAACCAAAATACATACTTTTACCAGATTGACTATATGGCCTTACCTTTGACCCCAATGTCCGAATCCCGCTCCGGGTTGGCCTGGCTTTTTTCAAATGGATCAGCCTTCTTCAGAGTGATCAGGCTCCTCATCTCCTCCGGCACATCTGGTGGACTGCAGAGAGAGACATCGATTCACACACAGCTCTCAGCTCCCATCTGCCTATTTGGTGAGATTCCAAAAAATCCTGCTTGGCACTACTTTAGCGGTTGGGCAGCTAAAGTATGGACCTGAATGCAAATGTGATACAGGTGATGCAAGGCTGAGCTCACACCAGGGAAAATAACTGTGAAACAGAGTTTTTTTTCTGGGGTATATTCTGTAAGAAAAAAAAATCTGTGATCTGGTCCCATGCTGTAGTTTTGATATTGAAGAAAGATTGTTAATGTGGACAGAAATGTAGAACTGCTTGTCAACTTCCTTTAGGTAACATTAGCACTTTTTAAAGTTTTCTCTTTGTTCAGTTATTTAATCACTGGTCTATTTTGAATGTTACTTCCTCAACTAAGCAAAGCACTGGACAAACAGTCAAACATAACCTTCCTTTCTCTAAAGGTTCCAGGAACTCCTTGTTGCAGTCATTTATTACAGCATCCCAGCTGTTCATCAGTGTCCCACTTTGTCCCATCGTTCTGATGGAGACCACACTCAAACTGAGTCAGTTTTGGTATACATGCACATTATGTAAAGGGTGGTATTGTTTCATTAGTACCGTCATCATTCATAAAAGGGTCCAGGATCATAACTGTCTATCACTGCAGACCTCAATAAACCATACAGCTGAATCCAGGACACAGGACTTGTGAATCACACCATTAACAACAACTGCATGCTTCCAATATGTTGCAATCTAAACTGGATGCCAGCTGGGTGCACTGTGAATGTGATAAAGAGTGTGTGTGTGTGTGTGTGTGTGTGTGTGTGTGTGTGTGTGTGTGTTTGTTTTCTAGCAGATGGGTTCAAGCCTCTCATCAGGGTAGCAACCCAGACAAAGAAGGACTGCCACTCTCATAGGAGCAGGAAAAGCAGTAAAAGCCAGAAGCAGCACTAATGACACACTGATACCACAACTTGTGCATTAAAGGGCCCCGGACACTAACCTCACTGCATACCACACCACTTAGACCCATTCTGGAGGAAACACCTTAAAAATTGTGTATAACGAGCCAGGATTTCACACCGTGTTAAAGAACACTTAGCAAAAATCCAAGAACCTGCTCTTGCACTTCTACAATAGAGCTGCAATGTATATAAAGTTAATTTTAATATTTTATTACCACCACTGAATTTCAACAAAATATGCACCTTACACAAAATAAACTTTTCTAGAAGAATCAAAGTTCTTTATCTTTTTATTATACTATTTAACCTTCTTTGAATCACAGAAAACTTGACACAACCCCTTGAGAAGTACCTGTTGCACATAAGGACCTATTTTGATGACCGTTTTCTCAATGTGGGTTGAGACGTTCAGTGGGAGCAAACCACTGGGTAAAAGCCTATATTGTAATTAAGGTGTGTATTATGTGAACAATGACAGCAAGAACCTTTGGAGACATGAATCTCGGCGATGGGATCAGAAGCATGTCTCCCTGTTGGGTTGGGGCCTGCGTCATGACTTGCACAGTTTGTTTGTGTTTCCGCCACCAGAGAAAACCACAAGCCAGGGTGGCGTGGAAGGTTGGGACACTGGTCCAGACAGATGAAGGTTTGCCAGACTCCCCACCAGGCTCAGGAAACAGCAATGTCACAACTCCCAGCCTTAATGAGAAGCCAGAAAACACTGCTGAGGAAACATAGGAGCCTGAGAGAAGCTATTTAGTCCATTTCACACATTGTTGCCATTTAAAGAGAGCAACAGTGCAATGGCAAATTGTGTTCAGAAAAAAAAACAAATATTTGGTTAAAAAATAACAACACTGAGCCATTAAATTGAAATTCTGAATTTTTATCCATTGTTTACAAACTATCACAGCTTCAAGGCCACCGGTCGCACTTTCAATAGTTTAAATATTCTCCAGTACTTTAGGTTGAGCATGTTTTCTGACATAAGGCTAAATGTGCTGTTCACCTAAGTCAGTCACCTTTTCATTTTATGATCTGAATCACAAATCTACCTGCTGACATTTTTTTCTTCTTGATACATGTACTTAGAAGAGACACAGAGAGTGTCTGATATAAGCATAAACACAGCACTTCTATGTGCGCTGAGCTGCCCGAGAAAAGAGAAAATGATTTTCAAAGGACTGAAAGTCTGGCAGACTGAGGCTGGCTGTCACACTGGCAGTTACAGGCAAACTATGGGGAGCTGTGCAATGATTTTCATATCAAACTTGTAACTTCTTCTCCTGATCATATTTATCTGGTTATTTGAGGAAGACACCAAAATCTATGAGGTGTACAATTTGTATCTTTCATGGGTCAGAGTAACTTTTAATACCTTTTGTTTTTGTAATAAAAGGTGATCATACACTGTGGTCGGTTCTGGGGTGGAGGTGGCCATCAGGGTGGGACAGAAAGCACTGGACAGTAGGATGCACCAAAAAAATGATTTCGATGGTAAACGGAACCAAAAAAATAAAACACAAAGCAGCTATATTTTGCCTAGCAAAAGCTTTCAGGCCTCAGACCAGCTAATTTAGATAGTTAGATTTTCCTTGAAATGGCCTCAGCTAGTCTTCATTATACCTGAAGACAAGGCAGGGGACTCCAATGGGGACCTTTCCATCAGGTCAAACCCTGCCCCTCTTTTTTTTGGTACCACCCTTGAGCTCGCATAACATATACATATTAATAAATTATCATGAAGAAAGAAAATCTTTAAACTTATAAGTTTCTAGGTCAAGCTAGCTGTTTGCTAGCACGAGGGTTATCTCCACATGTCAAATGGTTCTGATTGTCTCAGTGCTTAGAGGGTTGGTTGTCACAACCCCATTATTTAAATATAGCAGGTTTTAGGCACGGGTGGGTAAGGGCCTAAGAAAAAGATAGGAATGGAGCCCTCACCAATCCCAACTCTCAATCTTTTCTATACTTAACAGTCAAAATCAAGTCTATCTGTAATAATACCTTTTCACTAGTTTCTGAACTGCTTAGTAGAGGAGCTGCCAAAAATCGGGCTCTATCTATGAGAAAATCACTCTTTATGTAATTTATGAAGCATGAATTTAACAGTACAACCCACTATAAAGTCTTAAAATCCATGCAGTTACCTTGTTCTTTGGTTATTTTGCTCTGACTGCTACATCAGCTGTTGTTTACCAGTGTTTTAATTTGCATGTAGGTAACAGGAGAGCATGCCGATTAAAATAAAATCAAAACAATCACAATTTTTTTTTTACTGTTGAACAGTGGATTGGACCTGTCATCAATATCCAACCGATTTGTTCGAGGTATGATACAATTGTTTCAGACCACGTCCACAATCATCCAAACCCACTTTAGCCATTCTGATCTGTAACAGGTGAGTATCGAAACTCAACATGCAGCACAAGGTGTTGGTTTGAGGCTTCGTTATTAAGTGCATCATGCCAAGGACCAGCAACACTTTCTAAACACTCCTGTGTGTGATACCAAACTCACAGTGCCTATGAATAAAGAAATAATCTATATTTTCATATTAACAGGGACAATACTTTAACAATAAGCTGAGACAAGTAGTGTGTAATTAATCTTGAAACCTACAATCCTAAATTCATCAAACTCAAGAAAAAAGCAACATAAATTTTTGGAGAACAAATGTAAAAAACCTTGATATTATTCCATACCTTTGTGTACATCTTGGTCCTTAACGTTTGTTGTAAGTGAAGACAGCACCGTTATACTGTCTCATGTCAGGTCAACATCACAGAAAAGTTTCCCTTATATTTGTTTCTGCGAGTATTAAAGTTTTCCACCAGGTGTTTTGACATCTAGCTGTCATTTGCCAGTGTTTTACCGTTTAGTAAATATTGGTTCTGACTTTTACTTTAGTTCTATACACTTGAGAGAAATAGTCACTACCCACTGAAAATATTACCGGGGGTTTCCTGATTTTTACTGAAAACTCATTCAAAAATATATGGACAACCAACCCTGCACTGTAACTGGTTTTTAAAGCTAATAACATTTTACTGATATGAGTTATGAGGATAAAAGGAGTGACAGTTGTTACCCAAGTCTTCATCTAATGCTGGAATGAGTCTCTATGATGGATTTAAACTAAGAAATCCTTATGAGAGTAAAATGTATGACAACTAGCCCTGGTCTCCCCCACGTTTGGCATGTGTCCTGGAAGAGTTCCAGCCATTTCCAGATGTAGAGCTTCATCTTCCTGTCTAATATATGTGACAACTCAACCTGCTGAACAAAACTGGCCCAGACTGGCGTGTCTGCTCTTCTTTACTTCAGCAAAATGATTCAGTGAGCATCACACAGAAGGGCTGCCATAATGAATACAGCAAATCAATTGGACTCCATTATACACTTTATCAAACTTTTCATTATTCACTTTAAAAGCAGAATCCAAATTAACCTTTTCAAATTATATTTTCACTAAAATTCAATTAAATATTATATGTATTCAGTACCCTGAAGGATTATATACTTGGCCTCTTGTAACACCAGTAAATACAATTATTCATTACCCTTGAGTCAGTTTCCTTAAAAATATCATGAACAATATGTGAGAAGGACAAAACAAGTATTGCTTTAAACATGCTTTTTCTTTCAGAACATCAGCTTCTGGATTCATTTTTTTAATGGAAAACTCATTTTCAGACCTACAGAACACATGTTTAAGCAGTGATTTTAAAAAATTGCCCAAAAACAGAGACAAGTAGAAAGCAGTGGGATCATGGAGAAGAAGAGAGACATCCTTTCCCCAAAATGCAGCTCTTAGGTTTTCCACAGCTGTCCCACCCATCCTTTCCCCAGAATGCCTGCCACAGGCCATGACGGAGGGGTCCACTCTTCCTCTGAGCTGCAAGCAGGAAACAATTTGATATGGAGATCACACAGCATGAACACAATGACGGATGAAGCCGTGCAAGCACACCATTTCAGTGACCCCCCCTGCGGCCACAGCCTCTCAGAGGAACTGGCCCCCCTCAAACAGGGACAAGACAGGACTGTCCGTGTTTTGACCTGCTCTATAGTAATGTCACTCCATTCGAAAACCATGAGAGAGAAAAGAGAAAAGAAGAGGTCCTATAATCAACAAATTATGTTTGCAATGTTTTTCATAGAACCTATCCTGCAAAAAATGTCATTGGCATGACTGTCATTAACAAATTTGTCTGCCAGCTGGGTACACTGTGAATGTAATAGAGTGTGTGTGTGTGTGTGTGTGTGTGTGTGTGTGTGTGTGAACATCAGTGATAAACCAACTTGGAATATGATGTTTGCTTAATCTGTAATGTTGCTGATGTATCCATGTCACCCTTTGCACCTAAACAGCAACAGCACAGTACACTGGTCAACGTTAACAGGAAAAAAGCAGTACTGACATTAATCTTCATTTTTGTGTGAGTTGTTAGGATAAAAATTGAGGGTGAAAAAATTTCAAAATATAAAACAAGGGGTGGGGGCTAAGAAAAATAACATGCTATTACTTTTAGGAAATGAAACTGAATACATGGAAAAAAAACTGCGGACCAGATGTGGGAGTCTGCTCTGTGTTGGCTCTTCGTGCTAAGCAGAACCAGCTGTGGATCCAACAACACAGGAAGCTTCTGGAGAGAGGGAAGTGAAGAATTACTCTGCATGAGAAAATGTAAATACAGAAGTCTGCCTTTCCTTACACGATATAGGGAAGTAGCTCACCCGCAGATAAAAGTGACAAATGGACAGGCAAAGATCTCAATTGAAGGAACAAGTTAGGTGGGTGGCTTTGAGACCCATATTCTTTACATGACATCTTGTGTAATCGAAAAAAAGGAAGGCTCAACAATCTAGTCTGATGCTACATTTTGAAATCGCTGTATAGTGAAAAGAAAGGACTTTTCTGTGGATGACAGACTGCAGAGGTTACTGTCTGTAGGCAGCGTCAATATTAGTGGAGTACGCAATACATGTGAGCAGTGAACCACAAAATGTGGCCCTGCCACTAAGCGTGCCAGAGGAGAAGCCTGCCAATACGTCATTGATTCTGCTCTCGACAAATTTATCAACAGAGGTCCAAATTACTTATGATAAAAGCGCAGGCATCATAAGTAATGTATGAGCAGGTCTGGCCATGGCGACACATTGTTTTTCTTATGGAAACATAAGCTGACAAAGGAAAGAGAAACATGGCTTGAAGGCATCTGCAAGTGATTGGCCTTGAACGTTTCTGCCCATGGGGAGGTTTTCCCTCTGCTCCCTGAGGACTTTGGATGTTTAAACTGACATCCAAAAGGCTGAGCAGGGACAGCAGAAATAAAAACAGTCACATGGACCCCCACTGTCCTTCCTGGGAGTCCCACCAAAGTCCAGGGGTTAGAGGGGGCCCATTTCATACTGTGGGAAAATGGGAGTTTGATGATTAAGAGTTTATGATCTCCTACCTAAAATAATCTGTTTATAAAATAAAAGTAACAAGGTTTTTCCTTTTTTTGGAATGTGGAAAGTGAGGGAAAGAGTGGAGTGGCTCTGGGCAAGAAACACCAAGAACATGAATTCAACAACCAAAGATGATATGGCAGCAGGATTTTGGAAGCAGTGTAGAAGCTTGAAGTGTACGGAGAAGACAACCTCTCCTTGAGCTTTACACTGGCTCACCTCGGTAAATCTGAGGGAAATATGTGTGAGTTATAGCAGCACATAAAACTCTGCTACGTCAATGCCCCTTTCTTTCATCAGCCAAAAAAAAAAATCCGATGCTCACAAATGAAAAAATTGCCATTACGTTACAGTTTTCTCTGTTGAAATCAGCAAGCAGAAGTCATATTTCAAACCAAAAAAAAATTATAAAGATTTATTAAGTAATAATATCAAACTACACCCTGGTAAGTTACAATACAGACTGTAGTATGAACAGTACTGTGTACTGTAGGCATGACTTTGCATGCAAACATCTTACTACTACTGTCTAATGGTCACTTCATTATTATAAAAGTACACTGTTTATAACTGTATAGTATCTTAAATTTAATTATTTCTTCTTATTTAAGAAAGGGGCTTTTGCCCCTATTATTTTAGTACAGTGACCCACTGCCTTGCACACTTTCAAGTAACAAACTTTTTGCCTTTATGAACTTTATTTACAAGTATCTTGTATTTATTTTTTCATAAACATAGCTGGCATGCCCATTGCGCACAAAAGCTTCACCCAGTTGGCAGACAGACATTGACTGCGACTAGTAAGTGATGCCTTAAGTTTTTAACACCCAGCTCAGACCCTTGCCAGGGTTCTTGACTAGGCTTTCTTTTTGCAGCATGTCATAAATAATGCTGCCAGGGCTCTTAGAACACACAGGTGTGTGCAAGAGGTGTCCCAGCTCACCAGAGAGAAGGGCTGTCTCCCAGTGTGGTCTCTGAAAAACTGTGCTTTTCAGCTCTGTTCCCAGTAGAAAAACCCTACTGCTACCTCCCTCCCTATGGAACTGTCCAGGTTTCAAACTTTTAAATTACATTTATTCGTTTAGCAGATGTTTTGTTCCAAACCATGTACAACTCAGAGAAAACAAAACTGCATTTCCCCAACAGACAAAGAAATACAGATGCGATTCTTGTTGCAGTCACTCAGTCCAAAACCACCACTTCTACTGGCACACATTACATCAGTAAATGCACACAGAACTGAGAGGCCCCAGTCCATTAACAAAATATTCAAGTAATAAAGCAACTGTCTGTTCTGATTAAGTTTGCAAGTAGGGGACCCAACGTGTTTTTAATTCACTATATAATGTGTTGTGCAAATATGTGATACATATGATGGTTTGTCATTTGCTTTATTTGTAACTCTTTGAATGCACCAAGTGTGTCTTCAGAATAATTTGCCTTGTATTGTATTGCATCGTATTTTACTGTATTATAAACATTCCTAAAGAGTGTTAAGCGCATAAAAAGCACAAGTGTGTGACTGCGTGATTGTTCCTTTAGCAGGTTCAGCCCACATCCTTTGCAACTTTCCCTTGGACCATTTAAGCTGTTTCAGTGGCATTCATGTAAGACTTAACTATGAACATATACAATGCTTTCTAGATATTCACTGTGATATTGTGAATCAGTGAGAATTCTTCCTCATAATCCATTCCATGCAGCTGATGTTGCAGTTGCACCTATAAACAATCCAACAATTTTGAATAAAATTGCGCTAAACCAAATGGGTTTCATCCAACTCTCTTTATCTTTTATTGTTTAATTAAAGACTGATTAAACTTTTTCCCCCACTGCAAAAAATGCTACTTTGCCTGCAATTACTCATGGTTATTTAACACATGCTTTTGGAAAGCAACAGTATATCACCAGCAGCAAGCCCTGGCTTTTCTGGTATTCTCTGAACAGTTAACCAGGTCACACTCTCTGTATCTGCCTGTCCCACCCACTCCCTCCTGTGATCATGAGGGGCTGAGTCACCTCTCTAACCCATTGTGTGCTCAGCACAGGAGGGTATCCCCCCCACCTCACCGACAATGACCTCGCCTCACCAAACTGTCACTAGTGGCCAGCTCTACTCCCCATTTCCGGCTCCAGTTCCCTTTTCAAGTGGTTGTGAAATCCCGGGATCTGCTCTGTGCACTGACATATATTGTGGCCGTCTTCATCGCGGCTTTCACGTGAGGTGGGTCAAGCAATAACGGGTCTGGGATTTAAAAGGGAGAGGAGATAAGGCTTCTGCAAGGTCTGACAATGTGAATTGGCCCGTGGAAATGAGAGGCTGCACAGTTGCCAAGGTAATGCCCCTCCCCATGCAGCACATTTTCCCACTGTAATGGTACTGCTAAGGGCTCCAAATTGGCAGCTGGCTCGGCTGAGTCAACGGGTTGCAGGGCCGGCTGTGTCTACTGTGTACGCGGCCACTTGAGCCAGAGTAAACCTCACAGACACACTGCTGATGGGTGTCACAATACCCTGACAGCTCAGGCGCTAAAAATACCTACACAGACTGTCAATGAAAAGAAAGAGAATTCTGACATCAGGGTTATACTGTACACATACTTTGCCTGAAACTGACAGGACAGAAAGTGGCATAGTGGCTAGTTGCCCCTATAGTTGCACTTAAAGGACCCAGGTTTGCATCCCACCTCCAGTTGTAGTACCTTCAATCAAGGTACTTACCGTGAATTCAATTCAATTCATTTTTATAAAGCACTTCTTCTCAAATAGTGAGCCAGAGCTCTTAAGAACAAATTAAGAAGCAGAACAGAAATAAAAGATATAAATTAAGCATACAGATAAAATATTAGCTATATACTTAATGACATGAGGAACTAAAATATAAAAATAAGCCTGCTAGCAACTGAAGAGAGGAAAAAACAAAAAACTGCCACTAAAAATGGTGAGGGGGAAAAAAATCTCTGGAAGTCCAGCGTGTCAGTGGCTGACCACCCCGCGTAGCCTTCTACATACAAAAATAGTGCTAGTAGTTACAGCTAGGAAAGACTACACTACAGTATACAATATTATTTTAGACAATAGAAGCTAAATAAATTGATGTTGAGGTGTGAATTGATGCAGTAACAATTACAACATACTAAGCAGTAGTTTAATATAGTAAGTGGTTTTGGAGAAAAGCATCAAATACATGAATAAATAATTTAAAGTTACTAAAAGGCTTGGGTGCTTGAAGTTAAAAAGAGAATCAGAGAGAGTATGGATCTGTTTAATTTTACAAATAATTCCGTCTGCTTTTGACTCCATGTTAAAGTAAAACAATCTAGATTTTGACTGCATTACATGTACACTAAGGTAAAATATCTGGAGGCTGAGACTGGTGGATACAAATTGTTCTACTTACTTCTTAATAAAGAATCATAATTAAAACTGACTGGTGTAAATTAAATTCAGAATGAAATTTCTGGATTGAAGGTGTCTGGACTTGTTAAATGCATGCAAATACTGCTATCCTGTGAAAGTAACTTTGAGGTTTCCGAGCCAGTTATTTATAGCTCAGTTACATTTTCAGCATTAGCCCACCATCAGTATTAATTACAAGTTAAGTAACTACAAGAGACACAGCATTAGTATTAAAGGCACTAATTACTAGGAACTTGGAACAAATTGTTTTTCACGTTCCAACGTAAGGGTTGAGATTTCCTGGTGTGACTACACTGTGCAAATTCACATTTTAACACATTGATTTACAGTATCAGTCACAAGATTGAGTACAATCTCCAGAATTAGTGTTGTTTCACCAGGCATTTGGTTAAAAAGACTCAGCAGGAAATGAGCCATCATGTCCCCCCAGGTCTTCTGCAGGAGTTCACAGGGAAGTAAGACGTAGAGTTTGTTACCTAGGTGTACTCAGGCCTTTCACTGATGCAGTACAATAAATTAATGTTTACATTTATTAAGCTGGCACCTTAGTCCAAGTTGACTGACAACATAAATTTTGTACAATAAGCTGCTTACTTATTTATACAGGGTGTTCTTACCATGTCGATCCAGGGTAAGTTTGTTACTCAAACACATTATAATAGGAGTGCAATTCAAACTTACAACATTCATAATACATGGCAGTACATACACAATGCACACCTGCTACCACAGCAGGTATGATCAGCTCTCTTTTTGGATTTTAATTTTTGTCAATATTTAATTGGGCTCATAAAAAAAAAAACAAAATAAACACAAACGATGCACCAAAACCAACAAAAATAAGTATGGAGAAACAATGCACCATTTCATGTAACCATATATTGTGATGGTGTCTGTTCCCAGCATTCTTAGCTCATCCAAACAGGTGTCTGCATATTAATCCTCTAGTTATCATTGCAACTAGTTATTAGTCTGAGGGGGAAACTCATACAATTCACACAGTATGAGACATTTTCCCCATGTTTGGTTCCCTTATGGATGACCAGAGGGTCTTTCTATCACTGTGAGATGAACACAACCTTGAAGTCACTGGAAAGGAACATAGACATAATGGGGAATGGGTGCACAGTAGTTGTAATGCTTAAGAGCTTTTGGAATCACTGTCAACTGATTTAGAAGGAGCAGACCTAATGAACATGGTAAGAAATCAAAAGGCCCAGTGAGGACTCACCTCTTCAGTCCATTGGCTGTGCATGAGGGTTGACAGACAGTCACCTCCAGTGGGCTCTGAGCAGTACAGTAAGCATAGCAACCAGAAAATAAAGCAGGAGTTAGCAATGAGCAACCAATGCAGCTCCATGTATTACTCACAACCAAATCCCACTAAGCAGACTTTCACATGAAAACCAAAAACATAACTTCAAATAAAAAAAACCTTAAATAAGCGTTCATCTTAATAAATGATTATATAGAGGAAAGGGGGAATTAACCTTTTAGCATTTTCATTTCTACATCCAGAACATCTCATATTCATCATTTCAATGAAACTGGCATCCCATCTTAGTGCCCTCTGCTTCCAGGATAGGCTCTGGACCAAGCGGTTAATGATAACGGATGGATGGATGTAAATTTCTGAAGCAGAAGAGGCTAAAACAGTGAAATATGACATGAATCAACAGTAATCAACTTTACTTTAGCAAATGGGACAGTACAAATGCAAAAATGGAATAAAAAATTCTAGCCACAGTTCTTGCTTGTTGACGGTTGAGTGATAAAACTATATTCATATGGATTATTTCAAAATGTGATGTAACCAAAGCGGAAAACATAAAGACAAACACAATAACCTTACTTTAAAGGCTGCTTTTAATAACATGCACAGTAAAAAAAAGTTGATTTTATTTCTAAAACATTTGTTTACATATTTCATTAATCTAAGATTTTTCATTTTAATTTTTGTCAGCAAAACATTGCTGTAAATCTCATTTATTTTAGAAACAAGTTATCTTAATAAAAAGTAATGCATTTAATTTATAATTTATACCGTTACCCTTTTATACTGCTGGATCTTTTACTGCAACTCCATACCCTTGATTCAAACCAACAACCTTCTACTTTACTAATACTGCACAGTTCCCAATAAGTGCTCTGGCTGTAAACTACATATAGCATTATTAATCTGGTTCTTGCCACAAGGCTTTCACCCAGTTTGGTTCTTTCCATCATGACCAGTTAGTCTGCTCTAACTACCACCTGTTTAGAAAAAGTTTCATTCAGACATTTTAGCTCCGGAACTCTATCTTGTGCACACAGGACCAGCTCATCGGTGGTTGTCAGTGTGGCCCGGATCTGCCTCCAACAGCGTAGGCCAAAAAGGACCGCAGGGCAGAGCTGGTGCAGAGCTCCAAGCAAGTCAGATCGCACGAACAGATGGGATGAGAACGGAAATGGTGCAGCCAAAAACAGCATTTACATGCAAATCAGTGTGCCAGTACAGACTGATACTATACCACAGGCTTCCTGTCAGGGTACTTAATTTTGTACTGTACCATACTGGACTGTCAGGACGCAAACTGTTATGTCACTTCCAGTATGACTGGCAACAAAACTTACTCAATTTTGGTCTTTTTCTACTAGAAATTAGTATTCCATTGCTTGACTAGCACTTTTGTTCAAAGTGGCACGCATAAGAACATTTCTGAGCAAGTCAAGGGTAATACACCAGGGCTCCTGTCAGTCTTCAAGTTAGGTGGTTTGTGTCCTAGACCAGTATAGTACCAGCTGCAGCTAAATGTAGATATATACATTTCTTCTTTCCCTATAACAAATCAGACATGTTTTTAACAGTCCCAGTGCACGGCTGTTTTTGTAACGGTTGGCTTAAAGTTGCTAGATAGCAGGCAAGTCAACTGCGGGGAAAAATTTGGCATGCAAAATGGCTCATTTGACACAAGAATAGGGCAAACAGACATCTTTTGTTTTGCCACAGCCTTCCTTTTTCAGATCAAGTAATTTGGGTGAAAAGGTTACAGGCTGAAAGTCCCCATTGTGGTCAGTCTACTATCCAGCTCAATATACACCAAGCTCTTTGATCCTGCCGAACTGTTAACTGAGGACAGTTGTTTTTCCTTTGCCATCTTGCTAATAACATCATTTTAGGACGTCCTGCCAAAATTTTTTTTCATGATTTTCTTCCAGGTTATGCTTAATGTTCTGGTAGAGACAATCCTTCAGTTCATTTTCCCTGGGAAATTACTTAGATTTGATGATGCATGCACCATTCATTCTCCTCTCTTTCTCACTGGTCCTCTCAACAGCTTCCGTATTTGGAGGCAGGAGTGGAGCCCTTTCACCAGAGGAACTGCAAATCACGGTATAGTCGGACATGCATCAACACCACAGGCACAAACTCAGTTCATGAAAGCTGCAGTGATGAGTACTGTGCATTTTAAATGCATGCAGACCATATTGCCCTTGCTTGTACCATTGTGTGACCACATAGTCTTGGTTCAGCCTTGGTTCTAGTGGCTGAAGCACTAACCAGGACAGCTTCCAGTCTACAACTGCAAGACACAGCTTCATAACTGGGCCATCTAAGTTTACGCATCCCTCTGAAAACACGCTGTGGTTTTTTTGTGCAACATAATCTAGCAAGACATCTGTAGACCAGGCAGAAAAGAAAAAAACTAACAGTTGCTAAAAATAAGGTTTTCATCAGGTTACCCTCAACTTCTCCAAGGACATCTCCAGGCTGAAGCTCCCACCTCTGAACGGCTTCAGTGGGAACCAGTACACACAGCGCAGATCCCTCTCCATGCATGCTGGCTGAACTTTTGCTCTTGAGCACGATACTCACTGGAGTTAATAGGTGCAACAAAAACATGCAAACCAAAGACGCTGAAGGAAAAAATGATAAAAGTGATGTTGTGTCACAGGTCTGAAATCACATGTGAGATTGCCCTTAAGACTTGAAACCAAAAGTACTTTCATTACCCAAAATTTCATATCTTCTATTGCTTGTGCTCTATTGTCTTCTTCTTAGTTATCATTTTATAGTTCATATTATATGCACATTACTCAGAGTAGTTATAAAAGTTCTCATGATTGCCACAGATTGTGCAAACAAGGACACAGTTGTATTAGAGGTTAACTGGAGACAACCACAAAAAAAAACCATCCAAGCAGGAACTGCCATGTTACTTTCTGTGGTTTGCATCTTGTATTATGTTAGAAACAGACTGAAAGACCAATAGCTGCTTAAGAACAACAAGTGATATCAAAATAACCACTTGGTTGCCTAGGGTTGTCTTGGGTACGACTGACAAAAATATAGTCAAAACAGAAGCCAGATACTTCAGGCAAATGCAGAGGCTTTTTTACAATCCCAAATGGGCTACAATCAACACACTGTACCAAGATTCCCGGAAGCAGTGGTTGCCTCTGAGAAACAAAAAAAGAAGGACATGACTTCGTGGCCACACATGTGACTGAGTGTGTCCTGCTGAAGCTCACAGTCTCATGTGAATTCAATTCAGCTGGTTCTCGTCTCACTAACAACGCTGATGAGAATTGGAGGGGGAATAAGAGGACCAGCTACAAAGCAGGGAGACAGGGCCAAAGGTGGTTCTGTGGGACAAGAGTGGGCTTTTTGATTTGTGGGGTTTGTGGCCTGGTCTCCTTTTACATTTTTTGGTTCCAGAAAGTCTAATGCATCTGGCCTAAAATTTGTAAGCGATGTAAGCACTGACAAACTCAGGTAGAATTAGGAACACATTTGGTTTGTGTTAAAGTAGTCAGAATTCTGTTTTGCAATTTGGCTGTGGCTGCAATTATTTCCAGACATGTTTACAACAGGAATACAATTCTATTTATAATGACTCATAGCACCTTTATCCCAACTGCAAAAAAAAAAGAAGTTGGCTTATGTGAAATGTTGTAGCTTTGTGCATTGATGTGACAAAATTCAAAGATAAGAATAATTTACACACTGAACATTTCAAGGCTCAAATCAAAACTTGACATTATCTCCTCTTTTACCTTAACATATCTTCAGGAGATCTTGTCACAAATGTGGTTAAACATAAGGCCCTTGAATTTTTCTACTTATGCTAGTACAAAACAAATAAATAATAATCATATGTCTTTTTATATGTCTTCCATTTCCTGGAAGGTGCAGCATGGAAAACTACAGAGCTGACTTAGTAAACACAAGGGCAGCAGCTGGTGTTGTGGTTAGTGCTCCTGCCTTGCATTTAAAGGACATGGTTCAAATCCCATCTCCTGCTCCAGTACCCTTGAGCAAGGTATTTACCTTAAAATTGCTCCAGTAAAAATTACTCAGCTGAATAAATCGGTAAATTTATGTTAGTCACCTTGGAGAAAAGCACTGGCTAAATAAATAAAGAGAATTGAGAGAATAATGTCCCAAGGAGACCAGTACTTATAAGAACCTGCCAAATATTGTTTTATCCATGGGTGCCTTACACATCCATATCATATCCCTCTGTGAGAACTGCGCTGTGCTATGTTCGCCCTTAGAGAGCCTCCTCATTGATTTATTGAGTTGATGGGGGAAAAGGCCAGGGATATGAGGAATCATTCAATAGAGACAGTCAGAAAGGGGATGTGGGCACCGACTTTACCGTACACACCTTACAATCCCCTGAGGCACATAGTATTACTGCATGTTAACTGAGCGCAGACCCTTTGTCAAAAAGATGATGTTTATAGAGCTTTATCAGTGACACCAAAAAAGCACAAAGGACTGTTTAAAGTTGCTACTTAAGTCAAACTCTCAATTTGCCATAAAGCTCCAAGCTCACTGTTTTTAAAGATTAGGAAAAAAGCAAAAAATAAGACAGAATAAAAACACACCACTATGGTGTACATAAGTTAAATGCCATTGCCTATTTAAATGTCTACTTAAAAGTATTTGTCGGTGAAGATATATTGTGACTGTTGTAAAACAGCATTCTGTAAAACCCCCACAGGATAGCATAGGGGTTAGGGGTACTGCCATACTATCAGAGGTTTGAATCCCCATCCCAATGTAGTACCTGTGATGAAAACAGAATACACTGTTGTATGAAGGGGTAAAGCATTGAAAAGTTCGTTATCTAAGATGGTAAGTTACCCTGGACAAAGGCATCATATAAAGGTGCAGAATATTTCTATGCTGCCTTTTCCCCCGTAATTTCATTTGTGAGTCAAAATTCAATTATATATGGTTCTGAAGCATATTTTGAGATGTCTGCAATCAAACTAAAGTAACCCCATACAGAACAGAATGATTCCTTTAAACGTGGCTGAATATAACTGGCATAAACTGAACTGTATCCCAGAGGACAAACAAACATCTATTTAGTTAAGTCACACACAATAACATCACCAAAAATGATGTGTGTGTGATAAACTGACTGACTCAATGACAGCTGAAACTATAAACAAATCAACCTTTTAATGTCTGTGACATCTACTGAACAATGACAGCATGACAGTATTGTGACAGAAATTCACAGCATGGTCACAGTTTTCTCCAAAATTTCACAGAATCACCATGTAATACAAAAGAGAAGAAATAGAAACACACGTAAAGAGAAACTGGTTTACGCAGCAGGTGGATACCAGAAAATCCCAGACAACAGGACCACATCCATCCACCCACTATCATTAACCGCTTTATTCTGGTCAGGGTGGTGACAGCCAGCAGACTAACCCGAAACCACTGGGCATGATACCCTGAGTGGGACGCCAGTCCATCACAAGGCAGCGGCGCGCGTGCACGTACGCGCACTCCACACACACACACACACACACACACACACACACACACACACACACACACACACACACACACACACACACAAACGGCAATTTAGAGTGACCAATAAAACCAACAGACTGCAGAATGTGTTTTAATGTGGGCTTCAAGGTCAAAACATCTTCACCACCATCGTCATTTTTGTTATATTTCACTTATATTTCACTTCATGCGTTTATTCAAGGGGCATTCCCATGCCAGAAAATCAACTTTACACTGATTTATCCATTTATGCAGCACAAAATTTTTACGAAGGCAATTTGGTTAAGTAATCTGACTAAAGGGTATTACAACAGGAGGGACGGCTCCGATAATAATAATAATAATAATAATAATAATAATAATAATAATCTGGTTATGAGACATGCTAGTTGTCAGGCTGTCATGCTTGAGCGACAGCAACTACTTAACATGACTTCTCTTACAGGTCGTAGAAAAATAAAGGTCAGGAACAGCGACTTAAGATGCGCTGCCAACAGTAAGAAAACAAGCGCCTGTGGTGAAATGACGATGATGATGATGATGGTGATACAAGTGACGGTCGTGGGCACGTCGTTCTCACCCGGCCGTTGCACGTGGGTTCCTCTTTGCAGCGCAGCTCAAGTGATTCCTCCTCCTCCTCCTCTTTGCGCCCACAGCCTCCTCCGAGCAGCGCGAGCCTGCAGCAGAGCCAGCCGGACCCCTGCCGAGACATTCACGGCGGGCGCGCGCGCAGCCAGTGACATCCACTGCTGCTCCCGGCGCGCTCGCGCACTGCGTCTCCAGGGGAAACACGGCAATAGCGCCGCGAGCCTCACGAGTGACGGAACAGTGCGGACCCGACGGTGGCGCGTTCGCGTCCTCAACAAATTTACCGTGTCGCGCGTTACAATTCTTGCCAAACTCCAACTGTTGCGTTTACGGTACGCTTCGATGAACGAGTTTTAAAAGTAGCGACGAACGCAGCCCCGCACGAAATCAGCGCAGCAACTTAACAGGACGAGTGCTGTGATCCGCGCCGTCCCGCACTCCGAGGCGCGCGCTGTGCACACGAAGCCGCCGTGCGAGACCCCTCGCCGGGAGGACGGACCGCGGCTGGTGACGCCCGCCGAGTGGCGGCGCGAGGCCAGCTGATCCGCGCGTGCCGAGCGAGCTCGCGCCCCCTCTGCCGACCACTTCCTTAACACAGTTTTTCAGCCACAAAAATGAAGACACGCAACTTTTTTCTGCTTCAGAATTGTCACATATAAACCCATCAACATTAATTTTCCCAAATGAAACATGGAATTCTTTTAGTTTTTAACTTGTGCAGCTCATTATGTGCAACAACGTTATAAGCAATACATTTGCAATATTATTGAATCTCACTGGGTTCAACAGCGAAAATTTCAAACATAATGAAACTAAGCGTTTTAGCAAATGTCAGGTGTATAAATGTGCCTTCGTTGACATCACCTCAATGACGTTGAGACTTAAACAGCTTTTTAAGTTTTTATAAAAGTTAGAACCTGGTTAATATATTTTTGGAATGACCTAAATGCTTCTTTTCCTAAAAAAAAAAAAACTCAAATGATCAATATTATTCTGAGGCCTGTAAGGAACACATTTCTTATTAATGTTTATTCTTCTTAATAATGTACCCACATTTTTCTGGATATCTTGGGTATAATTGCATGAATCTTTTGTTCATTTAAACAGGTAATTTTTAATATTTAATTGCTGTTTTTCTACGGGATCCTATCTGTCCACATGTGCTGTTCAATGAGATGCTTGTAAAAAAAGCTATACTGAAAAAGCACATAAGATTTAACTAGAAGTAACACAAGCAGTGGAATGGGCTGCCATGACAGATAAAACATATTAGTTTTCTTCCTCCTGCCCTGTCCAGGAGCTAAACTAGGTTTACTGTTTAACATGCTAGGTTTGTCCTTCCAGAAGAAAGAACTTCATGCCCTCCATGGATTTGTTGTTACATAAAATGCCTTTTTCCTCCTGATCTGGTTTCCTTAACCCAGATTAGAGGTACAGAAATGGATCAGAAGAAGTGCATTTGTTTGGCCTGCACATCCTGCCAGCGTTCTTGTGGGCCAGACAGTCCCACCATCAGTCTGCTTTTTCTGTTTTCTGTGGAAATGGGGGCACAACACTGTTGTGTCTCTGTCTGAGCCGGAGAGCCTGAGGCAGGCGTTGTGAGGGGGTATCTACAGGAATGATCTGCCTGTTCTGAATCACACACTAACCTGTCTGACCAGATCAAACTTAAAAAAAAAAAATCTTTTTTTTTTTTTAAATTTTAGGACTTTTGTATTCATTTACCTGATGTTTTTCTCCAAAGCAACTTACAATTACTTTACTCAATAGGGTCATTTTTTTAGAGCTATTATTTGAGTAAAATGCTATCAGGAGGTAGGATTTGAGCCTAAAAACCCCAATGTGCAAAGGTGTCATCTCATTTACTAATGCAGTTCAAGTTAAACCCAATATTATTTTCTGGATCCTTTATGCTAAAACTACCTGCTACATGCATCAAACAACTTGTAAATTTTGGAGTTTGTCATTTGTGGAGAGTATATGACTGAGTCTGCTTCAGAAAAAAAAATCCTGAATTGTTTGTTTATACTCTTTTAAATAACTACCCTGTGCTGTTCGACGAGGAAACTGATAAATTTGGCGTAACTTGTTAATTAAAGAGTTATTTTTTTCATTTGCATTACTCCTGATGTATTCACAAGATGAATGATATTTCTGTTTAATATAGAAAGGTTTCTTCAGGCTCCATTCTCTAGTTCCCAGACTGAAAGCAATGCATGGAGGCAGATTGCTGAGAAGAAATGGGTACCAGGTATGGACAGCTGAATGTTTAAGAAATTATAATGAAAGACTGGGCTTTTACTAATAGCCTATTTTTAGCTTTCAGAATGGTTGTTTTAAAGGGACACATTATTTTTCTCTTTCATTACATTTTAAATTATATTTATTTGTTAATCATTTTGATCTCTTTTTTGTACTTCTTTTGTTTCAAAACATAATTCCTGAACATTTGACTTACTGCAGACAAAATGAAGTGATTGTTTTTTAGGTGTACTGTTTCGCAGTTTCCATCCATGTGAACAATTTTAGAACTTGAGGAGAGATTGAGGGAGAGATTTGATTCCATCAAAGAGTGGATATAATATTATTTCAGGCAAGTTGCCATGTTATACTGCTGATCTTCTAAATCACATGGGTTATGCATGTTGTTGTATGGGGTCTATCTTATTGTCAGGACCCCAGTCTCTCAATACAGCCATGGTGCCTGGTGTAATGCCAGGTGTCCTAAATGTGTAATGACTGCAAAGCATGTGGATGCTGATGGTGTTGTTTCCGTGTTTAGCTGTGACCTTTATTGAAATCATTTACATTTTAATCATTTTACATTGCGCATTTCACTGAAACATTTCTGGTTGCTCTATTCACATTTCTCATGGGTAATACAACTGGCCCATTCTAGTGCTGTAATACTTAGTGTCTCATTAACTGACCTGCACACCGACATGAACTTAGAACACAAAGTCCAAGAAGAGAGCTTAACTTGACCTGCTTTCATTATTGCTAAATGACCTTTATTGCAGCCTGCAGTATTCATATAATACTCATGGGAGGGAAAGTATTAAAAGAGGCAGATTTAAAAAGTTAATTTATGTGTATATATACTCATATGTCCTCTGAGGATTATGGTTTTCATGGGCTATGTAGACATGACTATAAATTTCCCCAGTTTGTTGCAGCTATCAAGACCAGATCAAAAAGTGTCAGTCTATTCAAGTTTTTTCAGATGTCTGGATTCTTTGCTATGTGTGTGCATATCTCTTGATGGGATCTTGTGATTTGATCATTATTTCTTTTTTTCACTGTTATCCATATAAAAACATGTATTAAAATGGTAAAAACCTGCATGGATGAGTTTTCCAAGCTTTTTATTCAGGAACTGAGGAAAATGGAGAAGGGTGAAAGATAAACTGGAAATATGTGTGTTGGTGTGTGTTTTTGTTTGAGTACAAAAAAGCACATGCACTGATGAATGTAAGAATAGATGGATGGATGGATGGATGGATGTTCAGAAAATTAAGAAACATCACAGTTTTGCATAACTTCCCCCACCCGGGTTTCCTGCCCCCACTTAAGACAGCCACTTCTGTGATCTAGAGGGGGAGTGAAATGCACATTCTTTTTTTGGAATTACAGTAGAAATGTTTTTAACAGAGCAATTACTTTATCTTTTGCATCCCAAGAGGGGTCTGCTGTTATACTTCTGAGAAAAGTACTCAAATGCTTTAGTAAACTGTTACAGGTTGTTATGTATAAGCAACTCAGTTTCTCTGTGACCAAAAGAATTTCATGAGAATTTCTCAACTATGCCTAACAACTAATCATGTTCATGCACAGATCACTGGAAGTTCTGACAATAAAACAGACTCATGCTCATTTTTAAAGAACTGAGATTAGTCATTCTCAGAGTGCATTCTTGGAGAGTTAGCTTCACCTGTTTGTTAAGCAACTACAGTATCATTTACTGGGTTGCAGTGGAACTAAAAATAATTTAAGAAACAGCAAGTTATGCAAGTACAGTAGGTATTCAGATTCAAAATGCTCCAGGATATTTAAAATGCATTTTGTATTGAATTTTGACAGCAGAATGTAAATAATACATAAGGGTTTAAAACAGTATATATAAATAAATATGAATGTTCTTTGTGATATTCCATGCATACAACATTTTTGCTAGTCTTACATCAGTGTTTTTGTAATAATATGGAAATACAGAAAGGATAAAGCCTACAGTATTTTATAGTGACTTTGACAGTTTAAATCTCATTTAATGTTTGCATTTTTTTTTACCTTCACAGATGGAATAGATATCTTCACAACTCTTATGAATTATCTTGTTGCTCACAATATGTGCCATTATATGTTCTATAGATGAAGTTAATCAACACGCTGGCTGGGATCAAGGCGCCAGAACAAAAACACACAGGTGTTCTGAGATTTATCAGTTGTTCCAGGGTTTTCCCCATAAAACTGTTTCACTGAATACAAACAGACTTGAGTGAGATTGCTTCTGCCACTCTTCTACCACGCTCACGCTCAGACGCTCTCCTTGAGGAAGGTGAGGTGACGACTTCAAAGAACAAAACAGCTATATTAACACCTAACTGAATAAATGGACACAGCAGTGATGGAATTCATCTCCAACAAAACTGTAAAACAGTAATCTCCCCTGCCAGAGCACTTCTTGACATGCAAGCCTCGCAGGTACCTTGTGTTCAAAAGGCCTTCTGTTTGCTGGAGAGCAGAATTGCTGGGCTGGGAAACCAAGGCAGCACGCAACAGTACCACAGCACACAGCCATGTCATGGAAACTGTGTGTGTTACTGCAGCACGGGGAGAAGAAGCTCTGCGCTTTCACATGAGCATTGTCACATTTCTGCTTCTAACATCCTTGTGCATATTCATGATGGGCACATAAACATAAGACAGAGCTATCTGGAGTGACACTGTCAGGAAAAGTCCACTCCGCTTACCTGGCATTCCTGCCTGCCGTAATTTATGAATGGTACAAATACAAAGCTTTTAGGACAAAACTACTGACATTAGAACTTGCAGTGCACAGTAATAGAAATGACGTGGTGAAGCATTATGTTTTCCTCAAGCAGAATTATGATAAGGATTCCTGGAATATGAATATGCATTTTGCTATCATGATACATTGGATCAGTTTATCCCAATGAGGCTGAAATCTTATCACTAGAGCAACTTTAGTTGTGGTTTGATGATCACTGCTGCTTGTGCTGCTGTACTCTTGATCACAGCACTTAATCTGATTTAATGGTGCAAAAATGAATTGCTGCATAAATCATTGTATGTTTTTTCCAATTGAGACTGTAATTCATATTGACAAATGCATCAGTAAAAGGTTAATAATAATAATAATAATAATAATAATAATACTGCAAGTTCTTTTATTTAATCACCATCTAAACAATTATCCCTACTGCTGCATGTACTATTATTTTATACTTAGCTGAAGCTGTGGGCAACAAAAAAGCTTAGCAGGTAGCTAGCTTAGCTGCCTTAAAGTTTCACCGTTCTGTGGTTTTCATTCACTGCTCCGCAGTGGACTGGTGCACCCTGCCTCTTGCTCTATGCTTCCGGAATAGACTTCCGTCCAGTGCAATTCTGCAATGGACTAACAGTTAGTAATACTGGATGTTACCCATACTGACTTAATTCTGAACTTCTGTGTCCGAAAACAGATTCACAGTAGTACAAACTCAACTCATAGTTGTGTATTTTTGCATGATTATACTATTTCTTAGTTTATTCCCAGAAAACAATAACAAAAAAAATTGTATTGCAATCTTGCCCTTGAAATTTTAAAAGTCATGCATACATTTTGCAATAGGAAACATGGGTCTGTAATATCAGGTGGTTCCTGTGCTAAATAGAGTCCACTGTAAAATGCTTTCAAAAATGAGAAGGAAATTTATGTAAAAGGTGCTGCTGCTCTCAGTGCAGTTAATATTTGCAATAGAGAATACATTTAGAATTGAAGAAAGAACCATGAATTTTTTATGCAATAATATTTTAACTTGTTTTTTCTTGTATTTTATAATTTAAATGAAGATTTTTTTTTTATTTTACAGTTGCTACTTTTTGTAGGGTTTACTGAGTGTGTAGGATAACAGCAAGGTAATGGGAAACATTTAGTTTTCACAGGTGGGCCATGTACAGGTCCCCCAGGGACATGAGGGGTTTAGTGTGTGAGGCTGGAGCACATTGCACTGATGTCAGCAGAGCTGCAAGTAAAACGACAGTCTGTCTTGATACCTTGTGGAGGATGAGAGACCTTCCACTGTTAGCCTTGTTCAGTCAATACAGCCAGAACAGAAAAGAGACTAGGGACACACAACTTTGGCTGACCTACTCACTGTGTATATGACAGACACTGAGGGTTTGTGGGTAAGAACACAGAATAACACACACATTTAGACCAAAAGGAGGTGATACCCCTTTACTAACACAATGAAATCAACTGAGGCACAAAAACATATGTGATGTGGAGGTAGATTTCTTCGTTACGCAGAAGTACAACAATGGAAACTCTCAGCTGTTACAGAAACAAATAGTGCAGGACTTTGTTTAGCTCATACATTGTGAATACCTGGTAGGACTACTCTGTATTCACAGTCTTATGTGAGAGATTGCACTGAGAAATGTTTGAAAACATGAAGAAGGGCAAATGGTTCTTGGCTACAAATTTACCAGCTAAAAAACAAGGCCCTATAACTACAGCTTTTGTATTACTGTCATACCTCTAGAAATGTATACCTGCTGTGTAAAGGTGTATGACAATAAACAATTCTTGATTCTTGAGGTATGGCCGTTCAGATTAAGAGAGTTTATGAGGAGTTACATTTAGCACCCCCACCCTCAGTTTATGTGGCATGTTTTTGTTTTATCAAACTTGGATTTTGTATACTTTGCAACAGCATGACACCAGAGCCACCATATGGTTTTCTTTGCTGTTTGGCTTGGGCTACATTGCTAACCTCCATTACCCCTTGTTTGCAAATTTCACCTGCTGTAATGTTGGTATGCTATTAATGGCCCCCATTTTCACTGTTCAAATGATATCATCATGTTTGGTGCCTGTGAACTCATCAGCATTGTCTGTCACTCATTTTTATGTGTGTGTGTGTGTGTGTGTGTGTGTGTGTGTGTGTGTGTGTATGTGTGTGTACAGTACTATGTAAAAGTCTTAGACATGCAACTTCAATGTCTGTTGAGAAGTACAGGTAGATTCTTATCTACCATCAGGAAGGTTTCTGATTGGTCCCAAATTCATTCTGCAGCCTGAGAATGACCTCAAACACCCAATCTCAGTCATACAGAACTATCTTCAGCAAAAGGAAGGAATCCTGCAACAGATGGTACGGTCCCCACAGAGCCCTGAGCTCAACATGATCGAGTCAGTCTGGGAGTACATGCAGAGACAGTGAAAGTCTGCAGAAGAACTGTGGCCAGTTCCTCAAAATGTTTGGAAGAACCTACCAACCTCTACCTTAAACTGCATACAAGTTTGCATAAGAGAATTAGTGCTGTTTTAAAGGCAAAGGGTGGTCCCACCAAATATTGATTTGATTGAGGTTTTTTTGTCTACTGCACTTTTTAGAAGGTTTATTGATTAATAAATATTCATGGAATTATTTCTGGAACCATACTTGCTTTATAGCATTTTTCCCACAGGTGCCTAAGACTTTTACACAGTACTGTATGTATAAACATTCAGTGTCATTTGTATTTATATTTTGTTTGTGAACATTTGTTAAATGTCTGATATGTTAAAGCTGAAAGACCTGACTGAGTGTAGGTACACAGTGATACAGTATTGTAGAGCAATTATTACAGGGAAATTGCCTTGTAATGTTGTCTTCTGATAAAAATGCTAACAGCTGCAGTAACTGTGTCAATTTCATTAGTACTTGGGACAGTTTTTGCTCACTCATTTCATCCACTTTGTTGCTTAAGAACCTGGGAGTAATGATTTACAAAAGCCTTTATTTCTCCTAACAGATGAAAGTCAAAACCTGGTCCTGCATATACATTCTTGGTTTGTGAAATACACTTTTGTTTACTATAGATTGTAGGTCATGTTGGAGAAAAGCCTCAAGTAAATGAATAAATGCAAATTCTGAAGCTCAGGATATCAATATTTTTTTTACTTTTGAAAACTAAAGGTGTTTTTTTTCTTCTGTTATATTTATCAGAATTCCCCTTACAAACTATTTATCAGGAATGAATGACAACTTTTATAAGTTCAAATGTTCTACAGCAGTAACTTTTTTCAGAAGCATTTCAAAATAAGGAAGCTGTTAAGGGGTATAGAAAGCTTTGTGGGGTTTTGATCAGCCTTCAGTTTACAAGTCTGAGTCTTCAACTCTTGCTTCTTGGAACTGAATACTCTGATATACTGAAATATAAGTAAATGGTCATAATGAAACAGACGAAAGCAAAAGACTTTAGCACCTCACAACAGACATGCTATTTCATTAAAAATGTTTAACTTACTTTAGATAAGAGTTGTAAGTAAGTGACAAAGACTTAATAATCAAGCATTCGCTGATGTAAAATATAAAAGGGAACCTGCAAACAATGCCAGCAAAGTTTATCTGTGAACTGTTACTCAATACAAGTGCAATTCCTCTTTTAAGTAAAAGTGTGTGTTTGTTTGCTTTTCCTCCATAATGCTGGCAGTGTTGCTGCACCCCTATGACATCAGACAAGCATCTGCAAGAGTACGTTTTCCATTGGAACTGTCACGGCGGGATCTTCACTCGGCTACTCAGCAGGTCAATGGGCAACCGGTTGGTCAGCAGGGGTCCTCACCGACCGTCTGAGGCCTCTGCGTCCACAAAGTGAGGACAGATACTGATGATGATGATCAGCTCTGAGCTTCACTAGGAGTCCATCTCATTGTGCTGCAACACTTTGGATTATTAATGGACAGTCTAGGTCTTTCAGGCGAATCAGTTGCAGTGCTGTGCAGGTGTGATGTATGCGCACAACATGAGCCGTATTTGACATTAGTTGGACTTCACGTGAAGGCAGCACACCTGCATCCTGCTGTCCTCTCCCCTCTGTCATGGACAGTCATTTTCCCCATGATTTGGACTGTGCACCACCACAAGCTCCTCCCCAAGGTCTCTTGGGGGTGGTAGGAAAAACGTTAACAGCTGAGAGTTTCCATTGCTATAAAACTTTTTAACAATGAGAAAAGGGCACAATGGCCACCTAAAAGAAAACAAAGAATAGCTTTTCTGCAACCCCTGCTAATACAGTACTGTGCAAAAGTCTTAGGCACCTGTGGGAAAAATGCTATAAAGTGAGGATGGTTCCAGAAATAATGCCATGAATACTTATTAATCAATAAACCTTCTAAAAAGTGCAGTAGACAAAAGAAAACCTCAATCAAATCAATATTTGGTGGGACCACCCTTTGCCTTTAAAACAGCACTAATTCTCTTATGCAAACTTGCATGCAGTTTAAGGTAGAGGTTGGTAGGTTCTTCCAAACATTTTGAGGAACTGGCCACAGTTCTTCTGCAGACTTTCACTGTCTCTGCATGTACTCCCAGACTGACTCGATCATGTTGAGCTCAGGGCTCTGTGGGGACCGTACCATCTGTTGCAGGATTCCTTCGTTTTGCTGAAGATAGTTCTGTATGACTGAGATTGGGTGTTTGAGGTCATTCTCAGGCTGCAGAATGAATTTGGGACCAGTCAGAAACCTCCCTGATGGTAGATAAGAATCTACCTGTACTTCTCAACAGACACTGAAGTTGCATGCCTAAGACTTTTGCACAGTACTGTATATATCATTCTCTGGTGTTAACACAGTTGTTCGTAACAGTTTTATGTGGGTGGTGGCTGCAGTAATTGTTTTTCCTACCCAGTACTCTAATATTATTATCATATTAATATTATTATTTACAGGAAATAGTACATATGTTTGAGCTCTGATGGGCAAACTGCATATATTATTTGAAATAGTATGTCATAATATCGATGTAATATAGGCCATCCCAGTCCTCCTGCCTTTACCACGGAGCCCTTGGTGGATTGAGGCCACGGCAGTCTTTCTGTCCCTCTCTGTGCTTGCCTCATGCTCAGATTCTCATGGAATATGAGCCACTATGACAATGGGAGAAGAAAAGCCACAATGTGATGCACATTATCTACAAGGACAAATCATAAACCTTACATGGGCTGCCTGCATGTTTTTTGACTGGGGAAGTTCTCACTTTGACTTTAAGTTGTGTTCATAGCACTTATACCTTTTTAGTTTAAGAAATTTCATCACATCGTCTTATTTTTAGATCGGTTACATGGTCCTTCTACCTGAAGTACTATTAACAATGTTTACAAATGGATCACAAATGGAGAACTTGAAGAGCAAGTACCTTTTTCAAATGTACCGAGGAGGATCCTCTTTTAGGACAATCAGGTATCAGGTTACAAAACCATGTGTTTAACCAGTTCCTACCTCCCTTTTTGTTCCAGAAAAGAGAATATTAACTGAGTCCTTAATATAATTACTACAAATAGCAGGAGGCATTAAAATATGTGTGGGGTTGGGAAGGGTTGTAGTGGTTAGGAGTTGAAAGCTTCAGCTTCAAATCCCACCTCCTGCTGATATACCCCCTGAGTTAGATAGTGACCCTGAATTGATACAGTAAAAATGAGCAAACTGTATAAACAGGTCAATCACTACAGGTAGCTTAAAACTGCAGGCTGCCTTGAAGAAAAGATTAGTTTACTATTAGGGTGGGGATGTTCTTTTCCCCCCCATTCCTCCTATGCTAAAATAAATAAATTTTCAGCCATAAATACAGAACCAATTGTAAGATGGAGGCCAAATGAAAGTCTATACACCCTACAGGATAAAATAATGTGTTTCATTATTTAAATTGGGTTAAACTGGGTGCACGACATGATTGGTAGGGTTGTTCATCAACAAAGACCAAAGCCTTTCCAGATTCCTTCTGTTCATCTTTTACTTGCTCCAAGATTTGCCAAACAGCTGATGGCTGACTAAAGTGTCAGTGTTGAAATGATGTCAGCTGAGGTCCACTACCTCAGCAGATCCCCATGACCAGGCTGGATCTGCTGATGTAGTGCTCAGAACAGGCAGTCCTTCAGATAACAAAGGAAGGAAGTCATGCCTTGTGATTTGAAAGCAGAAGTTCTTTTTTTGTGTGTCTTTATCTTTTTGAATATGTCATTCTCATCTCCAGAGTTTTCTCTTTCACCACAGTCCCAAACCACCCCATGCTTGACTGTTTCTATCTTACTGCTGCCTGTAGTTCTTATCTGTGTTGCGTGACTTGGGCTTAACCAAATCTGTAGGTATGTGTTTTTCTCTACCTCCAGCTCTGTCTCTGTCTGTCACTCTTTCTGTGATTTTGAGAGAAGTTGCTTAATTTATGAAGTGGCAATGTCTGGCAAGAGGAAGCATAACGAAAAAGAAACAGTGTGGTTTACACCTGATTAAAAAAACGCTCCTCTACTGCATCACTTCATTTGTCAGCAGCTGCAATGGGTTGACTTATCTATGTTAGGAAAAGAACTTAAAGCTTAGGCATTAGCAATAATATACCGCAGGTGGTGATGCATTCAAAAAAGTAGAAAACTGTTTCTACAGACTTGGAAGGAAAGTAGAGTAAATATCATGAGGGTCAATGAATCTTAGTGCATGTTGTGAATGTACTTACGACAGAAAATGGTGCCATCAAGTGGATACTTTTATTACTGCTGCAGAGAATTTAAAGGGGATGTTTAAATGTGAGTACTGTACAAATAAAATAAAGACATGAAACTAGAATACTTTAAAATCTTTAATAAAAAAATTGTACTTTGATCATAGGTAAAAAAAAAATCACAGCAGAATAATTTCTTCTAAATCTCTAATGCAGGCAATGCTTTCGTAAAAAAAGTACTACAGCTCAGAAGTACAAAACATTCAGTATAGATTCAGGATTCAGAGTATAGCTCATAATGCATACTTACATTTCTTTTCAGCTCGCAGCTTCATTTTGTAATGCAATTTGACCTGTGGTGGGAACAAGTTTCCACTCCAAACCTATGTGATTAACTTGAAATTACATGGAGTTTGAGGTGCAAAAGTAGACGGAGCTGGGCTTCAGTACACAGGGGAGGTGAAGTTCACCGGGAAGAACACAGTGGCTGAGGATACATGTGTAGGAGGCATCTGGTTACTGGGAACTGGAGAGTAGAGCTGGCTGGTTGTGGAAGCAATGACAGGCTTATAGGTTGCAGTGGGGGAAGTGACAGAGGTGGAGGCACAGCTGTCTGATGCTGAGGTGAAACCATTGCCACATGGGGCCCTTTTGAGGCATCCTGCATCGTGAAGCAGTTTTAGCACATCGCTGCGGAACCGCACGCCCACCAGAGCATACAGCAGGGGATTCAGGCAGCAGCGGGTGTATGCCAGGCTGCATGTGACATACTCAGCTATCAGGGTGGTCTTCCATTGCTCACAGGTCTTGGCAGGGCCTGCTATCTTCACTGAGAGGACCACGGTGTAGGGTAACTGGAAGACCAGGAAGACCAACACAAGCACGAGAAGCAGTCGCAGTGTCCGCTGGCGCCGCCAGCTCTGCCCTCGCAGTAGTGTGCGGCCAATCAGGGAGTAACACACGAGCATTGCCAAGAAGGGCAGGCAGAATCCCGCAATCTGGGTGGCCCACGTGACTTTCTTGACATTCCACTTAGCTTGGTATCTGCACTGCTGGTTCATGTCCACATCCACAGAGATAATCTCTGGCAAGCTGAGGAGCCCAGAAGTGAGCCACACAAATGCAGCCACCAGTGAACTGTAGAGCAGTCGGCACCGGCGGATGCGCAGGGCCGCACGTGTCTGCACGATCACCACATAGCGGTCCACGCTAATACAAGCCAGTAGCAACAGGCCGCTGTATGTGTTGATGGTGTAGAGGCCCCGCGTGACCTTGCAGAGGATGTTGCCGAGCTCCCAGTGGTCCAGAACCGTGTCGCTGGCCTGAAAGGGGAGTGTGAGCAGCAGCAGGAGGTCGCTCATAGCCAGGTGCAGCAGAAAAACGTCAGTCATACAGCGCAGTCGCAGGCGGCGGTACAGCACAAATGTGGCAATCACCAGCAGGTTGCCCAGGAGGCCCACAAGGAAGACCACCGAGAAGATGCACATCTGAACTGCCTTGATGGTGAGCTCCTGGCTCCTACTGCTTTCACATATCTCCACTGGTATATCAGTGAAGTCACTGTACTGATCTGTACTGGGGGTGATGTATGAGAAGGAGTCATATGAGTTGATATCCGTCATCTTCCTTCCCAACGAGAGATCTGTCACAAAGAACAAAGCAAGATGTTGGGCAGCTTTTTCAGTTTGACCAGGCCAAGCAGTTAATACAGTTGGGTGGATGGATGTCATATATTTTATGATGAATGCACACTCCATCCAGGGGTGGCTTCAGCCTAGTGTCCTCTGCTTCTGGATTAGGCTCCAGATCACCGCAGCCTTGCTCAGAATAAGTGGTGTAATTAAAATGGATTGATGGAAGTAATATTTTTTGTGTTTTTATTTAACAGGGAAGTGATGTAGCAGAAAACCATAATGAAACTTATCAAATCCATTTATTCACAAAATTAGCAACCATTCGTATAAGGCTTTAGTCTGTGTGTTATCAGTTACACAAATAAAGAATATGTTGGCAACAAGCATCCTGGACTGCACCAGGCTGTCAGGGACAGTGTAAAATGCACGTGTCTGCAGTTTAGCACACTTTACTTTTGATCAAAAGTACTACAACATACACTGAACTGCTGCTCCAAACACAGCTAACTCAGAATAAAAGTAACCGTTTGCTCAATACAGATATACTGTATATGTGTCCAGCCTGCACTTCCCATAAATGTTTTGCGAACACGTTTTCGCCTATTATTCTGACCCACCTAAAGATTTATTCATTTGCACACCTATACGTTTCACTAATGGCATTTAGCCAGAAGTTCTTTCATCAAAAATAGATTCTGCTGTGGCTACTGTTTGCTATATTCTAGCTTGCGATAACTTAGTGTTACCTTGTTTCATATTGCAAACGATGTAACACCTTTGCCATGCTGAAACTCGCCCCAGCACCATGCAAACCACAGAAAGGCTAAGGCTAAGGCTGTTGTTTTCTCGAAAACAAGTGTGTCCTAAATATGTACATTTAGTTAACGAAAGCTTGCATACTTTTTTCATCAGATATAACAGGTTCAATTTGCGAAACATTTTGGAAATAAGATTCATTATTTGTCTATTTATAATAAGAAGCGCCGCCAAATGAATTGCAAACTACTAATTTATTTATATTAGTATTTGTATTTAAGTGAGTTAAACTAAGACAATTCTGTCACTTGTTGTTTGATGAGAGTCATCGGTCTAATTCAGGGTTGTGGTGGTCTACAGTTGATTGTAGAAAGACAAATCACGACCATGGGTGGTCATCGCAAGATGGATGGTACTTCAGTCAGTTGCAGACCATCATATACGGCAGTTCGTCCATTACCCGTGCGCGTGCAGACACGTACACACGCGCGCACGCACACACACACACACACACACCAAACCAACCAACCAGTTGAAACTTGTCTTTGGACGGTAGGAAGAAGCATTCCAGTAAAACACTCGTGAACCCCAGTCCAAACCTGCTACCCAGGTATTGTGCTACCCTCCACGAAAAAGAATAAAGTGCTTAAAAGAGAATAATGAACTAGAAGAAAGCAGTAGTTTATTCCCCTACTGAGGATGTCAGGCAGGTTCCTGGCAATCCAAGTTCATTCCTGGCAATGGTGTGTATATGGGTTTCTTTACACTGCTGAGCATCGCCGTTAAGAACAGACAAACTGGCATTGCCCATCGAAAGAAATAACTTGTTTGTCTGAAAGCTGCAATAGTTGCCGACTTTCCAGGACTGGAATCTAGCTCCCTTCGTGCAAAACTACTTTACTCTCCAAAAATAAGCTTTAAAAATTATTTCCACAAATGTAACTGACGGACATTAACTGCGGTCATGAAAATCTGAGGTTTGAGTAAAGCACCTACCACACATTCGTCAAAACCAAACTAGCGTTGCGTGCCAGCGCCTGCAGTTCGTTACATGGGGGGGAAGATGTGGGCAGATCGGTATTAGTCAAAAAATCAAGCCTAGCGCGCACTGGGAGGTTTCAGCCCTTCTGTCCAATAAATTTGTCTCATTTTACCTGTACCATAGTGAAGATAAGGCAGGAACTGAATTTCTCACAAAGCCAAAAACTTTAGCAATGTCTGGTGTCAGTTTCAAACGCAAAACTGAGCACGGGGGAGTTCTGCTAAGGTAAGGACAATCCATGCTTTATTACATAACTTAATTTCATAATCCCTTGTTGCAGCTGTAACTCAAAATATTTCTTAACAAACCTGAAAACATGATAAAAAAGAGCTACATAACTGCGCCATGTTGGTAAATCGCATATTCAGATATTTATTTATTGCCCGGTGTCATTTACTTGTCACAGAGGCAGGCTGTTCATAGAATTCGTCTTATAACCTTTTTGTAATCAAAAGTTTAATCCAGAGAAATTTGGACAACAAATTGACAACTTTCTGACACCTATACATTGTAATAATGAGATAGTAGAAAAAACAACAACAACAACAACAAAAAAGATCATCTCAGGCATCAGCAGACCTGGGTCCTTCCACCGACCTAAATATGAACTAGAACACTATTTGCATTACATATAAGTGTAAAATAAAGGTTTGACAGTCGATTTAAAAAGTGCACTTTCAAATCTATATATCTATAGATGTTTTATGGTTCATGTTTGTGGGCTTTTACGATCAGTAAGTCTGAGTGGAGCTGTGTCAGATCTGTGAGTCTCAGTGGTACGTACCATGAAAATCAGGAGATTTGACGGTAAAGCAGATGTAAAAGTGAGCACATCATAAGCCCAATTTAGTGACTGTAAATCTTTAAAGTAATGTATTTTATCCATAGAGTTCTCAATAGGCAAACCTGCATATTTACAGAAAACTTACTACTGGCTAACTACAGTTAACACAAAAATTGAGTTAGAAGTGAAAACTGACTGCACCTTTTTCCTATGGATAAATGCTACATTACAGCAAAATTATAAATAGAGTATAAAATAATTCAGTAAAAAAGTATGCATGTCATGTTCAGCTGACCAACCTGACTCGCCATCCTTCTCTTTTATCTCTAAAGGAAGTACTGGCTTTTGAATGCATGCCAGATTGTAGCAACTGAACAGTTTAAAACAAACTTTACTAGTTATAAGAAGCAAATTGATTTATGTCACTCATTTTCATGATGTAACATTTTGGACCTTAGAGCAGAATCCAGGACCTAAATGTCTAGAATGGTGCCCCAGATGCAATTTGTTATTATTACCGATTTAATATAATACTGCAGACAAATCTGCATATACAGTATATTTTGATACTTTGTTTTCTGTATAGCAGGGTGAACTGTTTCAACTGACTGAGCCAGACATGAAAGAAGGTGACTAAAAATACTCTGCGTGAACTGACCTAAGTGAGACATGTCTTTATCATGCACATTACCATTAAGGTTTATTTCTGTGCGCGTGTCTGTATGTGTGTGTGTGTGTTTTTGTGTAGACACTGAAAACATCATAATAATTCTTCCAAATACACTGAAAAGTATATAAAGTATGCTATAACAATCATTATGTAATGTAAAGTATCAGCAGCTGTTTTCTCAGAAAAAAAGAACAAGGAAATTGGTATTGTAGGTTATTTGGGCGCTTTACGGGTTACCCACCTACGGGTTTTATTTCATTCATTTCCTAACTTGCCAGTATGTCCTGCTAATATGCTCCTGACCTCCCACTGACATGCTCTCTGAACACGGTGTCTTAGCTTAATTGTAAATTACATCAAAACTACTGAGTTTAAATATAATTTACAAATATTCACCAAATAGAGCATTTTAAACAGAGGACTGATGCATCCCTAATGCATCCCAAATAACTGCCAACATCTTGTCTCAATTATAAAAATATCCAGGCTGGAAAGGACAGGTCACCTACCTGTGCTGCAGGAGGATAAATATATCAGAAGTGTGGACGGCAAAGGTTCTGCTTGCTCTGAGGCTGGGAGGGTTTGTTTATCAGGTTATAGTACTGAAGATATCACAAACCCATCTGACCCCCTGCTGCCCCAGTTAAAGGAAGTGTTTTTGAGAGTCTGTTCTTCTGAGCTGCTTGTGCTCCCTCTCTCTCTTTCTCGCTCTGTCTCTTGCTCAGTGCAGCATAGTTGATTTATAGACCAAAAAGTCAAACTATAAGACAGGCAACTTGTGGAGAAATATTGCCAGCACACAAGACACGAAATGCTGAGTCTGTAACGCTTAAGGTTCCAGGACATTAAAAGTAGTCTTATAATATCACACTGCATCATGTTAACATCTCAGTACAGTGTAACTGTGGACTTTAATGTGGTCTATATTATTCACATGCAACTGCCTGTGATTTATTAACACTTGACCAACATCTTTTGATGAGATAAAGAGCTGAAGCTGGCAAATAAACATTATATGTCCGTGTTCATTACATTGCCAGTTTAGCGCAGACTCAGTGAATGTGAAGGTGCACCCCTGTTTACAATTTGGTTGCACTGCTGGGTTCACAAGCTTTTTAAAGACAGGAGAAAAAGGCAGAAAAAGAATAAATGTTTCATAATCTGGAAATACTTCTCAAATATATTACACTCTGGTGATTATACTTGGGCACACAGTATTTCAGTAGCTCAATGGGTGGGTACAAGTTTGAGGAAAAAAGTTGTTTTGGGGTGGGGATGTTTTTTTTGGTTTAGAGCGTGGACAGTGGTTTCCAGGCCCGTTGTGACCTGGGGTCATAACTTGTTACTGAGCTTTTCTAAAAGATCAGGCTTTGCAAATCACTGGTCGACTGCCATATTATAGCAGTGAATTAAAATAACTCTTTTTAGCGATAGATTAATAACTTTCTGGATCACACCATACCACTGAAATAGAGCTGCATCAGGGCCTTGCATCATGGTTAAATTCAGCAATATCTATCAGATCTTGTGCCACGCTGGCCCGTGCAAGTTTGTGTCATAACAGTAGTTATACATGTTGTCAGATGATACAGAACAATTCCTAAACTAAGGCGCAACTTTCCATTGCAGTGTCAATCTAAAAATTCACAAAAAAATGTATGTACCACAACAAATGTGTACCTCTGTACAGAGTAAAATTAAACTCACTCTTTTAATTCCTGTTATTCTGTAACCAAAGGTCCACAAAGCTGATTCATTCATCTACAGTTTTTTTGGCAAACCCAATGTGTTTAATTATTCTAATTATGCTATCAATTATTTATGCACATTTCTTCATCATGTTTTTATAATTGGTACTTGCCATTTGTGGTTATAGACTACAAGTTTATAAAATGCAATTGTAACTGAGATGTTACCCACTAATAAATAAATCGGTTCTCAAAATTTGCATAAAAATTTTTAACATGCAGATTTCTTTTATGATTACTGCATGATGTCATGTAGCTCTTCAGTCTACTTTTACTGGTGAGAAACTGTTTTTTTAAAGAGGCACACATGGACTTCACAAGCAGGCATGATGGTATATCGAACTAAAACATTTATTGAGAAAGTTAGTTGTTTCATTTGATTTTTTTTCTTTTTCTGCATTTCACAGATAAATGTTCATTAGCCAAAGTAAAAGAGTTAAAATAGTGGCAAAGGAGGGAAGGAGGACATGTAACACACTCTTAAAACAAGAGTGACTCTTGAGAAACGGAAGTAACAGTAAACACCGAAAACACAGGAACCTCTTTTCTGAGTGATTCACATCATTTGTTTACTGTAAAACTTCAGTGTCAGAAGACACTATAAGCAAGTCTAGTTTTGGAAAGGGGGATTATGTGTGTGTGTGTGTGTGTGTGTGTGTGTGTGTACATATAAAATCTCTGGGAGCTGGTGCTCTTGAGAAACAATACATGTAAATAATAGCACAATAAAACAAACAAGCACACTGATGTAAATTAGGGGGGATGAACATGATAGTGTTGCCTCAATTATCCTGTATATCATTTTTCTTCAATACATGCTTTACCTTTACATTTGCTAATTTACCAGATGCTTTTCTGCAAAGCAATATACAATTCAGAGCAAACAAAACCACACTTCCCCTAAAAGAGAGATACAGACATATGCATACAATTCTAACCTCAATAATACAGATTTTCTCCATAAGGTTTTATTGTAAGTGGCAGAATTCAGACTTGGGTGCAAAGTGGGAGCAGTAAACACGAAGCCACCAGCTAATATACATGAAAATAATACCTTGAGGAAAGGAGAGGAGCACAGAGTTTCATGCGAGTATAAGTTAACCTCAACAATAATAACAGTTATTAGCCAAGTACAGCTGTGGGTATATGTGGAGGAAAAGAAGACACCAACAGAGTTTTCAGGATGCAGCATTTGCAGTATTAACACAGGCCTGCAGCAAGAGGTTTCAGTCAGGAAGGACACACAGAAATGTTGCTCTTTCAGTCCTAGGACCCACAGGAACCATGGCCATCTTAGTACTGACATATGGTCCCCTAAACGGTTAGTGCAACTATAACTACCCTATACAATTCAGTTTATTTTGACAGAGCACTATTCTCACATGAACACAGAATGAAATATAACATATATATTGTAAGCCTATGGAAGACAGATTGGCTACATATTTAAAGACTACAAGGACTGTGTAAAGTAAGCCAACTGGCAACCAAGGAGAGGAAAACAGAAAAAAAACTGCCAAACAAAAGGTGAGGAAGAAAAATAAACCTTTGGGGGGTCCAGTGCCAGTGGACCCCTCCCCCCCTTCCTGGGCATTCTAGTTTGACAAAGTGGATATCGCTACAAAAAAAGACTACACAGCTGTTTATAACATTGCTAGAGTCCAGGTAGGAGTGCCTTCAGTGAACAGCCCCCAGCATGGAGTGCAGATGTAACGTCTCTGTTTCCTCAGGCTGGTGGACCAGGATGCCAAAGTACCTCAGGAAAAAAATAAAATAAAAAGAGAGCAAAGGTTGTGAATGCAACAGCTGTACTCAACTTGAAACAAAAACTAAACAAGTGGGTTTTAGGTCTAGTTTTAAATACAGCAGCAGAAGGGACCTGCCTCATTGGTAGAGCATTCCACAGCTTAGGGGCCCAGTGACTAAACAGTCTCCCACACACAGTTTTGAAACAGACATGGTGCAGGACTACAAGTCAGTATCTTATGAGTGCAGCAAACAGTCTGAATCATAGCTAGTGAGGAGAATCAAAATGTAACTTGGTGTCAGACCTTTCAGAGCCTTTAAGTGAAAAGCAGTAACTTGAACTCTACATGCAACAGTCAGCTAGAGAAGAGATGGAAGAACTGTTGTAAAGTGGCAGTATTTTGGGGAGCCAGAGACAATCCTGACTTCCACATTCTGCATGGGTTGGAGGGGAGAGATGATATAGACAGGGCAGCCAGACAACAATGAGTTACAGTAATCCAGGTTGTTGGAACCAAAGGCAAGAATCAGCTTCTCGGTATCTGGCCCAGAAAGATAATGAGTTTATTTGAAAATATTCCTCATCTGCAGGGAGCAAAATTTTTTAACTAAGTTAGCATGGCACTGGTAAGAAAGTTCCAGGTCCAGTAGAATTCCGACATTCCTTACAGTAGGTACAATGTTGAAATTTACCCGCTTCTATGCCTAGGGGCGCCTTTGAGTAGTGCGGTACAGGACATTATTATTATTATTGTAACGGTGCTGTCAAGTTAGTGTAAATAGTTATCTTGTGAACATAGCTGACTTACCCCAGTTGGGATGTTGATGTTTAATTTGTTGTTCCACCTACGTTCGGTAAAATGGATTCTGGGAAATGTGGGACGGAATTAGGGGTAGTGGGGTGCCCTCCGTAAGGGTCTTTAAGTGTGAGAAGTAGAAGGAGTGTTTTGTTACTCTTACATCCTAATAATGATTTACGCACCTACTAAAGAGCAGTTTCCAGAAATCCTAACTCCTGATGCTTCCTTTAGTAGCGAAACTAGAAGACGCAACATTATTATTTCTAAGACAGGGTGACAGTAAAAGAAGCCCGGAGTCCCCAAGTCGCACGACGTTAAAAAGTGCGGCCATTCAGCGGTTAATGTTTGTCAGAATGAAGCGGGTCCCCGTTTGGGGTGAGGCGGGCGGTCACGCGTGTGGTGTCAGGTGCTCGCGCCAGAGCACGAGCCCTCCGTTTTGAGACTTTTATCCTGTGGTTCCTACTTCATAATACAGCTTTATTATTTTACACGGGCCGGGAACACGGTGAATATATTCATATATATATAATAGTTTACAAATACACAAAAACCATTGGGAAAAAAAACCAGACCGCATATCCACACAAAAGTTTGCGATTCTCTCCTTTGCTCCACATTAGTCGCGCATTTATCTCTGAGTATTGCATTTGAAAAAAAAAAAAAACAAACAAAACAAATATAAATTTCGGGTGACATCTGACAATACAGCCTTGGATTAAACATCTAGATTCTGTACACGCTGATTCGCGAAGGTTGTGCGTGCGCGCGGAGCCCTCGGCGCCCGACATCATCACTGTGAGCAGCAGCAGCAGCGGCAGCCAGACGCTCGTTCCCGACGCCGGGCGCGTTCGCTTGGAGCAGAGCTGGAGTCGCGGGAGTTAAAGTTGGCACGAGGAAAAAAGGGGGGGGGTGGCCTGTGTCCCGTGGAAAGGCGGAAATACTGACAACATTATTTCTTTAAGCAACCACTTAAAAGCCACGGAGGAACACAGATCTTCCTCAAAAGGATGAATCTTACAATCTTGAGCGCGAGCCTCCTACTCTTTCTCGCTTTGCAACGTTGCTCGTCACGTAAGTCGTATTCAGACAGCATCTCTACGTAGCTTTCTGTCAGAAAAAAAATCATTATCGTGCGGTTTAATATCTTGTGATACACCGGCGGCTTTTTGTGGTACCTGGTTGTATACTGAGGTGAAGGACAAAGGGGTTTAAAAGGATAAGACGTTTTGAGGACATCCCGAATTTTTGACGCATGAACACCCGAACCGAATTTAAATACGTGCATATGTGCATTTCGGTAACAGAAAAAAACTTAAATTGAAGGAAACGTGCAGCGAGGTGTGTTGTGAGCAGGTTTGCAGTGATGACACGTAGTGCGGCCAGAGCAACTCTTCTGCATTGCGGCGCTTTTCCACTTGGTGCGTGAGGAGGTGCCGCATGTTGCCGTCACCGCGCGCATAGCGCGCTACCTGCATCCTGCAGGATGGGAATGTATGGAGGAAAGGGGAGCCGAGATCCGTAGGTGGTGGCAGGGTTATCTTAACTCGTGCACTTTGCGGGAAAAGGACACTTTGTGGATGCGCGAGCTGTGCGGGACCAGCCCATTGCAGCAGTTAACCCGCGTAGCTACCTCCGCCCCTATTTTCCGCACTTCTCTCCCGCATCATATCTAGATTACACTGGTAATCACAGTTATACTGTAGTAGCTAAGACGATCGTAGCTGTTCTTCCTGTTTATGCAGAGGTTTTACACCATTGGGGCATGGCTGGAAAGATCAGTGAATATGCATCTGCCTGTGTGAGAGGATCTGATGACGGAAATGAAATAATATCATAAAAAAATCATATTTTCTCTTATTAGGTTGGCATGGCCATAGCTGTCGAGTCTGGCTTGCCAGCTGTTCATGGTGCTCATTTTTCCTGTTGTCAAGCAGTTTAGATGATGTTTTATATTATTCATCAGGCCTGGAATTTAACAGTTGGTTTTTGACCTTCAAAGTGTCTTACCACCCCCAAAAATATTGGAGACTGTCAAGTGTGTGAAAGAAACCAACAAACACACAATGGCATCTATCTAAATACAGTATACAGAGTGAAAGTACTGTGTATGTACATACACAAAAATATTTCATATGCATGTACTGCATTTATATACATAAATAACCTATACATGTATAACATATGTATATAGGTGTGAGAACTTATCTCATGGGATGTTATGGGATAACAGGATAGATTTTTCTCTAGCTGCATTATAGGAACATCCTTCTTGAAGTGGGAGTGAAGAGCAGGTATAAGAGACATGGCGTCTGAGACTGGGCGCCCTGAGTTTTAGTGACGACAGTGGCTTGGCACTCTAAAATCACTGTGCAGATACTACAGAAACTGCGTACTTTTCCTACATGTGCATCCTTAGTGAAACATGCTCTGTATACTTTATTTATGTTTTTGCACAAATTCATAGCTATTCATTAAAGACTCCACTGTGATAGCTTGTGATTTGGGGTGTGATTTCTGGATTTAGTTCAGCAATGTTTGATTGTATTTTGCTAGTGATTTTTATTTGAGAAGCTGTGGTCACGTGCAGGGCGATATGCTTCGCAGTGAAACTGCTTGCACAAGCCCTGATGCATCTTTCTCAGCAGAAATAAAAACCACTGCAAATGACCCTGTGAAGTACCCTTAAATGTGGGAATCTTTCAAATTATAAGGGTGCCTGAGTGTCAGTCTTGTTTTTATTGTGGTGGCAGTGATGGTGGTGCTTTTGTTTTGTTTGATGTGTTAGGTACAATGTAGAAAATGCCTCAAGGTTCATGGTCATGAGATGCAGTGGAAGACTCAAAGAGGTTGTCTGAACCTTAAAGAACTTGATGAAGTCTCTCGTTATTCCACCTAATTTATTCTTTCCAACGTGAATCATTTGCCTACATCATACTTTTGGTTTTTTGCCTGTGATGAATACGAATGTTTTTCATTTTTATTAAACTCAGCCCTCGTCATCAGCTGGACTACAATGGAGACGTAACAGCTGCTTGCCAAGCAGTAAAGAGCAAACTTGAAAGGCTGACTTGTTATTATGGTCCGTTCAGTTTTTAAATGATATGACAGATACTGTAAAGACAAAAACAAACTCATTTCTGAAATTGAAACACATAGAACGGAGAATCTTTAGTGACTCATTTTGTAGTGGCTAAGATTACAAAGTTTTTTTTGACATTTCAGAATCCCTATATATATTTATATGTAAAGTATGAACAGAAATGTAATAGAAACACCTACAAAGTCATTTGCAGGTATGTGATACACATTTGGCCCATCTGTTAAACTTATTATAGCACATTATAATATATGTAATGATTCACATTTCATTTATTTGCACTGCTGATTATACTGATTATACAGCTTTTTGCCAAAGGAAAGAACAGTAAGAGCCATGACTACAGTACTGCATTAGAATTAGCATTTGGTACATGTTTGTTAATTAAGTTGATGTACTATGATGAATTGGAAGATCTGTGCTATAAAAACCATCAAACATTTTGTCAGCTGTATAGATCACATGCAATACTTTATTACTTTTCAATCTTTTTTATATATATATTTTTAAAATATTTTTTAAATCTGCTGTAAGATCCTTGAAAGCAGATTGTCATCACAGTTGGGTGGATTACTGTTGTTTCCGCTGGCTTGGTTTCATCCCATCAGCTAGTCAAGCAGCTATTAGTCTTTAAAAGTGAAAAAGCTATAATGTTATGTAGTCACATCAAGGTATTTTGGCTGGGCAACAGAGACAGTAATACTCCGGATTGCCGGAAGCTATTTCACTAATGCCTCAGACCGTACATTATATCAAAATCATTTGTGTAGCAGCTGCCATTTTGGTTCCTTTTACACAACCTAAGTTTGGATAAAACACAGATACTAGTGGCAACTGTGCTGCAGCATCTTCAGCTGGTTCTTTATAACACCTCATGAAAAAAGCTGTAAAATACATAAAATATGTATTTAAATGTCTTTGTTTCCCAATACATTCTGAGAATAGGAAATACAGAATAAAAATACAGTTGTCTCTTTTACAGGTTTTTTTTTCATGCTTGATTACAGCTACCTGCTTTAAATACTTGTATTAACAAGATTCGTAGCTCAGTTGCAGATGGTGTTTGCAAACATCAAATGTTTTTTTAATATTCAAATTGTGACAAATGGCAACATTTTGCATACATTTTGTTATTTTTTAATCTGTATAATTCACAGAAAATATTTCTTTTTTTGACTAATTTTTCCACATTGTGTTTCCAAACACCAGCTAGCGCTGTTGCAGTAAACCGGCCTTCACTATCATAGTTTCAAGACAGTTTATTTTAACAAATTGTGCAGTCTGCATTTGGCTATGGAATAGTACATTTAAGTACAAGATATTTATACATTTATCAGGTATACTTCTAAATTCACAAATGTGCGGCAATTTGAATGCATCAGACTCTGAGCACCAGAAGCATTATTAAACAGCACGCAGAAACTGAATGCTTGTGGTGCTTTTTCTTATCTTGACATATACAGCCAATGTTACCAAGTTCCTCTGTAATTTCATGGTGTCTTGTGTTGACGCAGAGACACGTTGGTCTTTAGGCCTAGTACGTGGCAATGGAGCCAAGTATTGATGTATTATACTTTGTCCTGGAAAAGCTTAATGACCCGTTTCAAAGTTTGATGTGAGTGCTTAATACTTATTTTCCTTTGGCTAACATTACTGCCAGGGTTATTAATCTGTACTAGACACAATGTTTGTAATATCAGCACTACACACAATGCAGTTTCTCCCATGCATTAGTTGCACAGTAATTTATTATTTTACATGTTTTAAATTGCAAATTACTGTATATACAGAATGGTGACTTAAAAATGTCCTGGGAATCATTACTTTATACTAAACTAATGGTGCAGAAATGGTATGTATATAACATATAACACTTTTATACATAACATTTCTGCACCATTAGTATAAGGTAGCTTTCTATTTAAGGATAACTAAGAACACTGCATGCATAAATAAATAAATAAATAAATAGATAGATAGATAGATAGATAGATAGCGTATATTGTTTTTGTGAGTTTTTGTGTTTTTCTCCAGCAAATGCATTAGTGAATGTTGTTTTTTTTAATAATATATGATTTTAAATTGTAGAGTCTACTGGTGTGGGATTATTTTGATTATTTTATTTGATTCCTGTAGCTGTTCTGTTGTTGCTATGCAAAATGAGTATTTATTTGATGTAACTTAAAAAAACTTTGAAAAAGACACTTTATTGTGGAGTTGTTTTGTTAATGAACTTGTTCTTTACTCATGAAAACGGTTTACTGCTTTTGTGTGCTTACAAAAACAGAGTTTTTATTATATTTTCATAGCTTGTATGCAGGTACTGTTTATTAATGTACACAGTAATAAACACAGAACTGTCTTCCTATTAATTCCACCCCACAGCAGCCAGGTTCTTACAGAGGAGTCCCTTATGCACGGCGACGTGTCCTGACACAGCCGGCAAAGTGGTTTTTACCACACAAATTTTGTGAAAGTGGAGCTCTCAGGCAACATTCGGGAAGCAGAGGAAAAATGAGAGGCCATTGAAAAAAGTTACCAGGGGAGGGAACGAGCAAACCAGACCAAAGGGAAACAAAAAGAAAAAGGTGTCATTTGTGTAAAATGACAAAACTGTGCAAGTGTGGCATCAGATGGACAAACTGCACCCAACACAATACTGTCATTTGCCATATCAATAAAAATATACAAATGATATGAATACTGTATGTAACATGTCTGCAGGAAGAAAAAAACTATAACTGTGTTTATAATTACTAGTTGTATTTTTGCTTTTGTTATTTTTTTATATAAACTAAATTTTCAGTGCTTTAAATTTAATGAAACCTGTTTTCAGAAATTCTCTTTACATTTCCTCATTGTGTTGAGGCCGGATTTTCAGTAAAGATATTACCATTATATATCAAAACTAATTCTAGGTACTGACCCTACACTGGAGTATGACTCAGCCAGGATTTCTAGGGTCGCACACAACTGAGGTTAACATTTATTTTCTGTTGTTTAAACATATACATTTGTTTTTATAATAAATCAAGGGGAGAGTAATACATTAAATAGGGGCATATCTGACATAATTATTCTGGTTTTATTCTATGTACAAAAGATGGGTATTACTTACTATACTGTTTTCCATTAAAACATGTAAAGCTATAAACTTTTTTGATTCAATTGCTTGTATCTATTTTCTGAATCTAAATATTGCTTGAATACAAAAGATGAAAAATCTAGTACCTAAATATATTATCGAAACAGGTCAGTCATTATCAACAGCATGAATTGTTTTTGCATGTGCATAGATGAATGGACGGATATTACTGTAGATCTTGGGTTCACTTATTTTTTGTCATGTTACCGATGCACTTGAGAGTATTGTTCCTTATTACGGTAGACATCCTTATATTTGCAAGCATGAGTTTGTATAAGACTAAAGTTAATGATTCAAGCAGAACATTTTGGGAAACAGATAACATGCTGTGTTTGAAGAATTGAAACCAGTGAACAAGCAGAACTTGTGAAAATAAGTGCAGCATTCTAAGAGTATCAGTGATGCAGTTTCCTCTTACTAAAGTTGTATTTTTCAGTCAGTAATCTATGTGTTCTGCACCTGCAATGTCCAAAAATATTTGAAAGTAGGATATGCTTTAGGTATGATGAAAAGATACAGAAAACCTTACGTTAAAATGTGAAGTTAAGCAAATTGAGACTGAAGAGCGGGATAAGAGTTGTTTAACTGTCCATTTGCAAATCACAATGTGCACAGTATCTCCTCCTTCCAAGGAGGACACAAAAAAATCCAAGCTGCCAGTAGTGAATAATAAAATGAAAATATATTAAGGTGCTTATATTCCAATGTCTTGGCATCCATCTTATAAAAAGGAAAGAGGGTCAAACACAGTGGGGTACAGTCTCAGTGAATCAAACGTGTGTTTGAGGATAATGATTATCTAAACTAAAATCGCTAAGTATGTGAACATTTGATATTATCATGTGTTTGTGTTAAAAGGTCACATAATGTGTCTTAAATTTTCCACTAGAAATAATAGGTTTCAGTTTAGGGTTGTGAAGAGCAGATTATGTTTGTAAACTGAGTGATGGCTGAACTTTGAATCGGTGTGTGTCTGTGGAATTAGACATCATATTGTTTAAGCAGTGGTAGGATGGGGTCATATATTTTCTTTTCTTTTCATTAATATTGATTACTTAGGCCAGTTTTTCCTATCTTTCTGGTTCCAGGGCCTTGTCTTGATCCCCTGGCCTCTTCACTTTATGCATCTTCGTTCTTGGCATCTTCCAGATATAACTTTTTGTATTCTGCCAATTTTGCCAGACTGTACGGTAGGTCTCATGTCTGTTAAATGTACACCCTTTCCGCTATGTTTTGATAAATTTGAATCAAAGTTGTCAAAATCTCTGTACTGAAGGTTGAGTATATGCTGACTTTTTTTTGCTTTATACTTGTTTTACTTGCTTGTCTTAAATCACACATATTTCCTTTCACTATTATTATTATTATTATTATTATTATTAGTAGTAGTAGTAGTAGTTGTAATAGCAGCATTCTTATTACTGAAAACAACAACAACAACAACAGTAATAACAGTAATAATAATAATCATAATTATAAAATCAAACACAAAACAGTGGGACACTATCCCTTATTGATATTGCTGATTTAAATTCTTGTATAGCAATGCAAAAAAATGGCTAACCAAAAAAATGTACCTGAAATGTACCTGAAAGTTCTTAATGTGCATTTTTCACATGTTGTATAACACTTTCATTTTGAAGCCATTTAACCAGTTAGCCAGTTAGCTTGGATTGTTGCTGCCAGCCTACAAGGGTATGTGTGACCCAGAGAGTGGTGCATGTCACAGACTGTGATAGCCAGTGCTGTGTGTGTGTATTGTACATGTAACAGGCTATGTGAGAGTGTGTGCACGCATATGTCTGTGTTTATGAATATTTCTTACAGTGAAGTACAGTGAAATAAATGCGTGCAATGTTTCTGTACATATGCCGTGCAATGGATGCTTCAATGTGCCGTTTATTCATACACAGTACTTGTGTGGTACAAATGTGATGATGATTTATGTGTGAAATGAATATGCACATGCTCCACAGGGAGCAGTGGGTGGTCTCCTGCCCTTTGGGACAAGCAGCCATGGCTCCAGATCAACCTCAACAGGAAGTACCGCATTGTTGCCATATCTACCCAGGGTACCTTTAACTCCTACGACTGGGTTACTAAGTACACTTTGCTCTATGGAGATCGGCCAGATTCCTGGACTCCTTATATTCAAAGAGGAGGCAACTCGGTATGGAAAAAGTGATCAATTGGAAACAATTCACTGTTAGACACGTGCAACAATTGCAGCCCTGAAGTACATTTTAGACAAGACATAACTATATATACACTGTGTCCTCAACTTACAAAGACAGCTGGGACTACAAGTCTGTTCTAACTCCTTTTGCTTTTAATCTATAAAGTTGCAGTCTATAAAAGCTCAATGATATATATGTCCCTGCATTTATTATTGGATGAGGGTTTGTGAAAATATATAATAAATTAGCACTGTGCCGTATTGCCTCCATTATCAAAAATTGCTGATTCAGTAAAGGGTTATAGTAGTTACCTGTATCTCGGAAACTGGATGTAAGACAGGCTATATCCCTCAGACATGATGCCACTAAATTGCAGTGCAACACTTGTTATTTTTTATCAACCATATTAAAATTAATGCTTGTTCAAAACTCCTGTCATCACTACCTCCTATTCAGAGCAACTGAATTCATAATTTATAATTTATAAGATTTCAAAATCTTAGCTATAGCTATGGAAAAAAAATACTTTGATTTTCATTTCAACATTTTACTAATTTTTAACTTTTAGCTATTAAGTTTGAGTTGAGTGCATTTGTTTGTCAAATAAAGGTGTGATGCTAAAATACAGGTAATGTTTACTCCATAACAGAGATTCAAAAATGGTGAAAAAAATCCTGGAAAGCAATCCCTACAGTGCAATTTATTTCAGGTGGCACAGGTAAAGCATGCTACTTCCAGCATTAGTTGGCTACCTTGTTTTTTCAGAAGAAGGTTAATCGTTTTAATAATTACAGGGATTTCAGCCCTTTCCAGTAACCTCTAGAGCTGGTTTTTCACAGAAAAGGCAACATCAGTTTTGTTTTCAGTGGCACAATATATTTAATAAGCAGTTAAATCACAACCAATTAATGAGAGTTCCACTGCATACTCGGGTGTGAAAAATTGTGTTTTAGTAAGTAATGAAAACTAGATAGTATTGAAAGTGAGAAGTCATGGAATATTTTATTTTCTGTGATGATTTTATTTTCAGCCATTTGGGCTGAATTAGCAAGCTACTTCTTGGTTGGTAAATTTAAATACCTATACAGATGTAAATAGATGCCCTTTGTGGTTTCTGAGTTCTGCTACCTTGTTTATACTTAAATTCATGCAGATTTCAGAAATGTGAAAGACTTGTTAGCATGTATGTTTTTTTTACATTCTGTTGTTTAAAAGTAGTGCCAGTTCAGTTTCATACTGGTAGTCATATCAACAGACTTTATTAGACTCCAGTAAAACAGTACAACCAACATGTAATCATTTCCACATTCATAGAACGCACGTTCGTTTCAAGACATTCGCATTCGCATAAAAAGTGTTTGCTAATATCAAAACAAAAAATTTGTACACTTTTCAGAATAGGGCATATCCCAATCTGTATGATGTAAATATTATATTAACACATAACTGAGTGAAACTTAAAACATAACATCTGTGGCAGATATGTTTGTCTGGCCTTTGGCAAAGCTTTTATCTTTGTGTATTTTGTGCATAATGAACCTTTGCTGTTTTAATGAAAGTGCATCAAATTGAATATATCTTATTTTATTTTCATTTTTCAGACACTCTCTGGAAACTGGAACTACTATCAGGTGAAGAGGCACAATTTCCATTATGCCTTTACAGCCAAGCACCTGCGCTTCTTGCCCCTGGGGTGGAATACACAATGGGGTGGCAAAATTGGTGTCCGGCTTGAGATCTACGGCTGCCCATATGGTGCGAGTCTACTACTAACGTGTGACAGTAAAAGTCAAATCACATAAGTACTGTCCACATTACAACTGCATGCACAATTGTACATTTTCTGTCATTCCTCACTTTACACACCTAATTGGTTCTTGAAAAGGGTGTAAAATGGGTGTAATAACTATTTCTATTATTTCTTATGGGGAAAATAATAATGCATTCCAGCCCAATCCAAAACCCCCACTTTTCCAAAATTTCAGTAGAACAACGAAAAACTTATACCATTAAGAAACAACACTATGTGCCCGTTTTGGTGTTTAAAAGGATTCGCCACTGCAGCATAACTGAATCAAATAAAACACTGTTTTACTGACCACCAGGAGGACATACAGCTTTCTTACACAAATGAAACTCCTACAACTCTATTCTCACCATTAGTGATAACTTACCTACTTACTGTATACGCCTATATGTAGAATAGCACTAAATATTTTTCGTATTGTCCCATGTAGAATAGCACTAAATATTAACATATACTTCGATGTAGAAGAGCAGTTAACACTGCCTTATTCACCCATGTAGAAGACCATTAAATATTACCCTGTTCTTTTATGTACAAAAGCATTGAATATTACCGTATTCACCAGTGTACCACAGCAGTAAACAAATATCACCACGTACATAGGGACAGGGTTCAATTTCACATAAATGGAGAAATGATATTAAATATCAAATTTCACTGTAGCAAAAAGCCATTTTGCAAATGCACGCAAACTGAGGAATGACTGTACTATGACACATGTTGTCTTATAAAATAAGTCAATGGACATGGGTTGTTCTTTCTGTCACATTCTTTTGCGACTAAGTAACTAAATGAACTAATTACCAAGTAACCATTTTAAAATGACAGTGGTATTGACACCAAAAATGCATTGTAAAACTGATTTTTCGTGATTTGTCACTGGATTATTATTCTGTATTCTGTTATGACTTGAAGCTATAGTCAAAAAAAATGCTGAAAATCAAAAGGCACTGCTGGCTAGAAATTATGTACAGTTACATGCCTTGTGAGTGTCATTTATTAGGGATTCATACTGATACTGAAAGCAAAACTTTGTAAATAGGTGCAAAATAGACAAAATGAAATATAATACACAATAACATTGTGAATATGAGCATTATTAATGGAAATTAACTGTGATTTATATCAGGACTTAGAAACAGCGCATGAGTATGCCAAAGACCACAAAGTGCAGTGTAAATGTTTTTAGGGAAGAAACCAGTTAATTTACCCATCTATATTCTCCATATACTTGCAAGACTCCTATGTCATGTCTTATGGTGGAAACGACATGCTAGCTTATCAGTTTCCACGGGCAAAACACCGCACACTGAAGGACCACATTGCCCTGAACTTCAAGACACTTGAGCGAGATGGGCTGCTACTTCACAGCGAGGGTCTGCAGGGAGATCTCCTGACAGTGGAGCTGAAGAATGCCCGTCTCTACCTCCACATCAGCCTGGGTGAGTGCTATAATATGGCTTCTACCTTTGGGGATCAGATTTATCCTCCAGGGATGGTGGGAATTTTGTTGGACCAAGACAGGCCATAAATGAGTAGAAAGCTGGCCTGCGTTGTCAGGAAATGTTTCTACATTAGAGTGCCTTCATAATGGCTTTTTACTGATTTTTGCTCCCTTTAATTCAGATAGTTCACTAGGTCTGTCAAATAAAAATCTTTCCTCCAGGGAGCAGCACTGTGCACAAGGTAGAAGGTCTCACCACACTTACTGTGGGCAACCTCTTGGATGACCAGCACTGGCACTACGTCACCATCAAGCGCTATGGTCGCCAGGTCAACCTCACAGTGGATAGCCACACTGAAAGTGCCATCTGCAATGGAGACTTCACTCACTTGGACCTGGACACTCAGGTGGGCAGGGACACCGTGTGTAGGGGCAGTCACAGACAATGGGAGGGGTCACATCAGAGTTGTGGGTAAGGAAAAGTGGGAGCAAAAAAAGCCTTGATTAATAAAAGTTTATGATGACTCACCTGCCCACTTATTCCACTGATCTCCAAGATAAGATATGGATTGACGACTGACAGTCTCACACATAAAATACGCTAAATAGGATTAATGAGATTAATATGATAAATTAATTTTTCCTATTTTCCAAAGCTGTCTGCTTTTAATCCTGTGGTTTTATGTAAAACAGCGGCTGCTTTATTTGCATTGTTAAAAGTATAATTAATTCCCAGGTTTATGTTGGAGGAGTGATTGAGCCCAGTATGTCACACCTCCCTGGAAAGGCCAACTTCCGTGGCTGCCTGGAGAATGTCTTCTTCAATGGCATCAATATTATTGGCATGGCCCAGCAGAAGGAGTCTCAGATTCGGTTTCCTCAAGGGCAGGTAGGGCTCACTGAAATAGAACAGCTCAGCATCAATCTGTCATACCATAAGATTATCTGGATCACTCTTATGCACTGATGTTGGGTATGCAACATGTTGACGAAAATTGATTATTATCAGTGGAGAGCAGCATCTCCTAAAAGTTACTGCTTCTCTAACCCAAATACTCTGCCCATCTTTGTTCATCTCTGGTTTTGGTTTCAGTCATCTTCTGTAAGTTGAGTTGCAGCCAAAACTAGCTGCTTTAGACACAGGGCTGAAATCGCCTGTTTTAGAATAAGGTTGTTGCTGCTGACTAGTTGCAAAATAATTATCTAAAAGTAGTAAAAGTAAAAGTAATTACACTACTGCTTACATTAAACAAATTTGCAAAAAGATTGTTATTTCTGCCTTAGGATGAATAGAATTAAATATTGCCGAATTTATTCAGCTCAGTACTGAGCACTACTTAAGCATTTTTCCAGTACAGTTTTATTATTTTAATGTCTAAAAATAAAGTCTACATTATGATCTGCAATCAGTGTTCCTAATATTTAATTTTTATATGTGCAATAAGAAGCTGTTATTATTATTGTTTTGCTGCTTATACTTTTATAGTTTTAACTGGCAGATGCATAGGGATAACAAGGAGAAAATGTCCCCACAACATTTACACAAACCTTTCTGTAACACCTTTGAATACTACTGCTAATATTTGTTACTCTTAATCGGATTTTTATTTGTTATAATTATTTTTTTAAGTGCAAAATACTATTTAAATAGAATTTTTATCAAACTTTTATAGAACTTCTAAAAATGGTTTTAGTCTATGTGTCGGTACCTTATCTATATGTGGAATAAAGCACTGACAATCCAGCACAATAGATCATGGAAATAAAATATGTCCATTTCATATCTCTGGTGAAATTCACATTATTTTTGTTACTTTACTCAGTTGCACTTTCTGCATAACAGAGTGCTTAACATTAACAAATTCTCTTCTCCTCTCCCAGAAAACAATACGATATTCTTGCCATGACATAATGCTCAAGCCATTGACCTTTGCGGGGCCAAACAACTTCCTACAGTTGCCAGGACTCATTCGGAAACCCAGGATGGCAGTGAAGTTCAAATTCCGCTCCTGGGATTATACGGGTCTACTGATGTTCACCAGATTTGCAGATGACCTAGGGACGCTGGAGCTGGGGCTAAGTGAGGGGCAAGTCAACGTCACCCTCTTACTACCTACCAAGAAAAAGCTCCAGTTTGGTGCAGGTAAGGTCCTTAAACAAGACCATGAGGGATTCGATGATTTCACCCAGTATAGTTTATACCTGTTTAATTATAACAAATTGATATGTATTTATTTATTTATCTGAGAGCAACATAAGTGTCTGTTATGTTTTATTATAAAATTTACAATTGTTCATCTACACACTACCTGCTCTGTAAGATTCTTGGTTACTTAATGCTTTGAATACTGGACACTGTAAAATATTATTAAAATCCCCATGTATCCCTATGTTTTCCACTAAACTGTAAAATCAGCAGTTGCATTTGTTGATGCCATTGTACTGTAAGAACTGCGTGTTAGTGATACTGATTGGAGCAGGTGACTTTTAAAATGTCCATTAGGCCTGCATTTGAGGACTTGCTTTGTCATGTTCATATTTCTGTTGTCGGCGTTGTATTTCACAGTCGTATGTTTATAGATAGAGGTGAGATAATGATAGAATGTCTGCTTTAATAAAAATCCAAACTAATGTAGTATGGTCTTTACCTCAGGTTACAGACTGAATGATGGTTTTTGGCACACAGTGGAAATTGTAGCCAGAGATAATTTTATAACGGTAACCATCGATGACGATGAGGGCTCTCCACTGAAGATTACCAACGTTTTTATAGTGCGCACAGGTGACCACTACTATTTTGGAGGTGAGTCAAAGTAGATTATATTTTGAATGTTACCAATCCAGCTGAAATACAAGTCTCATTGTTTTACTGCTGTGTTGAGTTTAGCTTCCCTCCTGTATTGCACATAACATAATATGGCTTCATCGTGGTATTCCAACCAGTTTTGGGTGGATTTTTCTTCTTTTCTTTGTGGAAAAGCTCTATTGTACAGTAATGTAGTTGTTTACATAATAACTCCTTTGTATGCGTTTAGGGTGTCCCAAGACCAACAACACTGGCAGATGTGAAACGAAGCTTAATAACTTCCATGGCTGCATGCAGCAAATCTTCATTGACAACGAGCCTGTCGACATTGACCTGGTGCTGCAGTGGCGCTGGGGTCGCTACTCTGAGCTGCTGTTGGGCACCTGCGGTATCACTGACAGGTTTGGAGACTGTGCTCAATTTCTGCTGGCTGCTGGAGCCATTTAGCACTTCCAGATGGTGCAATACGTCCTTAATTTGTGGCAGCTGGTGCTATTTTCTTAAATGTCAACAGATGTGGGTAGCACACTTTAAAAATGACTTTTTCCCTTATTAAGTGATTTTTGACATGATACCAAAACAAGATAAGTGATAAACATCAAGAGTACCTAAAATATAGCAATATCTGATGTCTGTTTACACTAAGCTAGCCACATATTCCTCCTTGTATTAATGGCAGTGAATTGAAGTTACCATGGTATTACATGCTCAGCCTCTGTGAAAGCTTCTGCCGACTGCAAAAGCTCATATATCTTCCAAAGAAAGCCTTATAAACGCTACCATTTGGCTCAGGGCAAGATTATGACTCTCTTGCCATGAATCCTTAAATCTCGCATGTTAGATGGGTGGCCTTAGGCCTTAGAAATATTAGTTTGCTCTACTGAGGAGCCCCCATTAGCCTCAAGTCTACCCTTTTCAGCTTTTTATCTCCATTCTTATCTTCCTTCTTGTTATACTTACTCTCTCACTTGTGTGTACTGTAGCTCAGTGCTGTGTTTCATTGCTCCCCTCAGATGCACCCCCAACCCATGTGAGCACGAAGGCCGATGCATCCAGTCCTGGGATGACTTTGTGTGCATGTGCGAAAACACTGGCTACAAGGGAGATGTGTGCCATAGATGTGAGTGTTAAAAGTGTTCAAAGTATGTGAGTGCAAACGACATCATGTTATTTGACCATCTCCTGCTTTTCCAAATATTTCAATTTGCTTTATTGTAATGTCAACTATTAGCAAAGGGTCTACCAGTAGCTTTTGATAGGAATCACAAAGCTATATATTTTATGAACTGCTGTATTAAAAGCCTCCTTAAGTCCACCCAGGGCTGCCTCATGCCCAGTCACTGCCCATATCAGGCATGTGTTTGCATGTTATACTGTGACTAAACTTCCATTTTGTCTGTTTTAACAGCGGTGTACAAGGAGTCGTGTGAGGCTTACCGACTCAATGGCAAGTACTATTCAGGAAACTACACCATCGACCCTGACTTGAGTGGCCCCTTGAAACCATTTTCTGTTTCTTGTATCATGGGAGGTATGCAATTCTCAACTCCTGTTTCTTCCTGTCTTCACATGCAGGTTGAAAATATTAACATATGTAGTGATAATGTATCACATATATAAACACAGTGCTGTGTTTTCTTAAGTTACATAAAATAATACAATATAAATTACACTCAGTGAGAAAATTACTGCCTGTAAACGCCTGTGTACAGGTACCATCAAGAGCGTGTCAGTTGTTATGATCAGTTCAATCTGGACATTGATGAGCACAGTGTGTCACAAAATACAACATTAAAATACCGTGCTCATAACAGTGAATTGAAAATAACCATCGGTCCATCCAGTATTGTTAACTGCTTAGTCCCGGCTGTGGTTGCGGTGGCCTGGAGCCTTGAAATGAACCTTAAATATTTAAATATTTAATACTTTTAAATATTAAAATCGTATTCTGTAAAACTTGATAGAGGAGTTTGGGTCAAAAATATGCACGAACGTAGTTCTTGAGTAATTTTAAATGGAAAAATGTGCATTTAACCTTTCCTTGTATACTAACAAGCCTGATTTTGACTGTGTGTAGCCTACAAAAGCTGGACAATAGTAAGGCATAATCGTATAGACAAGACTAAAGTGAGTGGCTCCACGGTGGACCAGCCCTATCTTGGAGACTTGGAATACGTCAATGCCTCCTGGGCTGAGGTTACAGCTCTGGCCAATACCTCCAGGTACTGTGAGCAGTGGATTGAGTTCTCCTGCTACAAGTCTCGTCTGCTCAACACACCCTGTGAGTATATTGGACTTACCAGCATAAAAATTAAGAAAAAGGAATCCCTTCATTTTAAATGACTGCAAATCACATAATAAAATGAATTAACTGAATCAGTTATTTTTTGATTTACAATGAGTAAATTAAAATGAAAATGTTCATGTCTCGAGTATTTGCTGTATCATCATTTGATATGGTACCATGCATTACAAATTGGGTTGCATCAAGGTTGAAAAAATATGGACATAGACCAACTTCTTAGCAAAACAGTTTACCTGTGATTTCAAAATGGTTATAATGTAAGAGAATATGTTCAGTATGTGACATTCTTTTAATCCCTGCAATTCTGACACAAATTTTCTGATCACATAAACAGTGCGTAATATTTTTAAGACGTTTAACACATTCACCACTTATAGAACTTTGGCCAGTGACATATTTAAATGTAAAATTGTTGAAGATGCTCCAAGGAACTTGGACATGTATTTTTTTTTAAACTTAGTTTTTCTGCAGAAGACACCAGACCCAGCAGATACCAGTTTTTTTGTCTCGTTCTCATAGACGGACAGCCATTTAGCTACTGGATCGGGCGTCATGATGAGAGCTACTTTTACTGGGGTGGTTCCTTTCCTGAGAGCCAGAAGTGTGGCTGTGCCATCAATCAGACCTGTGCAGACTCCAGGTTTTACTGCAACTGTGACGCAGACTATCGACAATGGTGAGAGAATGGTAGTGCTACTTGTGTTCATTTTCAGCCTGAAATACAGGTGGCCATTTCGATTTTGTATTATATCAGACTTAAATGTATTATGAATTGCACTCAGGTCTCATATAATTGGCCACATACGTAAAAAGTCTTATGAATATATATAGATTTTTTTGATACCACTGGTTTTAATATTCAATACAAAGTTTTTACTTCTACAATGGGTGTTTTGTTCCATAAAATGGCCTGTATCAGACGCCTGTACCAAACGTTTTAGCACACACACTTAGTGTGTGACGTTCTGTTGCTTTTGTTCAGATTTACTGTTTTAACTTGTAAGGTACCCTGGTAATAATGACCAAGAGTATGTAATTAAGGTTTGTATGGCGGTTGTACATATTTAATACAGGTGCTTTATGGAGAAATATATTACTTTGTGTTACTGAGACAGTTCTTGCAAACAATCTACTGTACCTGTCTCACACTGTTAATCTTAACCAATGAAAATCACTATAAATCACAACTGAAATTATTGTAGATTCAGTACTTTTATTGATTCATTTTGCTCACACTTTTCTCCAGAATGACTTGTAGTGTTAAGCTCCATACAAATATTTAGCTGTTTATAAAACAGGATAATTCTTACTGTATTTTTTCAGGAAAAGTACTTTACTCAGTGTTAGTACAAGTGTAGGGATTCACACTTGGTCATTTGAGTGCAAGGAGGCAGCTCTAAGGTACAGCTGCACCTTAGCAATAACTCTATAAAACTATAAATAAATAAGTATTAATCAGTTATTCAGAATTATATATAAGCAGCTTTAATAACACGAATACCATTACAGTAGTGTAAATAAAGCTTTAATACAGCAGTCAAATGGTCACAATTTTGAGTCAAACAATTGTTGATAAGGGTGCACAGTCTCTAATGGCAGCATCTGAGTGCTTTGCACAGTGATATATTATAGACATCATAAACATCTGTGAGCCAAATTGTCAAAATGTCTTCCTACAGAGTGCACCATGCCTCACTCGCTTTGCTCCAGGGCAGTTTTATGCCCCTACATGGACAACTGGTTTATTTATGTTGAATGAAAAAATGAGCAAACAAATGAATGAAAGAAAATAGAACATGAAATGGCAGGCTAAAATTTTATTACAAATATTATAAATAATACTGTGTGATGTTTCACATTAATAAAATACATTTTCCCTTGGCAGTTTAATGATTTTTACATGACTTGGGTCACATTTTTCCTTAAAAAATGTGGAAATCTTACCGAGCGATTTTATGGACTGAACGCACCAGGTTGCAGGAGGGACAGGTTTATTGTCTTTTATAACTGCAATAAACAACAAGTCAAGTCCCAGGATTTTTTTTTTTTACTTTAAATGTACTGAATGCATTTTAACATTAACATCCTGAAGCCCTTGTTAAATTATAAGAATAAAAAGACTGGTTTTAATTTGGCAACAGGTACTCAGACAGGGGATGGCTGCGATTCAGAGACCATCTTCCTGTCCGAAGAGTTGTGGTTGGGGACACGAATCGGACAGGGTCAGAAGCCCAGTTCTATGTTGGGGTGTTGCGCTGCTGTGGTGATCGTAAGTAATATGCTGTCTATGCAACTGTTTAGGCATTACAGTCATTATAAGTTTATGTATACATTTTTATTCGCAAGAACTACATTTGATAAACATCATACATTTGTTACTGATAAAGATTTAAAATTATGCCAGCTGTGTTTTACAGATAAATGGAAGTGTAGCTCACAGGGCCTTTGTGTTATGCCCATGTACAGGGAACACGTGGAACACCATATCTTTTACAAAACCAACCTACTTGAAGTTCCCCACGTTCAGGCCTGGCACAAGTGCCGACATCTCCTTCTATTTCAAAACCACTTCTGACCATGGAGTTTTCCTAGAGAACTCGGATGACCGCCACCGCAACTTCATCCGGGTGGAACTGAACTGTAAGCTAAGTTCTAACACAGGGACCGTTAGCCATTTTCCTTTACACCTTAGCTGAAAATGAAGTTAGTGTGTCCTGTCATTGCTCATTCAATAAATCATTCAAGATGTAAGTAAGATGAGACACCTCACACTTCCTTCATATCTTCATTGCAAATCTTCTGGGGAGACACACCAGTCAGGTTTAGGACCATTGCTCTAAGGAATGCTAAAATTGCCCAGTGCTGGATTGCAAGGTCTAAATGATTCCATTATTTGTTTCAATGTATTTGTCACGCAGCAAAATGACATATTTACGACAGTGGTGCTGCTGTGACTGTACTTACTGTCTCAGTGTTCCTATCTTTTTCTCACCGGAGCCTGACATCTATTTTCCCCTGGTGTGTTGTCCTCCAGCCACTACTGATTTGGTCTTCGTCTTCAGTGTGGGTGACGGCATTATTAATGCCACCCTGCGCTCACCTTGGCCCCTCAATGACGATGAGTGGCATTACGTGGAGGCAGAGATCAATGTGAAAGAGGCTCGGGTCAAGGTAGACTATCTACCCTGGGCTGTACGCCGCTTCCCTGGCCAAACCTATGTCACAATGAAGTTCACCCAGCCACTGCTTGTGGGTACGTTGCTAGTCATTTTTGCATTCTTTTGCAACTTATAACTTTGTTGTAATTATGGAGGGCGTCGGTTTTATACAAACGGTTGAATTTTGAGTTTTTCCTATAAATTTTGCATTCTCTGTTATGACCTTTTTAAAGTGTCACAAAATAGAAGAGTGATACTGTGTATATACACATAGTCATGTTAATACTTTTAAGATCTGGTAAGGGACAGATGATTTATTATTATGTTCTGATATGAAAAATATCAGGAAAGTTGGAAGAGTGTACTTTCATTTTCACATTGTATATACTGTACTTTCCAAAATACATGTATATCACATGCAAATTTATAACTCTTACAAAATACACATACATTACACACATATGTCCAACATTATATATGCTGGAATATAATGTAATGTTGGTAAGATGTTATGTATCACAGGTATAAAAAACTGAAATCTGTGTTTTATTGTAATAGCTTCCCATGGGTAGATTTTTTCACAGATTTTAGCAGTAATACTTGGTCTACAGACAGAAATCAGCAGACCCTATGTGTAATTGTAATGTTCACACGGTCTAACTCAAAGGTCTCTACAAAAGGCCCTTGTCCATCTTCCAAGGTGTTAAATTTTGATATTTGTGGCCATTCTGTGGAGGTTCTTTAAATGAGTAGCAAAGATAAGAAACTACAATGGCTGTCATAGCTTATCATTCAAAATGTCCAAGTAAGACAGGATTGCATAATGTGCCTGATGATATTTTTTCCCCCATCAGGTGCGGCCAAACAAAAACAGCGGGCCTACCTGGGATGTCTCCGTGGTCTACGGATGAATGGAGTGCCGATTGACCTTGAAGGGAAAGTGAATGAAACAGAAGGGATTCGACTAAACTGCACGGGGCAGTGTCTCAATGCCACGATTCCCTGTCGAAATGGTGGACGCTGTATGGAGGCATACGCCTCTTATTATTGCGATTGCAATAACACAGCCTTTGATGGATACTACTGCCACAAAGGTAATGTATCATGTTCTTAAATTTGCATGACATTTCTGTGTGCCGTGGTTAATTTTTCCAGGCCTACCCTCCAAAGCAGATTATAATGTCACAAAACCGTGTAGCTATAAATTTCATTAAATCAGTTCAGTTTAAATTCAGTACCTTGTTGAAGGGAACTAAAGCACGTGTACTGTGATTTGAATTTCATTTAAAATTCAAACTCCTTAAACACCACTGTTTCTGTTGCTCTTTAACGTTCATTATAAATGGTGAACACCATCAGTGTTTCTTTCAAAGAAAAGAAAACTGACTAAATTTATTTCAAGAACCTGTGTTAAGCTTTGCCTTCCTGAGGGTTTGCAAGCAAGAGATAACTCAATCTGCCTTAAATTTTATTGTATTTTAACTTATGTCAGAACTTTTGTTAATTTTGTCCTAATTCACTTTAAAGGTAGCAAATTTTGAAGAAGGTGACTTTCCTTTGTCATTTTTAAAAGTATTTTTTTTTCTTCTTATCAAGGTGAACATATTGTATATTGCTGTGGCTTGTTCTAAACCACAACCACAGGCAGGAAATTGGTGGGCTCTATGGTAAAAATCACTTTGAGAGGCCAGGTTCAGGTCAAAGCAGTTCTCCGAATAGGAGTAGTGGATTGTGAGTGAAACAAAAAACACTGCAGAAGCACCACAAGTATCTTAGGCTGTACACTTCTCTCATCTAAACAATACACAGTAGAACCTCACCGTGGGACTGTGGGAACACGAGCTTAGTTTCTTTTTGGCATGTTTAGCTGTACAAACGGAACTGGAATCGGCAGGTAGTATGTTTAAATACTGTACAGTACATGATATGCCTGCTTGCTAAGGGACACAAACACAGAGATTGGCAACAATTCCCCTATAACTCCAAGCAATGTTAGATACACTTATTTACAAACATGCAACAGGAGTGCGTTATGGGAGAGCCACAGCACCTCCAACCACCAGTGCAATACTCTTAATACTAATAAAGCTGTTAGCTAAATGTAGGTGGTGTTCAGTAAATCCTGTACATTTGTTTCTGTCAGAAGAAACCAGATGTTGGTTTTAGGAAAGGGAGCAGGAGGATGGGAGCCAGTTGTATTGTATTGAAATTTGTCTTACTGTGTGCATTATCGAGTGGTTTTACTGTATATTACTTTTTGTGATACTTTTTGCTCCTTAGCAAAACTCTTTACAACTGTTCTCAGACTGATTTTTGGCTTTTGTCTGTATTGACAAGATATCGGTGCCTACTTTGAGGCCGGATCATGGCTGCGATACAACATTAGAAAAGAGGCGATCTCATATGAGGCCCAGTGGGCACACTGGCTGGACCCCCACAATTTCAGCCTCGGTTACAACCAGACCAGCGATGAGATTGAATTCAGCTTCAGCACCACCCAGAAGCCTGCTGTGCTGCTCTATATCAGCTCCTTTGTCAAGGATTACATTGCTGTCCTCCTGAAAAATGATGGTACCTGCACTCTAACGGCCAAAATTAATGGGCATCAATGGGCATTTATACCAAGCAATGCTAACTGGTTTTCATGGGTTGTTTAAGACATAATGACTAAAATAGTACAAGTGTAAGAATTAAAGCAGTGAGTGAATTTATATTTTATCACTAAGCCAGAACACATTTTTTGCATGACAACCAGCTGGTACTATTTTAATGCTACTGAAGTTACGATTTACTCAAAGTTTTAACTTTATGTTTTTGGCTTTTTTTGTTTTGATGCATATAGTATGCATAAAGTATTTTGTGTATTATATAGTGTGAATACAATTATTCACATGGAATTGATGAGGCACCAAAAAAGAAGTACAATATTCGCAGGAGGAATCACTAAATGTTTGCTAATATTTTTTATTTTGCATAGTGGAAATGAGCATTATGTGACAGTTCTGATGTTATGCCATCGCCTGCACATTTAGGAATGTTATACATTCCAGGTATCAGACAAATCGTGAGAACACTCAGTCACTTAATGAATTAACTGACTAAATAGCTTTCTTTCACACAGAACCCCATTTCTACATTTCTCTGTGCTTATCAAGATGCTCATTTCAAGTGTTATATGTTAAAGAATTAATGTGCCACTTATATTTCTTTCCTTGTTTTAAAAATCCTCCTGCCACCAAAAATCATCAGTGAGACTGTGCAAGATTTCAAATTCGTCTTTAAAACTTATTTCCTTCTAGGCAGTGTAGCCCTCAGGTATCGTCTGGGCCTTAGCACTCATAAATTCCAAGTGTCCCCAAGAAACCTTGCAGATGGATACCCACATTTTGTCAACATCACCAGACATAACAAGACTTTACGCATACAGGTAAAACTCACTTCACAAGCTTACAGTTCAGCTGTGCTACTTGAGCCACGTTAGATTGTCACCTGGTTGGTATTATGCATTTTTAACTTAATTTGTCTATATTGCATTATCTTTTCATTCTGCAAATGTTTGTCACTCTTTCTGTTCTGTGCAATGTGGACCCAAGGATCTTCATTTCGTGCTGCCTTGTGCACCTGTTTTGTAAGGGTGTTTGACAATAAGTGATTCTTGATTCTAGATTTATCAGTTTTCCCCCACTGAAGCATGGTCATTCAGACAAACTCTAAAACCTGTTCTTTTTGGATGTTTCAGATGTTCATTTTTGACACAGCTTTGTGATTTGATCCTTTGTACTCATCGGACTGTGATTCTGTTTCAAATGCAGGTTGATTACGCGGAGCCCATAAAAAATCATATTGGTGAAATAGAGGATATCAGGTTTGACTCCCCAAAGTCCATGTTTCTAGGAAGAGTAATGGGTAAGCTACCCTCTAGCTTTTATCCCTGCATTTAAAACACTAATACATTAACACACCAAAGTATATTTATCTAATGGGTCTGAAACATTATATCCTGGTTCATTAACTCAGCAGACAAAAAACTTATTTTAATAACAAGTTTTAATCATTTACATAAACTGATCATTTTCCAAAAGCAATTCGTGCTCAAAGGCAAAATGCTGGAACTTTCAAACTTTTTTAAAAATTTTCTTGACCACTGTAAAAGAACAGGAATTAAGAAGACCAGTAAGGCAGGTGAACAGAGGTTACTGAGGGCAGAGAAAGGTGAAGAAACCAAAATAGATTCTCTGACCACAGAGTAAAAATTGCCCAGATGTTCCACAGATTTTCCCAGAATCATTTAAGTTCTATGCTGTGAAACTGCACCCTGGACACCCCTAAAGAACAGTTTTATGCAGTATGTGCAAAGAGAGTGAAGATGGAAATAATGGGGTGGTGGGCTGATCATCTAACGTAAATATTGAGTTTCTTTGAATATAACACTTTTTCCTGTTGGCAAGTAGTCCCACCTACAATTGTCCCGGTTCAGTATGCAGTCCAGGTGTTTGTTCCAAGTAGTGTAGTGCATTACCAAGATGCCAAGATACTCTACAGCAAAGTCTTGATGGGCTCCAAGTCCTGCAGGAATTGGGAGTGGAAGGTGCCCCCAACACCTAATGGAGTGGGACCTGCAGCCCATCAAGACTCTGCGGTGGCACTGGTCTTGTGCCGTTCAGCTCTCAGGAAATGTGCAAAATCCATATTCAGTCCATGAAAATGAGAAGAAATGCCTCAAGAAGAAAGAGGGGTAATAAATGAAAATAAAGAATTTAATTCAAATAACCTGGATGGTCATATCCTGGGGTATGATTATTTAAATAACTGAAATAGTAAATTGAAAAAATGCTAGACTAACTGGAAGCAGCCAGCGGTGTTCCATTAAATGCATGTACACCTCAGATTTAACTACATTGGTGACATTGTTCAAATGTGAACATGAGAACATGACATGATACTTGCATTGACTGGGCAATAGAAAAAGCAAACACTGAAAGAGCTGTCAGGACCTCCTGCTTGAAGTGCCTTCTGATTTTCTCACACAGAGGTGGGGGACATTGACTATGACATCCAGAGACACAACTCTCCAGGGCTGGTGGGCTGTATATCAGGAGTCCGCTACAACATCTATGCCCCGCTGAAGACGTACTTCCGCCCTAATGAGACACATCCACCAGTCACTGTGCAGGGCTTCATTGCGGAGTCCAATTGTGGTGCCTTCCCCCCGGTCCTGGGTATGGTGCCCCTGTCGGATGATCCCTGGTACACTGGGCCAGGTAAGACCCACCCCCATACTTTTCATTTTGCAAATAAATTAACATCCAGTAACTGTGTGGTCACTCTAGACAAATTGTGAACTTGTTGCTTTTTGTCATTTCAGTTGTGTACTATATCCATGATGACTTTTCCCGTCCACCAGTCCTAATTGGTAAGTTCTTGCGTAAAACTAATGATTCTAGTGTTTGGTGAGTGATGGTAATTGAATGCGTTGCCAGAAAAGCTCGTGCTAAATAGGTCCATATTAATTGCAGGAATACAAGGTTTTATCACAGTGAAAAACTTTGAAATTTGTGATGCAGCCACGTGAAGCGGCAAACACTGGTTCGATGGGAATCAAAATCGACTAAGCTGGGTTAATTTGAGGGTAGTGCCCAGTAGTACTGAATAACACACGATAAGCAGCTTTATGGATACTGATGTTTTTAAGTGATTAGAAAGTGTGTAAAGTAAATTTAAAAAATCACACAAAGGGGAACATTTGCATATTGTGAGGCCACAGGAGGTGAAATGGTTAAGCAAACCATATGAATGTTGCCAGCTGACTTTCCAGTCTTACCAAACTGCTCCACAAAAATGCAACATTTTTTGAACAGGTAAATTTGCATGTTGTTTGAGACAATGCTGTGAATAAAATCGTAGTGCCAGAAGAAGCAGTGGACAATGTACATTACAGTAAAGTATCTATACAGCCTGCAGTGAATACACTTTTTTGGGATGTCCTTTAGCAGAGAACTTCTCCAACTTTTTTCTACCAGGGTACACAGAGCAGCAGCAGTAACATTAAAGAACCTTGAACAAAAGAACCAGTTGGCATTCAAGGCCTTTTTCAGTTCATTGTCGGTTGTTGCAACCGGCTTGTTAAGAATGTGAGTAGCAGATGTCCACTGTGTTTTTATTTACCTGCCTATTTTCCACAGCTCTCCATCCAGACAGCTGCAGCTGGGAGCAGGATGGGGATAAAGAGCTTTAAGTTCTCAGTACACACACTGTGTGTGTTTTTGAGAAGAGCTCTACTCACAGTGTGTGAATTTCACTTTTTAGTGGACAGTTTATTGACTTTGGCAAAAGAGCTGTTTGTGTGCATCTGACATGCCGGTTGAATTTGGGAATGGAGCTGTTAGTGCTCAGCTCACGAGGAAGATGTGATCGAGTGTAGCAGCTGCCGGAGCCGGACTCGAATTCATTTTGCAAAAGCTGTCTCTGGAACTTCTTGTTCTATCCTCAGGTTCTTTTTTTAATTTTCAACTTATTTTACAGTTCCTTAAAACTGTGTAAGCAAGCGTTAACCTTTTTAGCCACTGTGGTCACTGGAATGTTTTTAGACTAAACCCGTCGTCTGCATGCAAAGAAAGGAAAATGGGAAATGTTTTCATTTATTTGTTTCGTATTTTCATGTTTTCACTGGGGCATAGAGACAAAAAGGCAACAACACAGAGAAAAGGTGGTTACATCGACTGCAAAGCACATCAAGTACCCCTGACCCAAAAGAAGTGTGCATAGTATCTATGAGTGCTACAAATCAGATTTTAACCTTAGAGAATTCATCGTTTCTGTCATCCATACTGAGCAAAGTTTGAATATTGGTCACAATAGTAGAATACTCTTAAGTTATTAAAGCTAAAAAGATTATACTAACCGAGGTCCTTATAAGACTACAAACAGACTATCCACTTTTAAGGACATGTTGAAAAAAGTCAAATTATTATGAACAAAAAATGAAAAGACACATATAATATGCACTAATATTAGCAGAAAAATAATACTGTAAAAACCCGCTTGAGGAGCCAATGTTACGAACTGTAGAGTTCAGGAGGCTCAGTTGTGGAAGTACGATCTTACCTTGTCTGCAACATATTTAACCCTTGGCACTGAGAGCGCAATAAACACCCTCCCCGGAACACAAAGAGGGTCAACATCCCACCGTAACTAACGCAATGGTTAGACACAACTATTTACAGACATGCAGCAGCGATGCATTATGGGAGAGCCACAGCCCCGCCTATCTCCATTACAATACTAACAATACTAATGGAAACTTTTACCCACTTTATGATTTTAAGTAAATATGTCAGAAGACGTTGGTGATTGGAAAAGGTGCAGGTGGACAGGGAACCAATGGACAAGTGTGTTATATTTAAATTAGTCTTATCACTGGGTTTTACTGTAGTTGATACAGTGATTCACTTTTCCAGCTTTCCTGAGATTTACACACAATTGAGCATCACTCGCGGCTGCTGTAGCAAAACGGTGACTAAACTATTATGTGTGTCAACCAAAAGAGGGACTGAAGGCTGTGCTGCTACTGACCTTGACTCCTGCACCACATACAGCACATGTGATATACAGACAGTCAGTTGACCTTATTACCCAGATATGCGGCATTTACCAGGAATGTTGTGCTTTGTGTCTCCGTCAGTCTTCATCATTCTAGTCCTGCTTCTGCTGTTTGGGGCCCTCTACGGATTGTACACGTACCTGTACCGCTACAAGGGCAGCTACAGCACCAATGAGCCCAAAATGGTGGAGTCCCCGAGCAGCGCGAAGCCCCTAACAGAGACTCTGCCTCGCCGCAAGTCGAAAGAGAAGAGCTTGCCCAAGATTCAGGAGGAGCTGGCAAGTGAATAACGCAGCAGGACACAAGTAATATTTGGGATTAGCCATTCAACAACCACAATACCTGTGCGCTCTCCTTTTCTTACCACTCATAAAGTCATGTGTTGCTTCCGTTTTTGTTTTTTTTTTTTGTTTTACTTTGACAAAATATTAGAGGATACAGAATGAAAGTTTTTTTTTCTGTGGGTTCCAGTCAGGGAAAACAAATTGAAACTTTTGAGAAAAAAAAAAAAATCAAATCATTTTTTTCTTTTGAAATTAAACTGTTTTTGGTGCCCTTTTTTAATCTGAACCTTTCAGTCTCATTTTAAAAGTAACCGTCCAAATCAAACACAACAGACACTCTTGAAATATTTTTATGCCATTTTATTCACCTGTTTCTCTTAATGCTAATACAATCAGAGCCATACAACAAATGGAACAGATCTTTTAATGTTTTTTCTGAGTTTCTCAAGAAGCTGAAACATATTAAATGCTTTTGGACAATGGTAATTCAGAAATATTAAATGGTAATTAATGTTTATTTTCACATTGGGTATATCAAAATGGATGCATAGTCAGACTTGAGATTAAGTTAATCTGATAAACTGCAAAATCAGAATGTACTTGTCGTTTTTCCTGGAACTGATCAGTTGACTTGTTTACAGCTGTTGGTCCGATATCTCGGTGCTATTTCTTCACGCTCCAGGCAGCAGCATTTGTGCTGCCCAGGGCCTCTTTAAGCACTTATTTTGGAAATTTAGAACTGCCATGAACAGGAGAACACAGTCGTACACACACAACACTCTTATACGTGAAGCTCCACAACAACGCACATGTCTGCCTTGTACTTTCTGCTTAATAGACTAATAGCGTAGATACGAGACACTGCTGCTTTCACCGCTTAGCTGCTTAGCGAGAGCATAACCAAAATATTAATTTTAGCGCAATCAGAATGTTTAGCTATGCAGCGCACAGCATGACAGACGCACTTTACAAATGGAAATCAGTTAGCTGCTTTCAACATAGTTGTTGGCTTTCTTAGACACAACAAATGTATGTGACATGATGTATAGACTGTTTTATAGTACTCTATATAAAACAGTAAAATGTTATTGCAGGTATAAGTGTACCGTTCATTGCCATTGCTGTGACACGGCCCACTTACAGCACTGTCTGCTAAACTTGTATTTACCAACAGCATTCAGAACAGACGCTGCACGTGACCTGGCACAACCACATGTACTGTAATGTATTGTTTCTATGGCCCCTTTTGAAAGGGAATGAGGAAAAATAGCCTTTCTAACTGTAACAAACAGGTGATTGTTTTTTGCATGTTTACAATTTTAATGACTAAATAGAGGGTTCAAAGCCAAATGTTAAACAGGCAACCAAAAAAAAATCTGAAACAGGGTTCCCTATTAACGCTGTCCGCATCATTTGTTTCCATGCTGCCAATTTTTCATATGGCTCTAATAATATAAAACCATTGATGATTATTTACTGTATAAAAAAGTTAAAAAGCAAATTTGACACATAAGCACTTTTTCTGGGTCAAAAAACGAAAACCTGCTAAAAAGCTGCATGGCAGATGGAACAACACCAGAGTTGTGTGTCAGATGTTTTAAATGTGATGGAAAAATTCACAACAATCCTTAAATCACAAGAAATATGTTAATAAAACTAACAGGGGGCCTTATTCTACGTGACCTTATGTGGTGTGCATGAGTGCGTTAGATAAGTGGGTACTTTGCAGTACACAAATGCTCACATGAAACACAGTTCTAGTTTCTGCTGAGCTGTCAGCTCTCATTTCTGGTTCGAATGCATGTGTTGCTGTATGTGAGGTATGTGCCTGCTGACATCACCGCTCAAGCTGTTTGTGTTTGATCCGCGTGCACGGGCGCGCGCGTGCGGGCGTGTGTGTGTGTGTGTGGCAGTCGTGCTAGCGCTTCACCTGTGCGGCACCTCGAAACTGATGTGCAGTTTGAACGTAGCTAACATGGTGTCTGCACAGCATGTCAGAGTTGCACCACAGTGTGTCCTCTGCCTTCCTATTTGTCCCTGGCTATGGAAGAAAAAGCTACAGGTTGCATTTTTCAGTAAACCATTTTTTTTTTTTTGCCAGTTAAGAAATCACTACCAAAATGGGTCTAAAATGAAAGGCTCACCTTTTGACTCCAACCTTGTAGAAGAGAGGGCCCAAAATGAAGATGATATATAGAAAAATATAATGAACATGAATGTTTTTGAAAATGCTGTTGATCTCATCACGTTACTGAAATATGACAGGTTTTAAGTAACGGTGTTTGTTGAATCCATAGTCTAAAATGTCCCAGGAAAACGTGCAAAGGGGCCATCCTACTGACTTTTTGTGTTTGTGTCCTGCCATGTTGTGTGGTTTGTATTCACTGTACTTGGATTCCTTTGATCTATTTATTCATCTTGTTTTTTGTTTTTGTCATATATTCACTGTAAATAACCATAAGCAGATAAGAAAGCTTGTATGATTGAATATATGAAACTGACACTTCAATAAAGAAGCTTGAAGGAAAAGACAGTAATGGGTGTGTTTTTGTCAGTCATGCCGTATAAAAGTAATTTTAATAGATAATTAAATTTATTGACAATTCAAAATGAGTAAATTAATAAAAGGTACAGGATGTATTACGAAACTGAATTTTTTAACTCATGATAGTCAAGCATTAAGTCAAAAGCAAGTTTTTTGAACAGCGTTTAACAAACCCGGATGTCGGCCACAAGACTGCAGTCATCTCGTTACTTTTGACCATATTTATTAAAACTGAAAATACATCTTTTGTTTACAAAAAAAGATCACGTTTCAAATGATGGATTTTATGAAGAGGTACATAATTATATATTGGTGGTCTCCTTTAGACCAGTTCCTGGAATGTTTCAAAAGACTTTCTTACTTTCACTTTGACCAAGTTAGTCGTTGCTAGAATCTCTCGGCCACCTTAAATGACCTCATTGTTCCTTCGCAAAATGAGTTTTCTTGCATTTTTTTAGTTCTGATGTGAAGTTTTTAAAATCTGGCCTTGACAGTATGATATTTTACAATCATGTCAACACTGGATGGATTTTTTAAACGTGTCTGTACAAGTATATTTACAGATAAATGGCAAGGTTTTGTAATAAGCAACGTTTTATACTTAAGTGCAATGTTTTGTACTTTCCTGTGTTGAGCTCCAAAGGAAATGTCTAATCACAGCGTGATGCCAATTTTTATTTCTTCACAAGTACATGGATACAGACATATTGAGATTGGTCATTTTCAAAGCTGTTTCAAAGAATGATACACACAGTTAAATTATATATTTTTAATGGATACAAGACTTACAAATAAGTTACAGTAAACCACATCAGGTTACAGACGCTTGCGGGGGAGGGGGGGGTGCTGGACCAAGCGATGCAAACTATGTGGACGAGCTCTCACTTAGAGAAACAATCCTCACAAGCTGCTGTTACAATAGCCTTCTTAACCTGGCATGTATTTGGGGGCATTTAAAGAGTTTAAACATGAAAAATGTCCTAAAAAGTATGAATAAAATCCATTAATTTTAGAGACTATTTTACAATAAAACATCTCCTGCTTTGGATTACATAGTGCACATATCTGTCCTAGACCAGCCCTCTCCTCTAAGTACAATAATCTAGGTTAGATTTCACTACAAAAGCCCTTTTTTCCATAAAAGTTCATACATGGAGTATACAACTTTCAAGCACAGCTTCTTTGACCTGCTTGTGCTTTGCCAGATACCCACAGTATATCATTCCAACATTTGACAAGGCAATTTATTAACTTCGTGTGTAACAATACAAGCTAAAAGACTGATCTGATGTCTCCACACAGGTGGACGATAGCCTGGTCGTAGAAGCCCACAGTTATTCCACTTGTGTCTGAGAAGGTGGGATGTCCATTTATGAAGATGACATCAAATTATAACTTGAACTTCACATCAGCAATTTCATTCCTTGTTTACGAGATTAAACAAAATGTACAGAAATAAGATACAGAAGATATATAATCCTTTACACAACCAAGCAATATGATTCTCATCAACATGGAGAAACCTTTCTGTATACCCTTTTGGATCAAATTATAGATATGCTTATATACTTTCAAATAGTGTATACATACTAGAGTAACAGTCCACTTGAGTGGTGGTAGAAAGATCTCGTGAACCACACAGCATTTACACTGCGCACTGTAGTGCCACACTGCTTCACACGACACACCGTGGCCTACAGAAGGCTGATTAACCATGACGCTGCCCTTCTTTCACTTTGATGCTTCATGCAAATGGATTCTGTATTATTTCCAACTGACATATTGACCTGCACTACTTATATTTTTGCTTTTTATGCCTTTTTTTTCAAGCAAAGCTCAACATTCATTTGGTCGGTTTCATACTGAACATTAGCGCAAACTACGAGGGGCCAAACAGCGGAGGCAGACGAAGGCAACTGTTGTGAACACAGATGCTGCAGGACGGTGCTTCCTGTCCTCTTCTATGCGGACGCACGAGGTGCAACGCCCACGTAGCGACTGCGTTTCCGCACGGCATGTATGCAATGACACTTAAGTAAGCGCATAACCGTAGTCGTCAGTCTGTGAGGAGCAGCACGAACATCCACACGACACTCACTGTTGCTGACTGCTTGTTGCTGATTTAGGCGTTTCAGCTTCTTCTACAGTTTGTATCANCTTAAGTAACTTAAGTAAGCGCATAACCGTAGTCGTCAGTCTGTGAGGAGCAGCACGAACATCCACACGACACTCACTGTTGCTGACTGCTTGTTGCTGATTTAGGCGTTTCAGCTTCTTCTACAGTTTGTATCACATCTATTTCTAATGGAGTTTATTCGACTTATGGAAAAGTATTACACATCTGAGGAATCTCAGACGCACATCTCAGATTTACACACTCANACTCACTGTTGCTGACTGCTTGTTGCTGATTTAGGCGTTTCAGCTTCTTCTACAGTTTGTATCACATCTATTTCTAATGGAGTTTATTCGACTTATGGAAAAGTATTACACATCTGAGGAATCTCAGACGCACATCTCAGATTTACACACTCACCAAAAACAACTGTTTTGGATCAATGACGAAAGCAAGGATTGCAAGTTATAATGTTAGAAACACTACGGTTAGCACAGTTGGAACTGCTAGTATAAACTCACACACACTGACTAGTGCTAATCAACCGGACTTAGATCAACGAGGCGCACGACTCTGGTGCGCTGATGTTAGTTCTTGGACCAGGTCCCTCAGCCATGTGGGTCTTGTTTTAAATTTGGTGAGCAGTACGCTGTGGGTAAAAGCAGCAGTGCTGAAAGCAAGGATGCCAGAAACGAACGTGACGAGCTAGATGATGTCGATCTCCCTCTCGATTCCCACATACTTCAGGGCATCTGCCTGGCTGTACCTGAGGGTGGAGAAAGGGAGGAAAAGATGCATGCAGAAAAGAGCAACACTCTTCATACCAGAGCATTTGAAAGAAAAATGTATGACAATTTTCTATTTGATTTCCAAAGGGGGAAAAAGGCATTTCTATTCATTCAATTATGTATTAATACATTTTCTTTATGATTCCCAAGAAATATGAATTGTTTATGGACCTGTGCATCTTCTTATTCAATCCTGGGTTCTGCACTACCGTGCTTCTGAACCAAACACTTTAAAACCTTATTTTCATTTGAAGTTCAAATTCTGCTTTACTGCCAGAGCAGAGGACAAGAAACACAGATCTAATAGATCTATCAGCTAGGCTCAAGGTGGATTCCATGGAATCCAAGGAAACACAGAGTGCAAGACAGGGTACCCCCCCCCCCCATTGCAGGAGTTTGGGACAAGCTCTTGACAAAACCCGTAAGAATGTGAGAAGACAACAGAAATGGTGCCAAGCTCAAACCCAACATGCAGGAGCTGGAAGGTAACAACATTACCTGGTCACACACCTCATTTGAATATTACCCACTACAGATTTTCTCCTGAAAAATAAAGCAAACACAGAACCCCTCACCTGTAGTCAAAGAAGAGCTCCTCCCCCTGCTGGATGGCCCTTTTGGCAAAAATGCCAATGCGGTGGTCTCCATTCACCATCACCACTGCAATTACAGTCCTCTACTTTACTACTAACAACAGCAAAAAGCCAACACTACATAAAACAGGTGTGACACTAAAGAATTCTGTAGGCCTCACCTTTAGCATAGCAGTTAGGATTCACGGAGTGGTTTGCAAAGCGGATTTTGTTTCCTTTGCGGGTGGCATCCACAACAAAATCTGTTGAAGAAGAAGAAGAAGAAGAAGGGGGCGTGTCTCCTCACTATTAACGGTGAACACAGTATCGCACAGGCTGAGAACAATAAAATAATGACAGCTTACAGCAATGTGTCTGATAATTCTTTGTTTTAATATTAGAGCTTACTTGGTGCAGTACTGTACCATTACTGTATGGTAATTACTGTAAATTGTACTGTACAATTTTAAACAGGATTTTTTTGCGGTAATCCATTACATCCACATCTAAGCATAGCTTATATTTTCTACTATGAAATGGGAAGAAAAAGAATTCTGTGATTCCCTTCCCACATTTAGTTTCAGTAATTATGTTCCTAAAAATAGTGTGATCTGTAGTGAACAGTTTTTTTACTGCCATCTTGTGGCGGGCACTGCATAAGTAAGAATTTTTAAAACGAGATAAAGGATTCAGCTAGAATTAGATGGGATGTTTTCCTCCCTATTCACTGTGGCTCAGAGAACCAGGAATTGGGGCCCCTACCATTATTGAGATTGAACAGGAAGCTGGACATGTATTTGTCATAGATGCGACCGCGGCGGTCTGCCTCATCCTGAGAAATGAGCTGGAGGGAGACACAGAGGAGCACACACAGCTTACATTCAAACAAGTGCAAAGAGAACCACCCCATTACAAAACCTTGGCCCTGGTCTGAGCCTCAAAACATTTGGATCGGTATCATTTGTTTATGTTTACCTGTGTGTATGTACATATCTATGCATGTATTTATATATGTATGTATACACACATATATGTTCATGTGTACATGTATATGGACTTGTGTGTGTACATATGTATTTTTATTACATCCTATATTTGTATTATCCTTTATTATTCTTTCTCTAAATCTTCTTCCCCCATTCTGTGGACCCAATGATCTTCATTTTCGTTCTCCCTTGTATACCTGCTGTACAAGGGGGTTCAACAATAAATGATTCTTGCTTCTTCATTGCTAAACAAGCCAAGCTACTGTTGTCATTTAACATGTATGATGATTTCATTTAACTTCGCTATGTTTTTACTTTCATGTGATACATATGAAGTCGTGGTGATGTCACAGCAATTTGAGCAGTAAAGAGCTAAGCCCTGCAAAGCTGCGTGATGCAACTGGCACAAAAAGCAAAACTGATCTAGACTGCAACTCAAAAACATAATAAATGCAAACATAAGGTTGCCTTCAACAAAACTATGTCCCCAATTTAAAAATGGAAATGTGTGCAGTGTTTGAGGTTTAAAATATAATAAATACATAATTAACAGTAACGAGGTAATACAAATGCAATGTGCATTACACTGAAGAACAAGGTAATACAGTGTTTAAAAATGTAGGCATGTAAGAGTAAGTAAATACCCAGTGATATAAGCGGGTGAAACAAAGTATTGCAGGTTACTCTGTATAGCAGAGCTGGCAAGATGGAGGTGAATTATAATAATTTCCAGAGTTAAAACTATTTGGTTGCTGTGCTTATCATGGCTGCGACGCAATAACCTGTTGCTTGTCCATCAGTCAGTAAACATGTTCCAACTTATTTGGCGGTTTCTGAGTGGACTTGCCTCTCCACAGTACTCTGAGATGAACTCATTCTTCTGCACAGCCTCTTTGATGAAGGTCCCCCATCCTGCGACATCAGAGGGAGCCAGAAGGAGGTGCTGGGAAGGGGCACAGAAGACATTGCATCATGGAAGCCGTCAGAGAGAATCATACAAATGAACACCAGGCCTGTTTCAGAAGCCTTCCAGTATTCTATGCTACTTAATGAAGAGAAACTGCTTTGTTGTTTTAGGGTAATTTTGGGACTCAGGAACACCGAAGTTTTTATTTTTCAAACTAATCTTAATTAGGTCATGGATTTATGAGAATTCACCTTTACAAAGGATTTTTCCAAGGAACATTTTTTATTTTTGTAAAATGGGGAAACACTAGTTTGTTTCGATGCTAGGTGTCATTTAGGGACTTAATTGTAATTGTATTTGATGACTGAAGTGGATAAATATTTTTTCCGTTAACAGAAAAGTGTAGATTCCAGATTTCAAGTAGCCATCCTTACTTTCTTCAGTCCCCTCTGGATGCTGCAGTTCTTGCAGGAGAGGTTCTTGCTGTCCCAGTGGTCAGAGGCTCCACAGGTCATGCACAGGTCTGGGTCACATTCACGCACTGCTAGGTAGCAGGGGCACTGCTTGGTGTTACACTGGGTTTTGCATCGGCAACCAGGGAAGCGGTTCTGGCCTAGTTTAAAACACAGGGAATCCAGGGCTCATTCTACCAGTATGTTCTGGACATTAATGCAACGCAGAGGTTGAGTGGATAAAGAAACTAATACTCATTTATATGACTATGATGATGAAGTCAGTATTATTAGCTGACTTCTAGTTCAGTACTGCACGATACACTGATTTTAAATTCAAAAATTACCTCACGGACACAAAGCATACTGCGTCTGGAAACTGTTCTACATGCTCAACAAAAATAGATAAATGTCCCAATTTAGTTCCAGTTGAACTCCTAACTATTGTGAGACAGCTGTCAGTGTGACATATTGAACAACATTTCTTTAGCAAAGGCAAAACACCCCATCTGCAACAATGCATATTAAATTACTCAATTCATTTTTATAGAACTGAGTTTTATTTTTCCCCACACAGCGAGTCAGAGTGCTGAAGAACAGAAAGAAAAACAAACAGAAAACAGAAAAGACATGACAGATATAAAGCAAGTCTATAAAAAACCTAAACATGTAACGACAAGCCAAAAATAACCAAAACATTAATTTTGAGTTAATGGGGAAGAAGCAGTACATACTGACACAGGTTCATAGCCTTAAATCACAGCAAGCCCAGGTTACCATGACAATACCTCAAAAATTAGAAACTGTAAAACATTTCCAGATCTTACAAATATTTATTTCACAAAGCATATAATAAATATGAAGATGCCAAAAAGTAACCAAATGCCCTGTAGAAATAATAACAACCTTTGCCTATATAATGTCTTCAGTGTCTTCTGAAAAATCCACAATTAAAATGGTATTTCTGGGATCAAACCTGCAAACTGTTACTCACTAAGCAATATGCTATTTTGATACAATACCACTGGAAATGGGTGTAATGGGAGTAGAGCACAATGTCTGCCGTGGACAGCAACCAGGTGGGAACTAGGTTGGAGGAGAGTGTTAAAAGCAGACTTACACTCATGGTCACACTGGCAAAACTTCTCACAAAAATTTTGGGTCATCACACAGGGACAGGAGCTGTCACATGGGTGGTCAGGATGGTCACATGGCTGATAGTTGTAGACTTGGTTAGATGAATTATCTGGAGGTGGAGAGGACACAAAGCATCACAACCAATCAGTTTTATTTAGATGGAAACAAAATGGAAGCTGCTGTTAAGCCTGGCAGAACATCTAAGATGAAGACTGTGGTAAAGTTGATGGGTCACAGACTTGATTCAGTAACAGCATTTAAAATGTATCTGACAAATACTAACTTTACAAGGCTTTATTTGTCCCTCTATTTATGTTTGGCTGAAATTGAGGGTACAAATGACACTGGCATCATGTTATACCCTACATGAAAATCATTGCCTAGATACAAAAGCTGAAATCCTGCATTTGAACCACAGTGCTCATTGTTTTGATCTGAAATTTCAGAAGTATTCAACAAAAATAACCAATTTTAAATGACTATTCTATTAGTTATGGTTCTTACTACAGGTCATGTACTATATAATAAACCAGAAAGCTGTTTTAGAAGTTTATTATTATGCAATATAATAAACTGAACTATATTCAAGACAGAAACAACTTCATAAACATATCTAAGTAATATGTGCACAGAAGTGGAAATCAAAGCAAGATTAAACATAAATAGGTGTAGCTGGTGACACATTAATGGGGAAGAATTGCAACAGTCATGGTTAGTCTCCAGGGATGGCACCAACCTGTCCGCATGTCTAACATTATCATAATGCTTTATACTACATCTACACTATGGACCTGTGCATCTTCTTATTCAATCCTGGGTTCTGCACTACCGTGCTTCTGAACCAAACACTTTAAAACCTTATTTTCATTTGAAGTTCAAATTCTGCTTTACTGCCAGAGCAGAGGACAAGAAACACAGATCTAATAGATCTATCAGCTAGGCTCAAGGTGGGTTCCATGGAATCCAAGGATATACACTACATCTATACTACATCAGTCATCTGATAATATTTTGGGTCATTTCAAAATACTGTACAGTTCAGTGATACAATTACATGATCCTTTGGGATGAATAAAGTTTTAAATTACATATCTATACAGTGCACATTAGTGTATACCATCTTTAACTCACCTTTCTTTAGTTGAATCTTTGCCCACAATCTAAAAAAAGCCACAAGATATTGTCAGATTATTGTATTTCCTTCTTTAAAGAGAACCACAATTCTTGGAAAAAAAAATATATAAATAAAGTAAAAGGGACAAATCCAAAACAGAGAAACAAAAAATACACTTACCTGTGCTTCCTCTTCTTCTTGTGAGGGTAGACGGCTTGTTCCTCCAAGGGTACCCGATGGATAAGAACCTCCTTCACTGCAAAATCATACACCTGGGGAAGAGGATGAGGAGACTACAGTGCACAAGTGTTGCTTTATAAGATCCACAAGTGAGGTGAACATGAACTGACACCTCTCAACTGACCACAAAGAGTTAAGCACAACAGTACACCACTCGGTCAGAGCTCTGGGTAAGATTGTGGGGGAAAAAATCTCAGAAAATCATTTTTGCTACTCTGTTAATTCTGAATTTATGGAGAGAATTTAGAAAACCTAAAACTTACATCAGAAGAGCTCACAACATCACCACAGACAACCATCGCACCTCCCCTACCATCTGTTTTCACTGCTGTCATCTGGAAGACGCTATCTCAACCTGAACTCCAAAACCAGCAGGCTCAGGAACAGCTTCCTATCATAGACTGCTGAACTCTGTCATCTTGAGGCCCCATTACCTCCTCCAGTAGTGCCCATAACCACCGACATCTACAATATGTGCACGTGTGTATTTGTATGTTTTATTTATGTTCTTTCTCATGTTTCTGTATGTGTGTATGTAGGTATACACTTGTATGTATGTGTGTTTATGTATGTGTGTGTGTACACATGTATGTGTACTTGGATAGTTCTGTATTTATTTATTACTGATCTATACATTGTTTTTATCTTCATACAAAGATTTTTTCCCTTTAATCTATCTATAATTGTATTTTTTTCCTTATTTGCTTCTAAATTTGCTTCCACCCTTTGCTATGCATTGAGGACCTGAGGATCTACATTTTGTGCTCCCTTGTATACCTGCTGAATAAGACTGTTTGACAATAAATAGTTCTTGATTCTTGTTAAGAAATGAAAAAAAATTTCTTCAAATCCCACAAAAACTTGCGGCTAATGACAGCACTTTCCATATGAGGGTCTTAAAATATACATAATTTATCTTTAAAAAGAAAAAATAAATAGTAAACACACTTTTTTGAAATTCTAGCAGATGTCACTGTAGCAGGATGAGTCTACCCTCCAGAATGACTCTCGAATACCTGTCCCACTGGGCAAGAGCAATCATTTTGTTCTGCAGACATTCTTGAACGGCGAGTGAACCATGAATAAAGACATTTTAACAGATAGTTTCCCTAATGTCTCAAGTATGACTTTTTGCTGTTTGCATTTAATCCCATGCAATCTGATTCTGTTGTGTTCTGTGACTTAGTGTGATCCTCACCTACAGGGAATCACCACAGCTGTGACTCACTTACATGTGCATTTACGTGTGCTGTCTACCCCACTGTTACAATCACAGGACTGAAGGCCTACAGAAGCTGAAAAACAGCAACAGGGACCTGTCTGTGTGGTGGCAAAAAAAAATGAAAGACTTCAGTCCGTACCCACAGGAGTTTGATGCAACTCTGTGCACTTGAATGATGCATTACACCACAAACCACGGGGTAATAGATGCTGCTTTGTACTGCGTCATTTGATAAGTAGTTCCCTACTAAAGCCCTAGGAAATGATGGTGTAGCAGATGATGCCAGTGAGAATACAGCCCTGTGGTTGGCTGACACATCTCAAAGCTAATGCACAAGGCAGTCAATGCCTACATGGGGTGTGATGCAGCAAAGCAACAGGACTGCAGTTAAACTGGTGTAATTCATCATTCTAGAGCCCAAGTTGCAGATTCTGCCACTGTGTGTCACTCTATAGCAGCTGAACATGGCCAAGTGGAGCTTGGCAAAACAGCCCCACTGCCCCTCCACCCTGACCCTTGCCCCGCCTTTCCACTTTGCCTGCCAACAACTGATTTGGCACACTCTCATTAAAAAGGACGTGGAAAAACGGACTTTGTACTGAATTTTTTTTTCAGCATTTCCAGGCACAGAAACCACAGGCCTTCAGAGAGGGGAACCAAAAAAAAAAAGGAAAAACAGATACCAGATGTATGCAAGGTACTACACGATGCTGTACAGGAGCACAGATGTAGTCTGTGGAGATTTGGAGAAATACACATTGTATTTTTCATATGCTTTTGTTTTTTTCTTCTTTTTGGAAATTGGGTGTTTTACACCCAGCTATGTGTCTAATCAAGTACCCTTGGTTATTTTACTTTATGATTTTTTTCCTCCACTTTGTACAACTGCATAAATATGAGGGAAAAAAACTGAAACTCAGTTGTGCTGGAATGAATCCATCTTTCCCTCAGAGTTTCTGAAGGCATCCCAACGTTCAAGAAGGGTCTCAAAATATACCCCTTTTGCCCATTTCTCTCCTGATCTCCTAATTATCCCATAAACTTGCAAACCATCTATCATCAACTCCTTGGATTTATTATCAATTCTATATGCACATGTAAAAATAGTGGATGTGGACATACTTTGTATTCTGAAAATCATGCATCTGTATCTATATTTCTCCGTCCATTGTGAAATACACTTTACTGTATTTACTCTGACTGGTAAGCCTTTCTGGAAAAAAGTATTTTATATTAAATGTAAATTAATTTCTCCACACGCAGTCATGTGGTGTATCAAACTAGTCTCATACATGCGGCAGTAGTTACAGAGCCACAGGTTCCTGTTGCAGTGTTATAAACATAGCCTACCTGTTTGCAGGTCTTGGTGCCAATGAGGCGGGAGATGGAGCAGAAGTTGTTGTAGTAGGTGCCGTGCAGGACTCTGAAGAGGGACTCCTCCGCCCCACTCCACTGAACCACTGGTTCCACTTCCTCCCCTGTCTCCCCACCAGGCCTCATCTTGATGGGGGTCTGGCAGCGAGAGTTCCCCTCTGTAAAACAGGGTGGATGAACCATCTTCGTTCATGAGGATTGCCTCTTACACATTAAATAATCCTCCCTCCAAAGTGTCTGGCTTGGCAAGGAAACTGAATTCAGACAAGCCTTTTGTTTACTGTGATCTCCAAGCAGGTTTTCTGTCAGAGGACTGACACCACAACAGGGAACATATAAACACAGCCATTTCTGTATGAGAGGCCAGCAGCAGTGGAATTTGGAACCCAGGAATGATGCTGGGTTGGGATGCAGTGGGGTTTTGTGGTGGGCAGGAGGGTTACTCATGAAGATGCCGGTGAACTCTGCACAGGGTGGGCCTTCAAGTGGGAAGCAAGGTGGACCATGTTTCTGCTACAGGACTGTGCTCCTGAAGTTCATGCCAGAAGGTGGAGGGCTAACACAGGCTGGCAGCAAGTCAAGAATGGGGCTACAGCAGTGCGTGTTGCTTGTGGTTCATCCCCATTGCACAACACCAGCAGTCTGAGGCGCCCATCTGTTTTTAACACTGTTCTTCTGAGACAGCCCCAACCCCAAAATTCCTCCTTTCTCAGAAGGAAAACCAACTGTCTATAGAACCTGATGTGTTTTTAAACATCTCTGTCAACAGCAGCACAAAATTAGCTGGGCAGAGCAACATTAGCTGATACTAGTCTTACATCATCTGTGTCCCCTAAGGGGTTCCGCAGTTTTGTTTGGAGAAACCAGTAATGTATGTTTTAGCCCGTAAGCCCTTGGTTTCCAGGCTTTTATCTCATTTTCCTTTTAATTTGGATTTATGTTTACTTTTTTATATAAGCCTTATTATTTTTGAGATTTCTGGAAGGAAGGATCTCTAGTATCCGCACAGTTTTTGCAGTATCAGCAAAGAAACCTGGGGAGAATATTTGTAGAAATTTTTGTTTTAGTGGCATTGTGCCTGGAGGATGATTATAAGGAAATGTAATCCCTCCATTATTAACAGCAAACACACTGAGATACTAACTGAATAACCTGTTTATTCTGCTACACCTAATTTAAGTTTGCTTTGCACTTGTTCACCAGGGTTTCACTGCATTTGCAGATGGAAGCAAAGACAGTTACAATGGCCTCAACGGTGAGTTACCTGAGGAGCTTGTGGTCTCGTGGTCACTGTCACCGTCCTTGACCTCTATAGCTGAAACTGACGACCCAGGGCAGCTGGAGCTGGAGATCCGGGGTTGTCTTCTCCTCCGTCGGAACCGCTGGGACCTTAACATGTTCTGCTCAGCAAACTCCTTTGCTCCTTTCTGTAGACAGTCAAGAACAGTACTGAAAAAGACAGACACAAGTGAAACCTGAAGACGAGTGAGAAAATGGCCCCATCACTGCACTGCTGTTCTTTCCTGCAGGTTTAACTCATCTGTCAAAGGACTGGTAAGAAACAGACTACAGACAGTCAGCACTTAAAAACCTTGTTGTAGATGTGAGCAAAGTTGGCAAGTCTTTTAAAAAAATCATAATCACATGATATGGCTTGCATTGTTGACATCTGAGGAGAAGCAGAATTTCCCCTCTGACACAGTGATGCTATAATATGATCACACAGAGACAATGATCTAAGATTTGGCTTCAGCTCAGTTCTTATTGTGAGGCAACAGACACTGGACAGTTGAGCAGTAAGGGTAAATAAATAAGTAAATAAATAAATACAGCTGAACTCCTTCCTGTAGATATGTGGATGTCTAAAGTGTTTAACTTCCTCTGGCTTGAAAAATTAACATCTGACATACATAGCATTTTAGAACAATTTTGGAGCATCCTGACACAGTTCTGGGAGTTATTAGAAAGTCATCAGACAATTTTATATGACACTCTGTAACTATTCGACCCCTGACAATACAGATAAAATAACATGGAAGAAAACATTACAGTTCAGAATGGGTACAACTGAGTACTTTCACCTGCAACAGGAAACAGTCCAGTCCACAGGGCTCCGTTTCCACACGAATCTCCTTGCTCTTCCTCTTGTACACGCTGGGTGTGGCATGGAATGCTGGACACAAACACAACTGTCACTGCAGAGGACTGCAGAGTCACACCAATCTTTGATAGATACTGATGGCACAGTGTCAAGTGAGTCCATGGTTAATTTAACATATGGTAAACTGGCAGCACTAAAAGAGGTTGGTCGTGATGGTGCTGCTGCTAAAATGGGGGTGGACCAAAGAAAAGAATATTAAATGACAAAGATGGGCAAGGGCTGGAAATACAGAGGATAGGTGATGGGGAAAAAAAGCAAAGGCAAGATTACGGTGGAGGAAGCAGTCGTATTTGAAGCAGCGCCTGCAGAAGAGCGTGTGGAAGGAGTGCAGCGACTGCTCCCGCTGCACTGACTTGGCGAAGGGCCCATCAATGTTAAGGGTGCATTGAGGGGGCAGCTTCACCTGGCTAGGGGGCTCCAAAAGGCCCTTGTACCTGTGGAAAACGTCAGTTTGAGATCACACACAGATACAGAAAGAGAGTCAATTAAGAACCACTGCAGACTGTCCTTGACTGACGAGTGGGTTAGAGTCCAATGCCTAGGTCAGAAATAAAACTGATTGCAAGTGGGATCATATGCGTGACAGAATGATTACTTCTAAGTGTGCAGTTCACGGTGCATGGTAACTTCTTTTCAAAGTTTACGACAGTCATCGTAAGAAGATATTTACATATTTACTGCTTATGAAAACAACTAACACTGTGTGGAACATGAAAAGATAGTGGTTGACTGCATGTGGGCGAGGTGGTGCTATCGTGTACATATTTTTGATACGGTGTTCACCTTACGGAATCTTTACGCTATAATACCACATATGCATACAGTGCAGGTCCATTATGTGCAATATTTTAATGTGTTTTCATCACATTTTCATGACATTTTTCATGTACAATATAAGCAATATAAGTCACGTTATAGTACTGTATACATTTTCAGCAGACGCTATCGTTATGCTATGAAACTGTACATGTACTGTACAGGTGCTGTATATTGTACATTACAAAATGTTCGTGTATGAATGTTTTAATTAGCCATAAGATGCTCGTTCAGTTGCCAGAATTCTTGGAAATCATTACATTTTTTTGACAATTTTCATGCATTTTATTTTTAAATTATTAGTACTCTTATTAATTTATTATTACTGACCGTCATAAGCGCAAGCCCTTTGTATTTCAAGTATGTCATAAATCAAGGACACTCAGTATATTGTGTCAGGGAAATAAGCCTATAATTATAAAACTTCCAGTAGGATACTGTACATACAGCTGAAATTCAGCCTCTGCTTTTCTCGCAGTTTAGCAGAGACATACATTGAGACACAATTATAACAAGAATTTTTTTTACTTACTTTTCCTTCAGCTGCTCTGTAGTGCCTTTATATGGAAACATTGCAGCAATTGCTTTGAATATTTTATCGTGGGGCATCTTCTTACTGGTTAGCAAATCCTTATTTGGTAGTGTATCTGGAAAATGATACAAGAAAGTAATATTAATCTGTATTTCCTGGTCATCAACATAATGAACAGACACCACAGCTACAAGTCTTGAATTTTATTTATTGTTAAGAGTCTGTAATGACAGACAAGGGTATCCCTCACTTCACTATAGCCTTTAACATGGCAACATCTATGAGTGGCTGCTACTTGGGAATGCGTTAATGTGAATGACATTGTGACAGTACAGCTGGATGACAGAACATTTCCCAACTACAACTTCAGTTATTTCAACAGTCAGTGTTCAATGGAGAGAAACTCTTTGCAGGAAAGGAGCTCTTTGCTTTGCCTCCCAGCATAGTCACTTTTAGATATTGCCATACACTGACAGCAAGGCTAATACACTCATGGCCCTAGATGGCAGAGTCAAGATTTTCATTCCAGCTGGGCAGTGAACCACCTTAGCTTCACTTTATTGTCATTATTTGTCGTAGCATTTTAACTGTTCTGGGGCTATTACTGGCAGAAGCAAGAGTCAAATCCTGCTAAGTTAAACATTCCAGATGATCATTTGTTACTCTTCATCTTGCCCACTATAGTTTTCTGCGCTGGTCACATGTAAATTACAGTATCTCCACATTATCACTGAACCACAATAGAAAACCAAATCCAGGATTTTGTGCAATTTGAGGTCCAACATATTCTGTAAGCAAACCATAGGGTAAAGGAACATTTTGGTATGCTGATTTGTCTCGTAAACTGTCATAACTGCTGGCATGCTCAGTGGATAGAGGTCATTACTGCCTCGAAATACAGGAACAGTGGCAATGTGAAAAACCTGGTTTACATGCACACTGAGTGGTTCATGGGTGTGGTTTCTGGAATAAACAAAGAAAATTGAACAGGTGACTGTCACTGTTCTCTGATGTGCATAAATATACACCTTATCTAACAAACTTTCACAACTTCATATAAACACCTACAATGAAAGGTAGTTCCTAACCTTTCCATCTTCAGGCTTTGTTAATTTTTCAGATTTTCTTTAACTGGACTGAATGAGATCTGAAAGTTTACAATTTCTCTACAAATGACAAATTCATGTAGTCCACTGGTTTCAGTGATATAGGAGTGTGGATGAGGTTGTGGTTTGCTTGAGCAATAACCTACCCTCTGTCATGCTCCACCTATTTTTACTGCAGATAGCCAGTGGACCCACATTGACATCTTTTAGTTCCACATTCAAGCTCTTCCTTGATTCCTCCTCTTCATCATTTTCCTGTTCTCCAACTTCACCTTCCTCTTGGTCAGAGTACTGGCTTAGTGCCTCCACCAGCTCTTTGAAGATCTCATCATTAATGAAGCCACCCTCTGAAAAACAATACAACCAAGGACATGGATGTTTATAGGCCACGGAAACGGCCTTCTTCTTAAGCAATGATGTCACCAGAAAAGGCTGTTTAAGTAAATGAACAGAACACCTAGTGATGTCGTCATTACTCACATGAACATCTGTGTTAAAGGTGATATCCTATAGAATAATCCTCAAGGTACAACTAACATCTGAGGACTTACTTCCTTGTTTTGCTGTAATATTTATGGGGCTCCATTCAGTCAAATATTTAATATTTTTCATGAATGCAATCCTTTAACATGTACTGTTTCTCATTTTATCACGGTATAACTGTTGTGGCGCATTTGTAGATTGTATTTACAAATTAGTCAAATAATATTACATTTCTACTCCACAGGTCTGAATTGTTTACGCCACTCCATTTTTCTGAAGACTGTGCCTTAATTCATCAACACATATTGTAATCTGGGATAATAAACTCTAAAAGAGAACACAGAATAGAGCTTTCTTATATGTATCTATCATGGATTCGTGGTTACAGCATAATTCAACTTATGCAGCTTAACCTAGTGTTTGAGGACTGTGTTTTCTCACTTGAAGGGAGGTGATGGATGGTCTATAATGTATTATAACCAGAAGCCATACTGTCACATAAACATACAACACAATAAGAGTGTTGGCTGTCAGATAGCCCAGTGCTTCCTTCTTATCTCATTATTTACCCTGACGACACACAACATCTATTATTGTTTCCCTATAACCTTTTCTTAGGTCATGAATCATGCTTGGACATCTGAACAGAAATGCTTAACAACTCTTTAAGCAATCTGAGCAAACACAGGCACAATGGAATCCCATGTGCTTGCTGGGGTAACATGAATCCCAATATGAGCTGCCAAAATCAAGTTGATGGCAGACCCAGAAACAGGAAGCCCTTTATTTTTAACTTTAATACTTATGTACCTATGTTTTATGCTTTGACTTATGTGCCATTATTTTGATAATTACCATATTTAATAAACTACAAGTTGTAGTTTTTTTCTCACCTCCCAAGTGATGCAACTTGTACTCTGCATACCATATACTGTATTGTATGAAGTGTTGCTTATACTGGTAGTTTTGTTAGATGATTACAAAAGAGTCACAATAGGCCATAAAGGCTCCCAACAAAAAGCTGAAAGTTTACGATGCACATTATACAGTTTGCAAGTGAAAACAGCAATCGTGAATCATATAACAGTTATACTGAAGGTAAACATTTCAATGTTTTCAGTGATATTAGCAAGGACTTAGACCACTGCAATCACAATTTGTGACAGTGCATTTGATAGTTTACACTGCATACTGGTATTTCAATGTTTATGTTTGGGCTGCTGTTTATGTATACATTTGTCTACTATTAATGTCCAGACCTTTATGTTATTTTTATTTCAACCACTGATATGCCAGTAAAAAAACATAATAAACTATTACTAAATGAAGATCCCTTTTAATAGGGCCACAGGGAGCAGTTATGAATATGAATGCATGTGTGGCCTGGAGTACCCATTCACTGCATTGTGCTGCTACTAATAAAATACCTGCTACATGCGACTTATACTGTGGTGCAACTAATATGTTCATTTGTTTTTCAAGCATTTTATGATGCATGACTTGTACTCCAGAGTGACCTAAAGTGCAGGAAATACTGCAAATGTCTGAAAAAAGCACTGGTTTTTAAAATATGTAAATCACAGTTTCTGTGTCTTCACCTTCTCACTTCTCTGCTATTTGGGTATATCACGCAATATGTACATCCATGTAGCAGTCTGTGTGTTGATATGCTTTAGGATACTGTACATGTGAAGTAGACGTTTGCTGCAGTACTTATGAATCAGTTTATACTGCATGTGAGTAAAATTACAGAACCAGTCCATAAATGGAATTTCTGACCCTAAACAAGAGAGGGGACATATAAAAGGGTCACCTCGGTCACCGTGCACGCCATCATAGTTATCAATGAGCTCCTCCAGGAAAGCCTCATCCTGCTCCAGCACCTCATCCCCCATGTAGGGAATATTGTGAAGGAATGTCTCGTCCTCCACCTGTAAGGCAGGAAGTGGCACAGCAGCTACAGAGCTGATACAAATTTAAAAAAACAACTTTGCTAACACTGCAGTTTTAAGCAAGATCCCTTGTCTGAAAGAAGATACTGTGTAACTAAGTAGCATTTTTTTTAAATCACTTAGGATTAAAGCATCTGACCACCGCTTAATGTAATAAACACATGACATGACGTAAGACATGACTAGCATGGGAACAAAGAATAAAAAAGATGAAAAATATTATTGAACTAAACATTGTTATGAATGATTACATATTTTTTACATTTTACATGTTATCAGTGCAGTATGTAGTTTATTTATATGAAAATAGGGCAGCACACTTTGTAGCCTACACAAAGCACCCTGATTCAAATCCCTGCTCCTCCTTCAAACCTGCAGTACCCCTGAGCAAACTACTTACTCTAAACTACTGAAGTAAAAAAATCCTAGCTGAATAAACTGTCAACTAAAGTAAACAAAATTTAAAAAACATGAAAAAAAGTTTACATTCACATACAAAAATAACTTTGTATGGACACAGTTTACCTAGTTAGTAGTATGATACAAATACATCTATATATGCAGTACACAGTTACATTTTTATTTAGTACACTACATCTTGTTCCGTATTAGTAATAATAACCACAAACATAACCAAATAACCAACCATAATAACCAAAACTATTTTAAAAAATGAAAAAATGAAAACAGTATAAAATAGGAAAAATACAATAGAATGTACCTACTGTAATGGGCTGTTACTATAATGAACTGTCACCGGGATTCATACCAACTGAACAGAAGTGAACAGAATAACACAGTGCAAATTGTGTTTGGACACGGGCCACATGAGGCAAAGCCTGAGAACACAAATGCTGGTCACAGTGCTGCCACACAGCATCACACTCACACTTTTGCCAATATTGAACATTTCACTGATGTGATTCAATTTTATTTGGATACAGCACTCTTTGTGTCAGGACTTATCCACCCAGATACTGATTCAGATATTAATATAGATAGCGTGCGGGAGCTTGAATATGGGGGTATAGGCATATCTGGGAAAATTACCATGAAATTGTGCTGCAGAGGGGACCAGGAGTACATGAAAGGGATTCCTGCTACAGTGTTCAGAGTCCTCATTAAAACAGCCTGTTTCTTAAATGCAGGGAAGCCAGAATCCACAGTACACTGCTGCAACACAAAAAGAAGACATCAGCAGAAAACAAAATCTTTGTTACCAGTACCAGTTCTACTTTACAAGCTCAAAATAAATGATGAGCTGCAATAATGTTGTCTGAAGCACTGTAACATTTAATAACACATTTGCAATTAAACTTCTCTCCTCTTGCTCCAAATATAGACAGAGCAAATTTGGAAAATTGACTGATTCAGGTCCCAATTCTGATAGTACTGCTTTCAGAAAAGAAGATGTTTCTGAGCCACAGTTAACTCCCATAAGAATTCTTATGGGCCAAAAACAGTACAAAGGCAAAAGGCGAAGCAATCCTTATGAAGAAGGGAGCCAGGACAATGCAGGTTATCCAAAAATGGAAAATATACTAAAAATGATACACTCATATGTATGTGCATTTAGCAGATGCTTTCCTCTAAAACAGCTTACAATTCAGAGTAAAAAAACAAGAGATGCAGAAATACAATTGTCCCATATCACTGTTTTTTTCCCAGTACACTTTACACAACATGTAAGTATGAAAATGTGGGGTTGACTGCCATGATCAGAGAGAAATGGGACCAAGAGATCTGCTGTGCGACCCTTCCTAAATGGTGAAAGAGCACAAAAGAAAGGATGGCTCTCATTCCTCCACATCAGACCAAAATATAGAACTTACAAGCCTTTGACTTTGGAGCTCTCATGAGTGGGACCTGTAAGTGGGGAGAGGTGGAGGAGTGTAGTGCACAGGCTGGGGTATAGAGAGTGATCAAGGGTTGCAAGTTTTAGGGTGAGGATACTTTGCACTTGATATGGACGGCTACAGGAAGCCAATAGGGAAAGATGACGAGGGCAATACATGACAATATTTTGGCAGGTCAAACAACTTGTAGAGCAGCATTTTGGACAAGCTGAAGAGGCCTGATGACACAGACATCACCATGGCTTGGACCAAGAGCTTTGTACATATAGTGTGTTTTAAGATATCAGCAGATCCTCTGAATACTATATAAAAGGGATGTGGTGATGCCTTCAGTGTGTTGGAGAAAACAAGACACTTCAGTCAATTTTTACTCGAAGGATCTTGATCACTGATATGGTTGAAATTAGTAAACTGTCCAGTTTAATAGTGTTCCAAACAGGTAGACAAAGTTGCTACAAGATGGAGGATCTCAGTCTTTGAAAAACTGAGTTGGTGTGAAAATGTGAAAGGATACATCGATGACTATTTGAGAAAAGAGGAGAAGAAGAGGTGAGTATCAACAGTTTAACAGTGACAGAGTCAAATAAAGCAGAGTAAATTAAGAAGAATATAGGGCCCAGCACTGAAACACAGAGAACACCAGCTGAAAGAGTCTGAGGGGAAGACAGGGAACCACAATAAATTACGAAGATAAAATCTTCCCAACAGATAAGACAGGTATAGTCAGGAAACTTCAATCTTGTGACGGGAAGATATTAGATATGAAGTGGAGTAAAAAAGAAGATCAGAAAGCTATGATTCCTGTAAAAGACAAGGTTGAGGTGATTGCACACAATCCCGTTCCAGAGGACTGGCACACAGAGTCCAACGATCTGCACAAGTGACAAGGATAGTTTCCAGGAAGTCCTAAATATATGTTAAAGTCATCTGCATCTGGGGTGTTTGTTGGGTGGAATACCATCCAAGAAGTAGCCAAATGTGTGCAATAGAGAATAATTACATTGACTGCAGTTGGGGAGGTGACAGAAGCAGCATGGAACTCAAGAGGAATAACAAAAATGGTGCAAAGGGAGAACCAAATATTCTCACTGGGAAGAGATAAGCAAGCATGTGCCTCCACCCTTGGCAGTCAAGTGAAAAGTATAGAAGAGGAAATAAATGCTCCAGAGATCCCTGGGTGTGGCTGTAACTTTGGGGGTGATCCATGCTTGGGAATGAGAGGTGGTAGGCATAGGCCTGAATGAAGTTGGCCTATGACTTATAACTGTAACTGCTTTTCATATTAGTTCTATAGAACTATTAGTTTTCTAAAGAAAATGAAAACATTTTGAAATTCTACCTTGCCATTGGAAATGGATCCCACTGAAGAAGCCAGAGGAACAGGCTGTATTCTGAGCTTCAGCCAGTCTTCGTTAAGCATGTTGGTTCTTTCCTTGATCTTTCTGCGGTTGGACATGAAAAGAGACTGGGAAGAGAAAATTTTAGATTTTAGAGAAATGCTCCTTATGGAGACATGCATATATATACATGTTGCCTATTTTATAACCTCAAGCACCTTAAGTGAGACATAAAACTGCAAAAATAGCATATGTATTATAATTATGTATTATATTTTATGTACATGTTGACTCCCTAATCTGAATGCATTATTATGTATTAATGTATTACTGTAACTTATGAACTAAATACAAATCCATGCTGCTTTTAAAAGAAATAAGGTCATTTTATTTAGCTAGCTTGGTAAAAAGAAGGTTTCGTAAGTGCACAATGTATTTAAACCTGTAAATACTTATATCTTATTAGAGTATCCATCTTATTGAAAATATCTATAATACAGTAATAACAGTCGTGCAATGATGGAATCATATACAATCTAAGACCGAAGCCAAGGATTACCTACCTTTTGTCTTTGTCTTCTGTAATATTTGAACTCCATAAATAATGTTATTTTTTGTGCCATATATATCTTGCAAATAGTTTTCCAAGTCATTATCAAAAAAGATGTTATTTATTGATTTTCAACTAGGAAATAAATACATCAGGCAGGGAGATTTTGTCAAATATCTGCTTAACACCTACACAATGTACTTGCATAATAAATAGAAGGCAACAATAAATATTGTAAAAATAACAAATCACAGTGGAACAAAATATATAAATAATGTTTTTGTGTATGGAAGGCCTAGTGATTTTGCCTGAACTTCAGACGGAATTTCAGGTAGCCAAGGCTTTAAAAGTTATTTCTCTGTTCTGTAAACATAAATAGATTGGGCCAAACAGATGAATAGAAGGATACAGAGCCAAAGACAACAGGTCATCAGGATGGGCTGACAGACAGCACTACTTAAAAATCATTGTCAAAATAACACACAATGACACTCCTAACCACTAGGAAACATCACCTTGACTTCCTCAGCTTTTCGGAAGCGTTTCAGTTGCCGAAGTCTCATGTACTCAGATTTAACCCTCTTCTTCCACTCCACCAAGCTGTGAGGAGACTTGCTTGAAGGAGGGCCTGGACTCTCTTCCATGCTTGTGCCCTAGAGCAGGGTAAAGTACATGCACACTTTCACACTGTAAAATACACACCAATAACTTAAACACAGACGTGAACCAGATGTGTATTTTAGTGTTTCCAGCAACAGATGTAATACTGCTGACTTTCAGTAGGTTTATACTTTACTTTCCAGCTGAAAAAACAAAGGAGGTCCTAAAGTTGATCAAGCAGTGAACACACACACACACACAGAGAGAGAGAGAGAGAGAGAGAGAGAGAGAGAGAGAGAGAGAGAGAGAGAGAGAGAGAGAGAGAGAGAATGTCCAGTCGAGCACACTCTCTTTGACCTATGCAAACCTAAGCAAGAAGAGAACTATGGCTCCTGTAAATAGTGACTTTGCTCTACTTTTATTCACCTCAGGTATTTGAGCTTAAAAAATTTCTGAATATGCAAATATTACATTTGAATGAGGAAAAAAATTGTCGAAAACACCTCACAAGTGCAGAATGACGTCACAAAACGGCCAAAGTAAACAGTGCAAATGAGTATATTAATAAATATACAATTATTACAGAATTACAAACATCTTTCAGTCGCACGGATGCTATTTTATATTACTACACAAGCACGTTAGGACAGCTTGGCTTGCGAGGACAAGGAAAGAAAAGTTTGTCACGCAGATGCTGCTTGTTTGCTGGACCTGGGGCGCACGCGCGCCGCCTGTCGCGTGCGCAGTGTAAACACGCGTCCCAGCTTTAAAAAACCTCACGCAGCAGCACATCCCCACGAATCGAACGCGATCCGGATAGTGATTGAGTGCTGTTGGTGGGGAGTGGAGGAGGGCCAAGCCGTAGAGAAATATGAAAAAGAGATGCACATGGGGCTGAGGTAAACACACCGCGTACGCAACTGGGTACGCACGCACGCGGCGGAGGTGGGCGTGCCCGTTCCGCGAGCCGCGTGAAAAGGGTGCGGAGAAGTGCGTAGCAGTGTTCCACACGCCTCACGAACCTTTCTAGAACATACTGGGACGGGGCCGCTGGAGAGACGCACTGTGCGAGTTCGTTCACTGTCCTTTTTAGCCACACAATAACCCCAATAATAATAATAGCAAGACGATCCCGATCCCTTTGCAGCAGGAGGTTTCTAGAAGACGAGCTCCCTGCCACAGTTCCAGCACACCCCACAGTTACATGTTTTTACAGCTCCGTTGCCTCTTAAACACGCGCAGTAATAAACAGAAATATTCCATCAGAATGAACGCAATGGAGGAACTGGTAAACACGGCGGGATAGTTAAGCTTAGCGTGTCCGACCGTTTATAGAGGAAAAAAGGAGATAAACGGAGTGGACAGAGTGTCCTCCTACCTGCGTGTAAGAGTGTGTGTGTATGTGTATCGGTGTGTGTGTCAGTCACAGGACCAAGCTTGTTTTTAAAGAGCAGGCGCCGGACGTTGCACTGCCCCTGTGTGGAGCTCCGGCGACGGAGGAGATGCTGCTGTTGCTGCTGATGATGATAATGGTGGTGGCAGTGGCGATGATGCTTGTGATCCCGTGTCGCGTGTCCACATGCTGAGATTGTTATGGTCCTGCAGGGAGAAAAGTGCGCTGCGCACTGGGCTCCGTCCGCGCGCCTGATGACGTCTTTATTTTTGTACAGTGCTGATCTCTCTCTGGATTCATACTTTACTCATATCACCTATGATGTTTTATTATTATTATTATTATTACAACAATAATAACAGTAATAATAATAATCAGCAGGAGTAGTAGTGGTGGTAGTGATAATAAAAAATGCACACAAGTTATCACGTCAGCAATTAATGCTAATAATTATTAATGATCCTGCTTGTGAATATGGCATACCAAGTGATAGTAATGTAATGTATTGTACATTGTTTCAACATTTGATGACTGGGATGCCTGGAAGTCTTCCTAAATGATTTGGGTAAAGCAGTAAAAAGTTAGAAGAATATGTGTAAATCCGAAGTATTTTAAACACGGGACTTTAGACAAATATGTGTGAATTGGATCGCGATCAAATGGCTCTTGGGCTGGCGCTGAGGTAACTTTGCGAGTCACACTACAGCGGAGGCTACCGGGAAACGCACGCCGACATACCAACTGCCCATTCCTGGAAAACACGGGAGGACGCAGCACTCACGTCTCCAGGGCAGCGGTGAGTCAGAAGGGGAACCAGCTCCTCCAGCTGAATCACGCGCCGCCTAAGTGTGTTTCCTCACTACGGACACGACAGCACCGAGCAACGTCGTTACCTAATTTGTCTGCTTTTGTTGGTAACGAACAGTAATACTGACATTTCAAATAATAATAATAATGATTATTTGTGGTCTACTTTCCCGATGTGTAGTACTCTCACATTAACACCGCGCGTTGCTGGGAATCGAGCCCCCGTTTCCGCCCAGCGAGTCGGCCTCACGATTGGTGCTTGAGCTGGTCACGTGACCCTCCGCAAGGGAAGGCCACCCATGTGACGAGCTTGTGCGAGTCCCCACTGTGGGCCTGGGATTGTTGCGCGTGGCTGGTTCGCAGTTAAATCATTCGGAATTTCTTTGGCAGTGTTTACAAAATATATATATCGTTTTTCAAATCAGACTTTTAACATTGCTGCCCCTTAGTGCAAAGCAAATTCACTTCCTTAATAAATAAATAAGTCGATAAATAAATAAATAACTTTTTTGAACTATATTGGTTGAAAATACTGGACAAATATACCGCAAATGTAAGATAAATTATATACTCTTTTAATTTGTGTTGACACATTCGTTACCTTTAATTTTTTTAAAAAGATGACTGGTATTAGGAAAGACGTTTACACTGATTCATAATTACACTTATATAACAATTAAAGTACATACATTAATACGGAGTGTCTGATATTTTCTGCTCGCACTGCACACATTAGTCACTGACTTCATCGGTTTAAACACAAGGTGGCGTTGTAGAGTCTCTTAACAGGCACTGCCGCGCTGCATTATCTGTCTTCGTTGTGTTTACTGTTCGCACTAAGGAAAGTTTATATAAAATTATTCAAGGAAACGGAAGCTGAAGCCTCAGTTCTAAGCTGTTTATTATTCTGTTAAACTGATGATTTCGTTTCACTCTCACTATACAGTGTCAAGCAGTCTTGGTAGAAAATGTTTTATATATTGTAACGGTGCTGTCAGGTAAATAGTCCTTTTGTGTGTATAGTTGAGTTAACCCGGTTGGGATGTTGATGTTTAATTGGTTATTCTACCCACTTAGGCATAACGTTCAGTGAAGTGGATTCTGGGAAATGTGGTGTGGCAGGCCCCACCGTAGAATGGGAATGGAGTAGTTGGGTGGTCTCTGTGAGGTTCAGACAATGGGTAGTGAAAGGAGCGTGGTTTGTGTCCCTATCTTACCTTCCATCTTGTACTTGCTGCAGCAGCACATATGCTAAGGTTGGAATGATACAGAGAAGATTAGCATGGTCCCTGTGCAAGGATGACATGCAAATTTGTGAAGCGTTCCACCTTCCATCTTGTAATTGCGGTGGCTTCTTGCCCTTTTGGCTAAAGTCAAAGGTTAGTATCTTGTTGGTGAGGTGGCTTGTCCGCTGTTGTGCGGGATGATCTAAGATTTTATTTTTTTAGCACCTTTTTATTAGATTTAGGGGCTTTTAGTTGAGGGCCCCTTAAAGCCTTTGTAAAGGGGACCGGGGATGTCTGGTACGTCTTTGAAGACGTCAGCGGGAAGGAGGTCAACGACGACCATGGAGAGTAGGAAGGCCTCGAAGACAACAAGCTCGGTGGGGACAAAGACTTCTCCAGTGGAGGCCAGGAAGATGGCTGGGGGGCAGGTGGGACTGCATAGGTCATAGAAGATTCTTCTTCCAGAAGAGCAGCAGGGGACCAAAGAAGTGACCTCTGCCAGCCCTATGGCGATGAGGCAAATCAGCGGAGGACCGGTGGTGGAGGTGGTGGCCAAAGCAACAGACGTACTGGTGGCAGTGGTGGCAATTATGGTGATCTCACCTGTGGTGGCTGGGCCCCACAATGGAACTCCCGCTGCCAGGTCTGAGGTGTGGATGAGGAGCGGGAACTTTTGTCCTCCATCAAGCTGAGGCATACCACCTGGTTTTGGTGGAGGAGGACCGAGGCAGCAGTGGACTTCCCGGACCGTTCCAGCTTCAGACTTCATCTGGAAAGTCTTTTTCAGAGTGTTGGGCATAGCCGTAGGACACATTGTGTGTGTCCAACGCAATGGACCCTAGTGCTTCATCAACTTGACAGTTCTTGCTGAGGATACATATCAAAAAGTAGTGGAGGTTCGCAAGCTAGAGAAGGAGAAGGGGTTGAAGAAGTTCCAGGTGGAGCAACCGTGGTGGACGGACTGAAGAATCATCACGGGTCCATGTCTTCAACCCCTTTGTCCCTGCCGAGGCGGTCGAGGCCTTCCTTAAGGAGGAAGTCGACCTCCTCTCTGGCCGCAGGGAATTGCAGGACGAATTTGGAATTTGGAATGGGAATAGGCAATATCAAGTTCGCCTGCATCCCGACCCAGTGGCCCCCGACGGACTTCATCACCCCCTGGCATACTTCCATATTGGAAGCAATAAGGGGTACCTCTTTTACCAGCAGCAGCCTCCCTTCTGCCAGATCTGCCAGGGTAGAGGGCACACCGGAGAATCATGTAAAAATATGAAGTGTCGAAATTGCCTGGACACCGACCACTTTGCCAGGGATTGTAAGGGCCGCTGCTGCTGCAACATCTGCCAGAGCGAGGACCACTTGGTCCACCTCTGCCCCCAGTACAGGCCCTTTTTCGCCGATGCCTTGTTGGGTAACAGGGGGTCCTTGGTGTGGTCAGGGACATCCAGGCTTTTAGCCCTGCCCCTACCCTGGGAGACCTTTTTGAAGAGGAAGAAAGAAGATTCCCAATTAGGGAAAAAGAAGAAAAAGAAAAGGGACGGCAGAAGGGGAGCCAGACAGCCCAAAAAGGAGTCTTTGTCGGCTGACTCCTCAGACGAAGGCCAGGAGTGATGCTACTCCCCACAGCAGCTTAATGATGCCTGGGACACAATTTTTTATTATCTTGGTGGTTTTAATTTCTTAATGTCATACCCCAATGGCTGATTTTAAAGTTTTTACTCTTTACGTCAGGGGTCTTAAAAATTTAGTTAAAAAAACTGCTTTCATCTTGTGCCTTTAACCTGTGTTTTTTGCAGGAAGTTCACCTCCGGGACCAGTGGGATGTGACTCTGTTCTCTCAGGAATAGAGGAACGGCGAGTCCTTGGGAGCGTAGGTAGCATCCACTCTACAGGCGTGGGGATACTTTATCATAGGCGTGGTCCCCAAAAAATAAGGCCTTTTATTGTTAATCCTGGCTGGGTTTTGGGGGAGAACGTCACTTGGAGAGGTGTGCACATTCAGGTACTGTTTGTCTACGCTCCAGTGGGGGTCAGGTCCCGTATCACTCTCTTAGAGGAGTTGGTCCTGCATTGTGTAACTGATAGGCATTTGATAATAGGAGGTGACTTCAACATCTTTTTAGAAGGCAAGGGTGACGCTAGTGTTAAACATTTTAAACATTTTATTCACAGTTTTACCCTCACTGTTGGTTTTAAAAAGTGTAACCCCAGTGATTTGGGCATTACCTGGCACATCAGCCGAGGGCCTGTAAGTCGTTTGGACTACATTTTAGCATCCCCCCTCTGTTGTTTTTAAGAGAATAATTCTGTCCCCCCAGTGGCCTTTGGATCACGTGATGGTCAAGGCCACGATCTCCATCGTGGCCCTGAGCCACGGCTGGGGCTACTGGAAGCTCAACCTGGAGGTTCTCCAGGAGAATGAGAGTAGGGACTTGTTTTATGATAGCTTTTCTATGTGGCAGGAGGCCGTGAATGATTACCCCTCGTTAGCTGAGTGGTGGGAGGGGGTCAAGGCTAAGGCAAAGGCCATCACCATCAATTATTGCATCTGCAAGGCCTTGCTGGGCTTGAGGAGGAGCTCCATGGGCTTTACACCTGCCATAACCACGGGGGAGTTTTTGCTTACGAAAGGGCTGCGGTGATAAAGGCTGCTTTGAGGCAGCTGCACGAGCAGCACGCCAGGGCCTTTTTGTTTAGATCCAGAGTGAGAGAGGTCGAGGAAAATGAGAAGCGTACCTCCAATTTTTCCAACAAAGTGAAGGATTTGAAACATAAGAGGGGTTTTTCCTCCTTACGGAACTCGCAAGGGGAATCCTTCACTGATACTGCCCAGATGTTGGGGGTTGCATCTTGTTTTTATAGGGATCGTTTTAAAGTTAGGGAAACTGACCTGGTGTTAGAAAGAACCTTTTTAGATAAAGTGTCATCTTTTATTCCCCAGTACACCCTCAGGAGCCTGGAAAACCCCATTGCTTTGAGTGAGCTGACCGAAGTGCTTGGTAAAACAAACCGGTGTAAGGTTCCCAGCTTAGATGGCCTGCCGGTGGAATTTTATTCCAACTTTTGGGGCATCTTAGGGCCGGTGTTTTTGTGTGTAGCTGAGGAGGTGCTTAGCTGGGGCATTTTGACCAGAAGTATGAGGATCAGGGTGCTTTCCTTATTGTACAAGAAAAGTGATAAAGCCAATCTTGCCAACTGGAGACCCCTCGCGATGCTTTGCATAGACGCAAAGCTTATCGTGAAAGTTCACATCAAGCACCTGAAGCGGCTAATGGCCGATTTGGTGTACAGGGATCAGACCTGTGGAGTTCCCGAGCGATCGATGATTTGGAACTTGCACCTGGTTCGCTTGGGTGGAAGATGGAAAGGTCTCCTTAGCTCTGGTCAGCCTCGACCAGGAGAAGGCGTTTGATTGAGTTGACCACCACTTTTTGTTTAACACCTTGAGAAAGATGAGTTTTGGCCCTCGGTTCCTGGAATGGGTGTGAACGCTGTACACAGAGGTAGGCAGTCATGTTACCATCAACGGCTTCCTCGTTGGTTGGGTGCCCCAGCTTAGTGGAGTGAGGCAGGGCTGCCCGCTCTCCCTGCTCCTTTACGCTCTTTACATTGAGCCGCTGGCATCCGCTGTTTGCGCTCATCCCGGAATCAACAGCCTTCTCCTGCCGGGAAGTGGCGGAGAGGTTGAAAAGCTGGCTCAGTACATGGAGGACAGTACGTTGTTCATGTGTTCGGACCAGTCTCTCAGTCAAGTGCTGGACCTGGTCAAGGTATTCGGACATGCTTCTGGCACGGTGCTAAATCTCAGCAAGTTGTATCTTGTTGATGACTTTGTAAGGTGTTTGCCATGTACATGCCTAATAAAGAACAGTATCAGAAGTTCTGCTGTTTCTTTCAGTAATGATATTAGGAAATGCTACAATGGTGTCAGATGTGGGATAGAGCAGGAACTACTTTTAAGGAGGAACAGTCATTGGGTTGGCAGACAGCTTGAGGAACAGTACAATGCCATCCAGCAGAAGATAGCAGAGTTTGCAGCTGCACTGGAACGTGTGAAGATGGCTTTACCATGGGGTGGTCTGGAACCATGGGCAGCACCTCTGCACTCATCACCTAGGGTGCTGCCAGACCCCCCACCACAGCCAGCTGTGCGCCTGCCATGCTTCTCTGGCACTGAGCTGTGGGAGACCTATGAACCCCAGCTCCAACTGGCGGCATGCCACAACAGGTGGAGTGAGGTGAGCACGGCGATACAGCTGGGACTTGCACCGGAGGGCAAAGTGCTCACTGTCCTTTTGGATGTTCCGCCTGAACAGCCCGACAACCTGTCAGCACTGACAACAGCCCTGAAGCACCACTTTGAATGCCATGAGGCATCGGACCACTATTGTGGGCAACTGGAGGCCAGGAGACACAGGAAAGTGGAGCACCTTGGTGCCCTACCTGCTGATATCCAGCTGTTGACACATCATGCTCATGCAACTTTCCCAGAAACTGTCCAGGGTGAGTTAGAACTCCCTCTATTATTAAGGTGAATATACTACCTAGGACCAGCCACCGTTCTCCCAAGGGGTTGGACCCACACAGTAGCCAGCCTGTACTCCATCACTGGGGGAACCATGCAAATGTGGGGCAGGTGATACCTGAGTCTCACAGTGGGCGGGCAGCAGCTTGAGCATGAGTTCTGGCTGGAACCGATACAGGACCCCTGCATAATAGGCATGGACTTGCTCACTAAGGCAGGGGCTGTTCTGGACCTTAGGAAGGGGGACACTATGTCTTGGAGGGGAATACATCAGTCTCACTGCCCACTCTACACCGGAGGCGGGAAGGCAGCCCAAAGCTTAAAGAGCAGAAGAGCAGGGCCAAAGCTGTATAGATTTGCAACGGCAGAAAAAGTACACATCTGTGTGGAAGCGGGCCATAACCAAAATCCGGGCCTCCTGCACATCTTACACATCAACCAACCCTCCAGAGACAAGATTGGCAGTGCATGTGTTGTGGCAACACAGTAGGGTGGATCTAGAGGCTTGAGAGCGGGAATAACTCCAAGCACTCCTGGAAGAGTTTGCTGACATTTTTGCAGCCCAGGATAAGGACTGTACTAGGACACATCAACACTGGGACTGCCACCCGCCTTCGCCTACGCCCACACCGCCTTGCCCTGACAAAGCAACAGATTCTGGAGGAAAGGTAAGGGAGATGGCTGTGGCAGGTATCACTGAGCCCTCCAGTAGTCCCTGGTCTGCACCTGCTGTCCTGGTGCAGAAAAAGGATGGCAGCTGGTATTTCTGTGTGGACTATCGTCACCTGAACTCAATGATAAAACAGGACTCATACCCACTGTCCTACATTGATGACACCTTGGACTGTGTCACTGGGTCACAATGGTTTAGCTCCTTGGACCTCCGAAGTGGCTATTGGTAGATCCTGCTGGCACCGGAGGCAAACAAGAAGACAGCATTCACCCTGGGCAGTTTACAGTCATGCCTTTTAGGCTGTGTAACACGACTGCCACGTTTGAGCGCCTGATGGAGAGATTCCTGGTGGATGTGCCCCATAGCCTTCTGACCCACGCCACCAGATCTGAGTCAGCTCTCACCAACCTGTGAGAAGTGTTTGTTGCCATCTGGAAAGCTGGCCTCAAGCTCCACCCTGCAAAGTGCAGCTTCCTCCAGTGCCAGGTAAAGTTTGTAGGTCATGTGGTGGACACAGAGGGAATCTCCACAGACCCAGACAAAGTGAAGCTCGTACAAAGTTGGCTCATGCCACGTGACCCGTCTGAGGCCCAGAGCTTCCTTGGGCTAGCCTCTTATTATTGACGCTTTGTACACGGCTTTGCAGACATCGCAGCCCTGCTACACCATCTCACGGCAAAGGGGACTCTGTTTAAATGGACCTACATGTGCAGCAGCCTTCCAGCAGCTGAGAGAGAAGCTGATGTCAGCCCCCATCCTATCCCTACCAGTCCTGGGGGAACCCTTCATCCTGGATACCGATGCCAGCGACAGAGGTATCGGGGCTGAGCTGTCACAGGCTGGAGAGACAAGGGAGAGGGTAGTTGCCTATTACAGCTGCAGACAGAGCTGCACAGGAGGAGAGGAATTATTGTGTGATGCTCTTTTAGCGGCTGTGGTCAGGATTAAACACTTCCACCCCTACCTGTATGGCACATGGTTCTGCCTGCAAACAGATCATGCGTCATGCACATGGCTCCTCAGCTTCAGGGAGCCTGAGGGGCAGACAGGGTGGTGTATCAAGACACTGCAGGGGTACAACTTTGAGATCCAACACTCTCCAGGTCACCTGCACGTCAACGCAAATGCACTTTCTCGCTGCCCCTGCAGCGCTGACCCCTGCAGGCACTGCGATCTGCTGGAGGGGCAAGCTGGAGCTGTGGTGCCATCCTGTGCAGCCCTAGGAGTGTACATGCTGGGCTTCCTATGCTCAGGGAAGCAGCCTCTGTGGACTACTGTCACTCTGCATGAACCGACAATGAAGTCGTATTGTTCACAGTGGGACAACCTCGCACTGTGAAAGGGGCTCCTGTACCAGTGATGGGAACAGCCCATGCGTGGCCAGGTCCTGTGGCAGCTGCTTGTACCAGGCAGGTTGAGGGAGGAAGTGCTAGAGGACGTGCACGGTCCAGCTGGAACTTGGCACTTTGGATTGGCAAAGACTCTGCACAGGCTGCGTCAGCAGTTCCACTGGGCAGGCTGCCGGCAGGATGTGGAACTGTTCATGCAGACACCTGCACAGCACGTAAGGGTCGGCATGACCGGTCCAGTGCACCATTGCAGAGGCTCCAGTCCGGTGCCCCAATGGAACGCGTGGGGGTAGACATCCTGGTGCCATTCCCCCGTATCAACCATGGCAACCACTACATACTGGTGACAGTGGATTATTTCACCAAGTGGCCAGAGGCATACACGGTGCTGGACCAGAGTGCGACTGCCACAGCAGACCATCTAGTGTAAGAGATGTTCAGCCGCTTTGGGGCACCAGAGGAGCTGCACAGCGACCAGGACAGGAACTTTGAGGCAAAAATCTTGAAAAAGGTGTGAATCCGCCTCGGGGTGCGGAAGACTCGCACGACACCCCTCCACCCACAGAGTGATGGACTGGTGGAGTGGTTCAAATAGGACAGGACCACGCCACTGTCCATCCTCACCTCTTAACACCAGCGCAATTGGGACAGATATCTGCCCTTGGTGCTGTGAGCATGCCGCGGTGCTGTACAAGAATCCACGGGCTGCAATGTTGATGTCGCTGTTGATGTTTGGGCATGAGCTCAGAACCCCTGTGGAGTTAGCTTTTGGTAGCCCACCCAAGCAGGAGGTCAATGTGGAAGTGGGACTGGGGTACCTACAGCAACTGCAACAGTGCCTGGAGTCGGCACACAAATTCGCCAGGCAGTGCTTGACAGCAGCAGGGGGTCAACAAAAGAGAGCTTGCAGCAAGAGGTGCTTTGGATGTCCCCTAAACTCAGGCGACCGGGTTTGGATGTACAACCCCTGACGGAAACGTGGATTTTGCCCCAAACTGGCTAACAGCTGGTTTGGGCCCTGTGTCGTGCTAGACAGGCTATCGGATATGGTGTACCGGGTACAGCCTGGGGATGGACAATGCCCTGTGATTGTACACAGGGAGCGACTCACCCCTTACCACCCAAAGAAACCTGAGGGGGAGCCATCCATCGTGAGCTCACTGAGCCCCACAAGAGCACCCCCCAACAGCTGACCCTGGAGGAAGCACCAGTCACCCGTTCACCTCAGGGACTTTTTCATAGGGAGTCTGTGAGTTGCCGGGGATGGTCGACTCTTAGAGGGGGGGCATTGCAACAGTGCTGTCAAGTTAGTGTAAATAGTCCTTTTGTGTGTATAGTTGAGTTACCCCATTTGGGATGTTGATGTTTAATTGGTTGTTCCACCCACTTAAGCATAAGTTCAGTGAAGTGAATTCTGGGGCAATATGGTATGGAGGACCCCACTGTAGGATAGGAATAGGGCTAGTCGGGTGACCTCCATGAGGTTCTGTGCATGTGAGTAGTGAAAGCTATGTTCTTTTACTCTTGAGTCCTGTTGTTGGTTGTCTTTGTATTCTGGTTTGTCAAGACACCACTGTTGTAATGTAACAGGCCATGGAAAGGGGGCACCAGATAAAGACAAGGTGCTTGCCATGTATGTGCCTAATAAAGAGCGGTTTCCAGAAATCCTGACTCCTGCCGCTTCCTTCAGTAGAGATACTAGGAGATGCTACAATATCACTAATCTTTATAACCTTTAAACTTGTTTAATTTATTGTGTGTGTGTGTGTGTGTGTGTGTGTGTGTGTGTGTGTCTCTCCAGAGCAGGAAAAATATAACATTGCGTACATCAGCATGTGTGTAGAACATGCAATAAAAGTGGACTAGTAAAATCTGTTAGTGTCTCATACATACACTCTGCTTGTAACATCACTACTCATGCTTTTCCAAACCTTGTCTTAGACTGAATTTAACATTTTCAAAATAGTATGTAGCCTTTTTGGAGCTTAATGAACACGACTGCTCAAAAACATCACATGGGATGAAAATTACCTATGCGCCATATTACAAGTTTGTGGTTTGAAAAATAAAGTCCTGGATACAGAGCAAAGAAAGCAAGCAGAGATTAAGCTTTATAGATATAGAGATAGTGAAAAGATATTGGATGCCAATATGTTAACATGGTACAGAGAGCTCAGTACCATCTCAACTTGTAGATCTTAGTGAACATTAGCAGGAATGACTAAATATGTCAATCTCTTGACTGGCTGAAGGTTTTCCCCCATTTATCCTGAGTGGGCTGTAGAGAGTGACAACCATTGTCCACGTTGGACAGGTGTCCCTTTAGTGCTCTTCAGCACTTTGTCTAGAGAGCTCAGCCTAACTTCCATCATCAAGCCATCCTTTGTCATTGGTTGGTTTAATTTGCTGGTATTACCTCTAGAAATGCTACTGACCCACCATCAGGGTCCAGATAAAACTACACCATCTGCAGGAAGTAAAAGCAACACAGGCCCTTTGTATATTCCAACCACTTTCTCACTATCAATGACCATAGAACACAGTGGACACTTGGAATTGCATGTTCACCACCGCCACCTCTTTAGCCTTTGCAGTGTTGAATTCCTCCAGGTTTTGTTTGCACCCACCAATAAGCAAAATCCTCTGCCAGGTTGCTGTATTCATTGTCTTGCCCATTTGATCCCGTTGTCTGTCCAGGCTGCACCCAACTATTGCTTTATCATCTGAGAACTTCTGCAGATGACATCACTCTGTATTGTACCTAGAGTTAGCGGTATACAGGGTGAATGGGAAGAGAGTCATGACTGTCCCAAGAGAGGATCCCATGTCTGTGGTCTACTAGTCATGAAGCTTATAATCCAGGACACAATGGATGGGTTCAACTGCATTCACTAAAACATCTAACCTAAGAGTCCAGGCTGTATACTATTAAATACACTGGGTAAGTGAAAAACCTGATCTTCACAGTGCAGCTTGCCTTGTCCAGGTGGAAGCTGATAATTTAGCAGGTAGTTAACAACATCATCTATGTCATTCTTTTCCTTGTAAGTTAACTGGAGATGGTTCAGTGCACTCCTGACCAAGGGTTTGGTGTGTGCCAAGACCGGTCTTTCTGGGGTCTTCAAGATGTGTGAAGGCAGAGCAATTGGCAGAAAGACATATAAAGAGGACTGGAACAAAGAAAGTTTTTCTTTTCAAATCCTGTTTTTTGTTTCAGATGGGGAACAGTTGGGATACTGTGTTTTCCTTCCTTTGGCTGAGTACTTTAAACAGCATTTTTTTGTATTCTTCTGAACATTGTTATTGTGTTCCTGGACTATGAAACATGATCTGTGTACACAAAGGGTACCCTGTTTTTCTTGTCTGCCATCGGCCTGCTTGGACGTTGCATTGTGACCTGTTCTTTTCAGCTTAGAATAGATATCAAAACAAAGTGGACATTAGCAGAAAGACAAACAAGAAAGCAGATCTTTATCCCTGCAATTTTTTTTGTACAGCTTAAAAGTCTTGCTGGTGTTACTGTCTGCACTGGATACAGAAATATTTAAAAACAAGCTGCAAGTATGCATATCACAATACAAGTGATCCTTTAGGTACTGAAATACTTAAACTGCATTGCATGCAAATTATACCCATGAACATACATAGTAAAAGCTTTCCTTATACTCTGAAGGGTAGTTGTGATTAAAATAAATTAATCTGTTTTTGAACATTTACTGTGTATGATCTTTTTAGATTTCTGAGACTGAATTAAGATAAATCCTGCAACTGCTGTCTACAGAGTGTGCGAATGACATGTACATTTATGCTTTTCTGTAATTTAATCATTTGCTGGTTACATGGTTCATGACTGCATTGTATTATAACATTCCATCTAACAACTGGGCCACTGCAGTGTTTCAGCTACATAAAATCCAAAAGTAAAATCCAAAATAAATGGAAACATTAATCAAAATGCTGTTAATCCGAGTATGCAATATTCAAAATCTCAGTAAAATTCAGTTGTATTCAGTCTTGAGTATGTAGCACGAAGAAATGAATAATTTTGTAGTGCATATACAAATGTTTGTATTTTGTCTGGGCGGTCTTTAGTGATGAATGGAAATGTGGAAGCAATTTCCACCATTGAATCACTCTGAATCAGGCTGCTCATGCAGAGAAAAGGGGATATGGGGGTGGGGAGGAAGTCTGAGTTAGTGAGTAAAGTTAGTGTCGCATGGTTCCTGTGCAGGACGGATGCCAGTCTCATCACGCAGCTAAACTGTGTATGCATGTTAGTGGTTTGCATTATACTGAGGATAAACAGCATATATAGCACAGGACAGGGCCAAATAGGACAAGCGAATGTCATCTAGATGCAGCTTAGCAGACTGCATGTCTTACCCTTACCTCTATTATAGTGGTCAAACGGTGGCTGTAAGAACTCTTTAACTGCCATCTTCACTCCACCTTTCTCTCATGTCGGAATAATAAAATCCATTTCTAGTAGGTTTATGCTTCTTGAGAGGATGTTAATCAGACAAATTTGATTACATATATAACACTGACTAATGTGTGGCACAGAGAAGTGAGTCGCCGTCTAAAGGATACTGCTAAAAAATGAACGTGTTAGTAGAAGTGGTTAGAGTAGCCAAAAGTAACACTACGCCATTATATATTGTCACTTTCATAAACCAATTCTTCAAGTAAAAGTACAAAAATGTACCTTTGTAAAAGTATCAGATTAAAAATACTTCCGAAGTACTGAATTTACTTTGACTCAAACAAAGCTTTTTAATGTTATGAAATACTAACAATATTAACATTGTCAATGTGCAGTTTTTACTCAGCCATAGAAATATATTGTCAGTGACACAAATCAAATAAATAAAAAACACACAGCACGATTCGTTTGGTAATATTTATCATAATTTAACTGACTCCTTTGTCCAAAGTCTCTTGTATTTTAAAGTTTAATCCGTGTGCTATGTTATGTTACTTATAATGATTACAGTTTAACATTAATACAGGAGGATAACTAATGAAGTAAACCAGAATAAATGAATTATTAAGTTATTGGCACAACTCTCCAAACTTCCCCTCAGGATTTCACAGTCCTGCCTTTTATATGGAGTCTGTTATTCTTCAGCTGTCAGTACCTGGTGCTTGTTTCCCTTTTAATGAAACATCTTCACAGGGTTCTGTGTTTTGGGGAAACTGGGTGTGGTTCACACTGTTGGTTAATACTATTGAGTAATAAACATTATTAATATTATCCTTGATTTATAACCACCAATCGTGTATATGTTGTTGTACCTGTACATTTAAATCCAGATTAACAGACCTTTAAAAATATGTGTATATTTTTAATTCCACCATTATTTAGTTAATAGCTGTATCCACAGCAACTTACAGTGTAAAATTTGTACATTAAACAAATTACGGTTATTTATTTATGCATCTGTATGTGCTATGCTACATTCTGTCAGTGTCTGTGAAAGACCCACGCATCTGTCCAGTCACACACAAATAACAAATTTAAATTCCTCAGTCCATCGGAGGTATGTGTTTTTGGACTGTGGGAGGAATCCCATGTGAACACAGGGAGAGGTGAAACTCCAAACAATAAAAGTCAGACCAGAATCATTCCTTTCTTTCAAATGCATAGTATATACACTCTTTGATTACCAAAACTATGTCATAAGGCTGTACATAATAGCTGAATGAAATAGTAGTTAATAGTTTTGCATATCACAAGAGCAAATCTGGGTAAAAAGAGATAAATATGAAGCATATTTATGTGAATTGCCTGGATTTATACTAAACTGAATATTAGAGCCATTCATTATCATTAACCGCTTAATCCTGAGCAGGTTGCGGTGGTCTGTAGCCTAACCCAGAATCACTGGTCACAAGGCTATGGAACTGTGTCTAGGTGGGACACCAGTCCATTGCACAGTGGCTACACGTGCACACAGTCATACACACAACAGGCAATTTAAAGTGACCAATGATCTTGAAATGCATGTCTGGAGTGTGGATGGAAACCTGAGCAGGTGGAGGAATCCCATGCAGCCATGAGAAGAACATGCAAACTCTGCACAGACTGAGCCAGATGCCTGGCCAGCCCAGGTGCTGTGAAGCGCCTCACTGATCCACCGTGCTGCCTCTAAACCATATGTTATTTGAGTAAAAATTTCTTTTTTAACCTCCTTTTCCATCTATGTGAAAATCTCTCTGGGATGTTACACAATCACAGTGCTCTTCACTGTGAAACATAACATTTTTTTGACTACTAACACTAGGGAAATACTACATGATGTAAATGACTGAAAAGTGATGTTTGATACTAAACACACACTGCAAGTATTGCTATGGGAATTTAACAAGATTGAGTTACTGTCATTCTTACAGTGAGTCATAGCTTAAAAAACAACAATTTAGTTTCCTGAAATCGTCTATTCAGTTCCAATAATTCATTACTGAACAATTTGAGCCAAATTCAGAAATCACCTAAATTGAGATCCAAGTTCCAGATAGATCTGGGAACCATGTGAATGCAGGCTTTTCTCAGACACACAACGCAACTGACTCCCGGAGACTTTTATAATACACAAAACCAAATTTAGAACAACCTAATATCCCAGTAAATCTTCTCCATATTCCACTATTCTCAGATAAATCAGTATTCATCTGTTTGCTTTATAAATTTTAGATTGACTAGTGAGGCCTGTAAATACTGTTTTACTCTCTGGTCTTAATGACTGTGAAACAGAGGGAAAACTTAGGCTGTGGAAGGCTCTGGATGTGCTGCTGCTAAATCATCAACAGGAAACTTTGCCAGTGTAGCAGAAAGCACTGAATCTGGCATGACAATATGGGTGAGTTTTTACAATGTGATTTAGCAAAATGTCACACGTGAATGCATAGGCATGCACATAGTCTTGTGGTAAGCAATTTAGCTCAATATTCAGAAGACAAACTAACACAAGCAGCTTGCCACCTTATTTCTTAAATTCCTGTTTGATACGTGAAATAGTTATCCCTCTTAGTACCGATCAAATTTATTATCACATTATTTGCAGTGTCTCCATTTAAACTTGAATTGTAAAATAAAACAAATGAAAATAGCATATGGAATGAAATGCCCATCTTAGCATGTGCATAATTCTATATACAGTACTGTGCAAAAGTTTTAGGCAGGTGTGGAAAAATGCTGCAAAGTAAGAATGCTTTCAAAAACAGAAGTGTAAATAGTTTATTTTTATCAATTAACAAAATGCAAAGTGAATGAACAGAAGAGAAATCTAAATCAAATCAAAATTTGGTGTGACCTCCCTTTGCCTACACAGCTGTTTCTGTTTCAGTTAATGACTGTTTCACCCTACATATGAAAACAATGATCAGTATCACCTGTTTGGTATAACTGGTTAATCATACACCTGACTATAATCCTACAAAATCCCTGACTTTGTGCAAGTGTACCTAGAAGAACTGATGCTGTTTTGAAGATAAACACAGTCACTATTAACACTTCTATTTTTGAAAGCATTCTTACTTTGCAGCATTTTTCCACACCTGCCTAAAACTTTTGCACAGTACTGTATTTCATACTTGACGGTTATTGTCTTAGTTGCACCACTTTCTGTATATTAAGTTTGCCATTTTCACTTATTTTCACACTGCTCGAGGCCTGTATGCAAAAGTTGTTGGAGTTAGTGGGCCAATATATTTGTCAATATTTTTGAATAAACAAAATTGTGCACCATTTGTTATAGCTCTAAATTCACTGGGTCATATGTGAGTGGAACTCACAAAGGTTTATTTGACTAGCCTTGATATCAGATAACTCGTGTTTTTGTGTGCACATATACTGTGCTCCATTGTAACAATGTTAACAGTTAGAAGACATCCTGTAGATTAGAGTTTTCAGGAAACTGATTTTCTCTTTGTTGATTGAAAAAGGGAAACTGAATTTTTGCAACCAACTACTGCCATATCTACAGTAAAGAACACTTTCAATATACATGGATTAGTCATCATGTTACATGATATGTGCTGAAAAACCTCAAAAACCCACTATTAAAATGTAAATGTTTGGTTCTTTCAATGCTCACACATGGTAATACACAAAAGATCTGGACAGCCTTCTGTTAGTCTTGCGATTGTGCAAGCTATTTATTTTGATCTCAGTTCCTGCTTCCACAATATATGTGGGAAAAGGAAATCCCTTAAGCGTTAATGAATGAGACAGGGGAACATGGCTTCCACCCCACACCAAGTTTGCAATACAGAGGTGGAGCATTTATTCAGCGTTGCTGTGGAGCTTCTCATTTTTTGTACCACTGTGAAGTCATTCAGAAATGCAATGACTACAGATACATTTTTTTCATAGGGAAACTTTTGCCTGTATCTCTATTACAAACCTCAACCGTTTTTCTTCACACTATATTAATGGTTAGTTTCTACTTTCTTTTATTTTCATAAGCTCTATGCTATAACTGCATTCATGCTACAAAATAAGGGTTGCTGAGTATTAATACAGGTAACAGTGCTGTGTTAAAAACCTGTCTTGATCCAGTAACTTTGAACTTTGGGGACTTGTTTTAAATAAAATGTGAGTTACTGAACAATCTGTAGCTTTGCACAGCATGAACGTCCTTGAAAAAAGAAAATAAAAGGGACCATTATCGGCAGAATACTTTTTATTGCGTATGCATATGTTTCACGGGTACATTTGTACACAGGCTTTGTTTCTGATGCTAAAGGACTAGAATGCTTTATCTTAATATTTCAGCAGGCCCTGAAGACGTCAGTGTGCCCACAGCACCAGGAAGAAAGGGTGGAGGGACTTCTTATCTCATTCCGTCAATAGGCTATTATGGGGCTACAAATTTCTTCGCTATTAACACAACTTCAGTGCTTCTTAAACCACACTGCCAAGACTTCTCTTTGTGAAATGAGCAGGGTGACCTTCCTTCTTCTTCCATTACTTTTCTGGGGTATGTATTCTTTGATTCAGTTGTAAATTTCTCAGCACTATATCTCATAACTTTTCTCACTGGGTCCAAGAGACAATTTCCCGAGCACATGTACATTTGAACAATCAGACACAGGGCATAAGATATTGCAGAAGCTGTTCTTCTGGTAAATGGTGCCATGGATGTTTTACTGATAAAGAGTGACAAAAATTGATTGACAGATGACAAAATGTGACTGCTCAAAAAAGTGTCTTCTGCATTTCAGGTGCTATGCTGCAACCCAGTATAGACATAGAAGATGAGAGTAAGTACCTATTAACTACCTCCTTTGTTACCCTTTGCAACTTGACTGTCTTTCTAGTAATTGACCTTTAAAGCTATTTTCATGCATTAAACTTTCTTAATTAAAATGCTGAAATGTTTGTGGATGATGAAAGTGTTTTTACATTCATTACTGATATGCAGAGTTGTCTTTACCAAACTCAGAGTGACAATGGGTTCTTAAAAGAGTGGAACTAAAATCAGTTACCAGCATAGAGCCAAGGGCAGCTTCTTTGAATATCCAGTTGAAGCAAAGCATTGGTGGTGTAGTGTCCCCTGCAGCAGAGCACTACGGCTGGATTGTGGTTGATTTATTTGCCCTGACACTTCAGCTTGTAAACTTTGCTGCCAAAGGAAATACCTCATCCAACATCTCCATTTGCATGATGTTGTGAAATGTACCTCAAGGACATGAAAAATGTTGCATGCCAAGGCCCTATTATATTTTGTCTTTGTGATTAATATTTTAAGATGGGAACATTTAGGCTGCTTAAAGGCAGTGGCAATTTTTACCCTTTGTCAGGGTGGCAGTACTATGGGAAGATGACAGTATTTAAGCAGATGTACCAGAGATTTTAATGTTGCAGAAAGCCTGCTGTTGACTCCATCAATCTCAAGTTTGTCCGAGAAGTCATAAGTTAAATATTCTAATAAAATATATTTAAATGACCGAAATTAGGTTTCTGCACCAGATTACTGGGATGACCCTCTGTGACAGGGAGAGGGGAAAGTTGGTGTAGTTTGGGCATACTGTGAGGATGCCCCTGTCCAATTCGCTCAGGAGTTATACCAGGAATGTTCTGCTGGGAGGATACCCAGGGTATCATGTCTCTGCTGACCTGGGAATCCCCCAGGAGGAGCTGGAAATGGAACAAGAGAGTCTGGTTCATCTTCTCAGCCTGCTCCCACCAAAACCATTATCAGGACAAGTGGGACATGGAAACTAAAATTAAGTTTAATTAGACGACAAGAATTAAAGTAAAGGTGGAGCCATCAGTTGTTAATATTTAACTGATGAGATAAAAATATATCACACTCAAAACCAGTCATGAACCAGTCAAGTCTTAATATTATTAAAGTAGTAACTTGATTAAAATATTAGCTTGCAAAAGCAGAAAACTTCTAAATTTATTTAAAATTTAAAATATATTTTTCTATGTTAGTGAGTGCAATGCATTGTTGCTTCTTGCACTTGTATTTTCAGTACCCATGTTCTGGAGCTGTGTATGTTATAACTTTGGAGTTGTTCTTGCTTTATATAATTTCAATTTACAACACATTTAAATACATTATTGGCACAATTTTTTGATTATTTTGTTTTTTTCCACCAGTAGAATTCTGTAATAATAATGAATTGAAGAGTTGACATTGATAAAAGTTTTATAATTTACAAAACTTTCTGTCTCTCTGTGTTTCAGAACCATTACATACAAATGCTACCATGGAAAATGAAGGTAAGTGAATTTTCAGCTTTGCCATTGCTTTACCGCTGTTAGTCACTTGTCCAAATCAAGGTTGGGGTGGTCTCAACCCTACCCCCAATGCACAAGGCACAAGTCTAGTCAGGGAACAGACTTGATGGGACACCAGTCCATTGCAAATTCTTCTTATCTGGCATGAAGATTCTATACATTTATTCCGTTATTAGCAGTATAGTGTGTTAGTTGCTAAACAGAAATTTTGCATTTCTGCATTGCTTGTGAATACACTAAACTGATATCATGTGCCATTCATTTGCATAAGATGATATTCTAGTTAGATAGTCAAAATAAGTATAAAATAAAGTGTCTGTTGGTTTAAGAAAGGCTTCTGGCTCTGATTTCTCAACTTACAACTTTAGATTTATCCATTAACAGCCAGTCGCAGCTCCACTAGTTTCGTTTTTGCATATTCTCTTTGTTTGCTTGGCTGCATCCCACATCTAAGATACACTGGTGAAAAGGATTATTGATTCTAAATTGGTTTTAAATTGTAAGCAATGTGTATATTTGCAGAGGCTTTGCAAACTAGTGTCCCATGCATGTTATACCTTGCCTTATGCCCTGTGCTGCTTACAATTGGTTTTGGTCCACTGTAAAAAAGCATTTTTTGGGTGGATAAGTATTTATTGATGATGTTTCAATGGCCGTTATGACCAATACCAGTCTTTTGCTTATTATGGATTACAGTTTCAGATTTTTTTATACAACAGTTTTGTGCATTTACTGGGGCCTGGGCAGTAATATAATAACCTTCTTTCCTCAGAATCGTTTCAGGATCAGGAACATTATTACTCCTTTGGTCACTGTGACAAAACTGCCTTAGAGCAGCAGTACTACATCATACTGGAATTTTTCAGTCAAAGAATGGCGGAACTCAAAGAGGAATCCTGGTGTAACTGGAGCCAAGTTATCAGGTGTGAATCCCCCTTAATACTTTTGATTGCAATGCACAACAGAGCCTGACTTAACAGGTATTTTTTTCTTAAATGAGTACAACGTGCATCCATCCATTATTATAAACCACTTTATCCTGGTCAGGGTCATGGTAGTACAGAACCTGTTCCAGAATTACTGGGCACTAAGCCATGAAACACACACTATGGGCAATTCAGAATGACCAATTAATCTGAAACGTGTCTCTGGACTGTGGGAAGAAGCCAGAAAAGTTAGAGAGAACCCATGTAGATGCAGGCAGAAATGCATTCACACAGACTGAACTGCTTTTGAATTCCCATGCAAACAGCCTGGGCTACTCACTGTACCACTGTGCCAACCTGAATACAAGTATAAAAACCTTTTGTTATTAACTTCCAAAAATGTTACGATTTAAGTTATGATTACTGTGGATTTTAAAAACAGACAAAATCTATTATATAGCCTGCTGACTGGACCAGCAGGTAAAAGTGCATACTTACATTATGTGCTTGACTGCATTTATCAACACACAACATCACTTACAATTACATTTATTCATTTACTAGACGCTTCTCTTCAAAGGAGCATAAACTTTTGCCTAAGTAATGTTGGGTGTAAATGAATTATTATTTAAGCTGACAACTTTATCTAAGGTGATTTATAATGCTAGATAGACTATACTAAACTCCCAACAATCATTTACCCTTTAATATACAATAGTATGGAAATATACACACTCTGTGGCAAAATGTGGACTTACCAGTTCACCTAAGAGAAGAATCCCATGTAAATACTGGGAAAAAAAAAACTGCACACACTGAGTAGAGACTGATCCCACAGTGAAACAAAAACCCCAGATGGTGTGAAATACCAGTGCTCCACACTGTGCCTCTATGCTCTCGAATCAGCATAAACTCTTGTTATCTAGTATGTTCATTTACATTTTCAAATGTAATTATTTTATTTTTAGATTCATTTATGTGGCTAAAAAATAAAGTTTTGAACTGGGTGCTTTAGGAATTTTGATGGTGGATGTTGCCCTGATTGGCTTTAAAGGAAGGTTGCCAAATGTGTGGGTAAAAGCTCTATGTCTGAGAGTGCTGGGAGATGTTCTGAAGAAAACCTTTCTGAAGCATGCTGGGAACTTGTATTTAACATGCAACATTGCTAACATCCCATTCAATTTGTCATTGCAGGCCATACTTGTCTCTCACCGAATATTTTATAGACGTGACATTTATAATGAACTGCACCTACCCTAATCCTATTGCAGAGAAATTATTCCTAAATGTCCACGGGCACTATTTCCAGGAGTGTTCTCAACAGGAAGAGGTTTTCTCTGATGCGCCCCTTGAAGTGGTGTTGTCCCTCACACTAATACCCATCATCCTCATCCCAATCTTTGTCTTCCTGGTGGTGTGGAAGAACCTCAACTGCAGGACTTGACCAGCTGAGCAGAACTTTAAAATAAGTTCACAATGATTTAATAATAAAGCTGTCACAAGTTTGTCAGAGCCTGAGATGAATGACTAAGTTCCTTTGGCTTCCAGCATAGATTAATGTTAAAAAAAACAATGCTGTCCAACTCTTTAGTTTTATACAGTTGTTGTATTTAAATCAATATTCAGGGCTTTTAAGTGAATATTTGCTATGTATAAAATATTTATATATAATTGTTCACCAATTATTGAGTAATATAAAGCAATGTTGAAACATTACCAAAAAAATCCTATGCACAATAAAGTCACAAGAGTTTCTGACGATTCCTTTTCTGTAGTAAATATTTGTAAAGTTTTTTACAAAAGGTAAATATAAGTGCAAGACCTTGAGATCCAAAGGACGCTGTGAGGACTTTGCTGCAATATGTTGGATGGAAAAATCCAGCTTCTTGAACTCAGATGCTGAACCTGACATCAGCTCCCTTGTCAGGTTCCTCATCCTCAGCACCAACCACCATTGCTGCAGAAGTCATGTCTCATTGAGCAAAATGTCTGTGATTTTCACACCTTGTTTCTATATTGTTGGAGCGATCACTGAGGAGTTTAGGTCTACAGAAGACATCGTGAATGATTATTTTCTTCAGTGGCATTGATAACAAGCTAGCCGAAGATATTTGGCAGGTCGCCCTTCAGTCTCAGAATGGATTGATGCTCACAGGCACATGTTAAACCAATTCATCATTTGGACATAAATTCTGTATATTTTTATATTTGTTGTATTCAACAAGGTATTGACATTCCATCGCACAAAACAACACAAAGTTATGCATTAACCTAAAACATTCCTTCTGTCTTACTGGCTCAGTTCACCATTCCATTATTCTTTTTCTCTATGCATTCCTATCCTTTTACTTTCCAGTCACTTGTAGTGGTCTTTATAGCGTCTGTTGCTGAAAGCAGACCTCCAGGTCTAAATACCCAAGTGTAGTGTAACTACCTCAGGGCAGTATAAATACAGTATATATCCTAGACATTGTTAATCCTGTTTTAACTAAAAGCCTTCAGGACCAATGGTGTGTTCATCATTCATCCCTGTGTTTAGATTTCAGATTGTGAAACAGCTGCAGCACTAAAACACCCCCAGACCACCCCTTTCTTCAGCATTCTCCCAACCCCCAAAGGCTACTTCCCTTCCTGAGCACTTCTTCACCTCTTTCCAAACAAAAAGCCACCATAAGCTGCACTGCAGGCAGCTTTTTCTTAGTGAACCACGACACCTCTCTTCACACCAAAAACTATGTTTATTGTTTTGTGCTTGTCTACAGCCAGTATAGTTCTTTCTGCAGCATATTGCATATAGAACTATTTTAAACACAAGAATGATAGAACAGGAGAGGACGGGTCAGGATAGGGTAGAATTTTATTAATCGCTGCAGGAAAATTCACAGATGTATCAGTTTAACACAAGACACATAACAGAAAGATGCAGATTCCTCTATATATCTCTCTGTATATATCCCCACCTTGTGAACCTTTGAATATTGTACTGTTCACCACCGCAAACTTTTATGAGATGTATTTAGTATTTTTTCATAATTGGACGTAGCATAAAATCCGAATCACACTCGAAAGCTTCACCCACTTTTCAAACATATAGCAATAACAAATAGTTGTGATGACGAGTAGCACTGTTTGCAGGAGGCATCCCGGCTCACCAGAGGGAGGGGCCACCTGTCAGGCTGGTCTCTGCAAGCTGCTTGGTGGAAGAGAGACAGTCCAGTTCTGCTCTGTCCCTGTCTGAAATGTTATAGCCAATAACAAATAACAGACGACACTTACCAATTACAGTAATTACAGTAATACGATACAAGAAAATAAAAGTTCATATCTCAGCCAGCATTTCTAACTTGATCCAGATACTACAGCATATTTAATACGGGTGATTCTAGGTCAGCATAGAAAGTACCCGCTTTAACTTATGCACTAAGAGTAGCCTGTGGTAGGAAGTGAGTAAACCATTGTTAAGCTGGTGAGCTAAATGATACCGATTTGAAAATATATAAATAAATACAGGTTATTAATGCAAGTAGTCTTTAAGAGGAGCGTTAACTGTAGAGGATCTGCAGTGGACCCAGGAACCACGGTCTTCTCCACATCCACACCCGGTGAACCTGCGAGACGACATTTCATGTCCCTCACATGGGACCAAACGCCTTCTGTGTACACTTTTCCACTGATAACTTCACCCAAAGACCGTGAGACACCGACTACCAGGAACAATGGTGGGAAAAACTTTCAAAGAACAAGTCTTGTGATATTAATGTAGATTTTGGGACGAAAGTGTGTAGTTATAAGTATAATTTATTTAAACAAAAGAGAAGACGTTTTGTCCGGATCGACGCTGACAAGTAACAACGGCAACTTCGTCCAACTATTGTCTAAAGTAAACTTTTTTTTTGCTGAACTTTTTTTCCTCTGTATTTTATAAACTGCTGGATTTTGGCTCCATGGTCACTGCGGGGACTCAGTGCCGCTCCTCTCTGACATGAAGCTCTCCGTCGGATTCTGCGCTCTCGCGCTTCCTCTGCTCTTCGGTAAGAAATGATATTTTCATTAATATAAACGGAGCTGCTTGCTGATCGAAGGTGTACTATATATTTCGGTTGTCATTTATATGAGATGTCGGTGTTATCGTTTCTCTTTTAGACTTTATCAATGGAAGCAGCCTTGCCACACCAGGTAGGAGTTTCACGTTTACCTGGAAAAACTGTTCACCTGGAGAGTTGTTAAAAGCCGCAAACATTTAGACATTCCTTATCTGTAATGGCCGTCGATATCTTTATTTGGTCTGTGTTTTGAGGCTGTGTTGTGAGCGTAACGAAACATGTGTGTATTATGTTTAATCGTAACGTTATTCCAGGCTGTGGAAGCGCGAGCCCCGTCTGCAGAGATTTATGCGACTTTTGTGACGACAGTTTCTACACGCGCATCTCCTGCTATGAATTCATACTCGACACATTGTGTTTAAATACGTTGTCTTCGGCCATAAGTGCCCTCAACGCCACAGATCTGTGCACATGGAATTATGTAAGAAGGTTAGTGTTGAGTTTGTCGCTGAAATGAGATGTGTGTTGTAAGAAAAAAAAGCCCTTTTAAACCAATGAATACACGTTTTCAGTGTAGTATTATTTGAACATTGATTCATTTAAATGCCATTTTTGTCCAAAGTATCTTAATGTTAAGATACCCATAGTTATTTTTCCATTTACATAGAAGAAGGAAGAACTGAAATCTGCAACCTCTAGGTGACAAGGCAGCAACTGTAAGCATTACACCACAGGCGCTCTGCTTTCCTGCCCTAAGCTATATTGTTAACATTTATTTATTTTAGAATTATTTACAAAGTAATGTAAGTATAGTGGTCCCCCAGCTGGTGAACCTTTAAGTAATGCATTCTTCACCATTTCAAACTATTACTTAGAGTATTTAGTATATTTTCATAAATAGAGGCAGCATAAAATTCAAATCACGTCAACGTTTCCTCCACTTTCCCAACATGCGGTGATCATGAATAGCAAGCACTGCGTGCACGAGGCATCCTGGCTCACCAGAGGGGGGGGCCACCTGCCAGGCTGGTCTCCGCAAGCTGCTGGAGAGAAAAACAGCATAGTTCTGCCCTGTTCCTGTCTGAAAACTTGCTGTCACTTCCCATCTTGCAACACTGTCATGTTGCTGACATATACATTACATTTATTAATTTAGCAGATGTTTTTCTCAAAAGCAGCTCACCGCTCAGAGTAAACAGAAGTAGATTTCACTGACAGAGAGAAAGCCACATTCAAACATACGAGTCTCATAAATACAGTCACTTCCAGTGCGCATTGTAATAACATCTGGATGCAGAACTGCTGATGAACCCCTGACTCCCTCTCCCTCCAGCTAACAAACTTTTCAAATAATGAACCAATTCTCAATTAGATTAAAGTTAAAGTAGGGGACCCAGTGTGACTTGACCAAGAGTGCTGCAGCAGGACTAGGTTTTGAACCAGCAACATGCAGGTTAAAAGGCAACAGCTTTAAGCATGACAATTCTGGCGGCTCCAACTGTACAGTGTCTGTACCTGATGGCCTTCATAATTTTCCAGTATCATTATTACGCCTGCACCCTGGTTATCGAGGTCTCAATATCACAAACAGTATATATTGATGCCCATCTTGGTATCTGAGTTGAGAAATCCCAGCATAACAAGCAATATATCTGTGTGAAGCCAATACATCTCAGAGAAATATTCAATATTATCACGAGTACGAGTGCATTCTTTTTGCCTTGTGTGACCCATGTTCAAAAACAGTTGGCACTTTCATGATATCATTCACTTCTCTTCAGTCAGTAAGTATTCCAGCAACTGTTCATTACAGTAACAGTCTATTAGAGTAGGTACATTTGTTTTTATTTTTATTTTTATTTTGTATCTTTTTCAGTTCTTCATTTTTATATAGGACTTTGAAATTTTTGTTACTATTATTAAAAAACAAGAAACAAAATATCTATTATACTAAAAAAAACAGCATATGAAAACCCAAATACATATTAATTACCTCATGAACTGTTTGGTAATTAGGTAAAAAAATGAATAATTAGGTAAATAATGGAAATAGCTTTTTGCAGTATTCAAATGATTTCTGGAACAATTTACACTTGGATAGTGGGGTACAGGTGTATTTGTCTATGAAATCAAGTTCACATTTTTACATTTCCGTCATTTACCTAACACGATGAAACAAACCTCTTAAATGTAGGCTGTTGGGTCAATATGAGAGGCTGGAACCCAAGTTATTTTGTGATGAAAAACTTGCAGAACTATTTGTACAGACTTGTCATAAAAAAGACAAATGTGTGGGCTTTAGGAATGTGTGGAATTGCAACCCCTGGTTTAAATTCTGTCTCACAGTGTATCCTTTTTGTTACTGTACTTGGAGGCCTATGCAGCATGTTGCTTTTCCTCACACTGGAATTCTTCTCTGCAGGCCTTATAACAGCTTCACAGAATGCACGGAGGAGAAAGCCGACTGCCTGCAGATCCCATGGCCCAACCAGATGGTGGAAGACACCTTTGTGAATATCCATGCCACCTATTTTAAGGCCTGTCTCACCCAGGAGCTTGATGACCCCCCTCCTGCAGTCATCTTAGCCTTGGTGGCAACCCCCATCTGTCTCATCCCTGTCATGGTCGTACTTGTGGTTGTGAAGACAAATGAAAACAACTGGTCTCTGTGATGAAGGGAGCACCCTTGTCTCCTAGGGCTACTTCATTGCCCCCGGGATCTCCATCCAACACCCCCAACCCTGCTAAATATAAAGGTGCTTAGGACAACACAGAATTTTGGTACAAATTAAAAATAGGTGATTCTTATGGAATCGTATACAATTATTTCAAATTTATGGGGTACAATATGTGATTTATTCATTTTTACTTTGCAGTTTTATTCCTTTCTGCCTAACCTGGGTGCTGCGAGTGAAAAATGTGAAGAAAGATCCCATAAGGATATTTCTGCCATGGTGAAAAGATGTATAGGAATATGGTCATAAACGTTCTAGCAGGCTCTCGTTGGAGTCTCAGTGAAGAAGTCCCAGAATCAAATAACAAAGAAAATACTTCCAGAATGCGTTTTTAAAAATGTAATACTATCCATTTTCTTACCTATAAAGCATGTTTAAAATATATTTTACACAACATCGCCTTTTTTAAGCAATGTTTTAATATATTTTTCTTCTGCATATTTCAATTAAAAAAGGACATGTTCACGTTTATTTGCCTTCAACATTACTAGAATATTTGGTAGTCGGAAAAAAAAAACTGGCAGTTGATGCAACATTTTAGATTTAATTTTTTAATTTGGGGATGAGATTTAGTAAGAATCACACATTTTATTCTGTGGCAAGAAGAAACATCTAAGTTTGTCGATCAGGGTAATGGGGTGATGATGCCAAGAGGTACACTGTCAATTTCTAAGCCACAGTTCATAAAACTGCACTGAATGGAATTTCACTAAAGTGGTTTTTAGTGGTGTTGCATACACTCACTTGCTTTAAATTTCCTGTCCAAGTCAGGGTTGTGGTGATCCAGATGCTATCCTGGATGCCTTGGGTGGAAAAGACTAAGTAGCGTACCATCTGGACAGGGTGACTACATGTTGTCTGTCTCTGACACACACTACAGGCAATTCGGAGTCACCAAGTACCATGAATCACATGTCTTTAGACTGTGGGAGGAAACCAGAGCATTAAGAAGAAACCCGCACAGACATGGGGACAATGTGCAGACTCCCCACAGACTGAGCTGGACTCAAAGCCTAAAAAAGCCCAGGTACTATGAAGCAGCAGTGCTATTCAATATGCCATTGTGCTGAACAATGAACAAATTTATTTGTCGCTTTTTACTCCTGTCCTTTGTAATGCGGTGTATGGCTTAAGCTAAAAACATTAGATGGGAATATTAATAAGGCTTTGCTTAATTTGAGTCAAGTCTCCTTTTATCAACAAGTTATGCTGGAAGAAGCTTTTTTTTCTACAGTGGAAATAGCAAAACTGACCTAAGATCTGAAATATAAGTGATCCAATGTCTCATATTCAGCCACTGATAACACAGTGTTTCTTATCAGCCTGACACTTTTATAGAACTATAAAATTTCCTTTCAATTCTTATAAAAAACCTTTATGGGACCTTTAAGTGTTTTGTCATTCTTAGTTGGTAGGTTAATCCTGCCTAGGAGCATTTTTCATTGGAAAAATACACTGTGCTTTTTTGTAACCCTCATTATAAATTTCTATAAATTTTTGTTTGTATATTCATTCATTCATTTATTTATCTGAATGTTAAACTATAAATGTAAAGACTTTTCAGTCATCCAAATAACAGCTGGCTCGAGCGTGATTTCTGTCATTTCTTGGCAGCAGAACAAATTGGCAATGCAAAACAGAACTGCAGGCTTATTGCCCAGTCTTTCTCGCCCTGTGCCTATGAATTGATTCTTATCGACTGGTCACATGTCTTTCTGTTGCCAGCTGCCATCGGCGAGAGTTTAGTGAGAAGGAAGCCCTTCTGGAATTGGCCAAAGGTCCCCTAAGTTGGGAATCAGAGGAATCTAATTCTTTCCATTTTTCGAGCAGACAGAAGCAGATGTTCAGTATTTTACATATAACGCTATACAGGTCTCATATTCTATCATAACCATCTACATGTTAAAAAAAATAGACAGTTGTGGCACTTGTGCTTTAGCAGCAATAGAAGCAAACAACTGAATGTTTTTGGTGGATTTTTAATGACTACAGAGACTTTCTAACGACCAAGCTGAGGATAAAGATATTTTCCCGGTAGAACAATATGTGAGAATGAACTAGCAATTCCTTTATTCTTTTTTAAAATTATTATTATTTTTTTTATTAATCTTATATATGATAGATGACTTATATATGAAATTCATGGTAAGTCCATGGCATTTCCAGCACCAAGGTCAGCATAGGTAAGCACAGTGTGAAAAAAAGTGTGACATAACCTTCCCATGTGACATGTGATTTTAAACAGTTAAATTTTTATTCTTTTTCACTTGATGTGTGTGCATTGTGTATGAGCTCTACAGCAGTCTATGCATATTTAGAAATAAAATGTTTAGCAGCATGGATATGTCCTTGTTTTTCCTGTTTGCTGAAAGTGTATTGTGGGCTTTTGTTGCACTGATAAACACATTTCAAAAATCACAGCACATAAAAGGATAGTTCTTCCAATGGATGTGAAGACAAAAGTTGATGGCTGAATTATTTTAACCCTACTGTACTGTACCTATTGCATATTGCCCTTGGTCTGTGAAGGCCACACTGCAGTACTGTACACACAGCGGTTCACCTTTTCCGAGTGTGACATCAGTATGACTTTGTCTGCACATGTGGGTATATTCCAGTGCTGCACTGTGTGGGACTGTGTTTTTGCTCACTTCCCCTTCACCCGATTATGGAGCTCATCCATCAAAATCAACTGAGGTCCACACTGATGCCACAGCCACTGGAATATTTGTTTCCAACTTGGCATTTGAAGGCATCCTTCCTGTGGTCTCCCTCTGCCTCTTTTAGAAGACCGGTATGCCTAGGGAAAATCCATGGCCTTGCTCATATGTGCTATTTCATCAGAAACAAAAATCCCACATTTCTTTACAATACCAGTGCTATTTCTAATAAGATGAACTAAGGCAACATGATATACAGTTACTGCTGCTGGCTTAGGTTATAAAAGGAAAGGACAGAACACAGACAGGGTCACAGCCCAACACAGCTTATTGATTAACAGGGATGATCATGCATAATGTGTTCTGCACAGGATCATGACAATGACAATTCAATAATTGATATAACATATCTGTGAATGCTTTCCTTCAAGGCACACAGAAAAATGATTTGACACATCATAGTGAAGTTATGCAAGCTGAGCTGAAACTGTTAGTTGTGGGGCTCATGATGAGTATTTAGTTTTCACCCTTGATTTTTGAATGTTGGGTAACTGGCAAATATAAATTGTGTGTGTGTGTGTGTGTGTGTGTGTGTGTGTGTGTAGCTACTCTGCCATGCACTGTCCAGTGTATACCCCTCCTAGCCTTGCACCCAGTGATTATGGGATGTACTCTGGACTAACCTGACCTGGACAAGTAAGCAATGAAAACGGATAGATGTGCGAATTTTTAGAAAACTGCCCATGAACATTGCACAGTGGCAGGTTGTATTCTTTATCACCATCCAGTGTCCTAAACAGTGTAATAATAAATGTAGCAACAATGAGTGAATGAGAATTACAAGGCAGTACATCTGGGTTTTGAAAGGGTAACAAGTTAATTATTATATTATTTGAAAATAATGTATACTTTTTTATTACTTTTATTTAGTTTTTAATATTCATATTGTCTTCTCAAAGTTCAGTTAGGTACTCAGTTCCCTTCAACTTGTCCTGGAGAGGGTCATGGTGGCAGCAGGAAGAGTAAATAGGCCCTACTCTTCCTTTCCTCAGCCTCAGTCTCCAGCTCCTCCTGAATGATCCTCAGGCATCCCCATGTCAGCTGAGAAAAACAACCCTTTCAGTGTGTCCTGAGTCTGCTGGAGGGTATAACCCCAGCAGGAGCCAAACATGGGGCATTCTTAAGACCAGTGACATCCTCAACCTGTCATGGAGAGTGAGCCCAATCTTGTTCTTTCAGTCACCAAAGCTCATGGCTATAGGGTGTGGCTAGGGCTAAGGATTTACCAGTAACCCGAGAGCATTGTTTGAACACTCAGCTCCTACTTCACCAACAACACGTCATTCGTAAACTCATCCACCTTTCAGTTTCTCACTCCCACTTCCATCACTTGTGAACAAGACTCAGAGATACTAACTCCTCCAGCATGGACAGAGAACAGAGGACAACCCACTCTTTCAGAAGAGGAGCATAACCTCAGATTTAAATGTCCTGATTTTCATAAAGTTGCTTTGCATCTGGCTAAAAACTGCTAGAGTGTGCCAAAGGCCAGTCAGATGAGTGGAGCCAAAACACAACCTTTGCAGAATCTGACACCCACGTTGAAGAGGTGAGGCTTAACTCAGAAAATACGGGCAAGACTCACATTGCGCTCATACAGGGATTGGACAGCATGCATCAGCGACCCTGGTACCCCATACTCCTCCTATACCTCCCAAATCTTTCCCACACTTTTCCAAGCCCACAAAATGCAACTAACTTGAGTCAGCTAACACATGGCTGATGTTTCCAGTAGATGGAGACAAAACTCTGCAGTACTTATATACTCTACAGTTCTGTATATAACTGTTACAAGTATAGTTACAACTAAAACACTGTGTACCATTTTATACAGAATAATCATTTTAATTCTATTTTCTATCTATTTGGTCAGAGGACATCCTAGCAGGATTCACTAGACTTTAGGATTACAGAGTCCTGACACATGAATCCCCTAAATGAGTCCTAGAAATCTAATATTTAACCAGAATGCATACTGATCATTAATAATTTGTAGAGGACAGAGACAGGAATAGCATGCAAACGTTAGTATTATAAACACTTTCTATATATGCATAATAACAGATATTACAAGGCTGATTTTAGAACAGAGAGGTGGAGAAATTCCTGTGAAGCTGTTTAACCCCAGGAGTGAACCCTTCTGTTCAGCATAATCTCTGATACCGATGATATTAGACATTTGGTTTTATTTGATTTTTTTGGTATTTTATACTTATGATGATATTTGAAATATTGAATTGATGGTAACTTTGATGTAAACGACTCCCAGTCTTTGTGAAGTTGAAGCCCTTTTCCAGCCCCATTTGCTCACACCCAGTTTTGGGCATCTTTACATGCACATCAGATTCTATGGTAGCACCACAAGTTTTGAGTCGATGCATCGCGTGGTTCTCTCAGACATCGCCCATGTCCCCTTTTCTCATTGTTATCCTAGGCAAGGGCAAAAAAAGTGCAAATATGCATTGACGTTTATAGTTGTCATGGAAACATGTAGAAGGAAGCAGTACGTGCTGTAAGAAGCCTCAAAACCTCAAAACATCTTGCAAAGTGTTGTAAAGTATTCACTGATTGTACTGGACTTTGTAATATCGGTGCTGACTGTCATTTTGGCTGTATGGTGGCCCTGCTACTACTATATATATTCCAGTGTCCCTTTAGATGCCTTTAATATGTCCAAGTCATAGACACAGATATACAGGGACAGAAGTATAACTGCTTAATTGAAGGATCTTCTGGAGTGAGAGAAGTTGCTTCATTTATATTCAAGACATAGAGTGTATTATACTACTCTGTGTAAGGTGGTGTTGATATTACCTTAGCTGGCCACTTTCTCCGATGCAACAGTTTCATACTTTATCCATGACAATATTAGAAAAAAGTATCCTTTGAATATTCGTTCAAGTTTGTTTAGTTTCTTTAAAGTAGGGAAAAAGGGAAATTTTAAGGTAAGGAGAAAAGTGACAAAGCATCTGAAAAATGTAGGAAGACTAGTAGGAAGGACGATAATACATGTAGTACAGGCGCAAGGTGTTATTCTACTGACGGAGTTGAGGATATAACTCATTGGGTTTGATGTTGCACTTTCCTTAGTTAGAAATCTAGTTATTTTACAATTGTTCTACCATCTAAAACAGAACCATCCATGAGGGATGCAGTGAACTTCAAGCTTAAATGGATTACCTCATAGGCTATTATAGAGAAATGTTTATTTCAGCAATCTCCTTTCCTTTCATCTATCCTTGAGTACTGCTTAGGATCAGAGCAGTTTGCTCATGACTGTTGCTGGACAAATATGCAAATTGTAATCATGTTTTGAAAAATATGGCCCATCAAAAATTAAAGCCAATGAGATGTCAGTCAAAAAAATGGAATGAATTAAATTATTTATTCCCTTGACAATATTAAATGCAGCATTTTCTGTTTCACCTAAAGCTTTCTTTAAATCTTTCATTATGTAAACATTTTTTTAGCTTGCTTACTATGACGTGTTTCAGAAGGATATTTTTGAAAAACTCACTACAAAAAAGAGCCAGCATGCAAGAAAAGATCAGTGAAGGAACAAACTTTTTACTGTGGAATAAAACACAATCCTAATTAACAGAAAATCTTGACATTTTGCTGACATTTTGACTGCTGTTGAGCAGATTTGTCAAAAAACTGTCAGTCCTGTTTTTTTTCAGTTATTCCCATGTTTTAGTGAGTCTGTCAAAATACAGAATGACTATACTGCCTTTCACAAGTTTCTGAGACCTTTCCAAGGGTGTCATGCATTCATTATTTTTATAGATTATTTAGATCATTTTTAATGCAACTTGGAGGATTCATTTTAGTTCTTAGATATAATGTAATCTTGAATTTAATCTCCAGTGTTTGGTCTGTTAGATGTTTTTGGGTGTTTGGGTGTTTTCTTGATATGCTTTCTGTCAGGGCTGAGAGTGTGTGGATGGCTTGCATCTGCTGTTATGTATGACTGTTGACCTCCCTGAGTACAACCCATTGAACAAAAAGGGAGGTGGAAGTGGGGTGTTGGAGAGTTTGCTGAAAACACTCTGCATGTTTTCTGTTGGACAGTACTAGTTTGCCGAGGATGCCAGGCAAAAAGGAGGAGCCAGGGCTGTGAGGAAATGATTGCTGGCAGGTAATTTTGAAAAAATAAAATAAAACATGCACAAGTGCGATCTGAGACTGAAAAAAGGCAGCTCTTTCCACAGCCTGCTATTGTTTGCATCAATAACAGTTGTGCAGTGTGGGTCACAACTGACATAAAGGTGCTATTGTTTTGTGCAGGTTATAAATGTAGTCTGGATGGAAGCTGAACTACATGAGGAATATGCTGCTTTGCTAATGTGCATGTCTAATGAAAAGGTGGTATCGCTGAAAGAAAGGCAGTATTGTTTTCTTACACACTTTAGTGTATTTTTAACAGCTGCCACCGTCGTCAAGGTTATGAATGGAAAACCCAACAGACTGAATTGTGGATATGCAGACTTTAATTATTGACAGCACTTTTTTCCAAATCACTTTAAGTAAGAGTCAGTAAAGTAAATTTAATAAGTTCCACATTACAGAGATTAAATGGGATCTCATACAGGGGATATTTCAAAGCCTAGTAAATAATATTACCTGGATAGGCTCCAGACCACCACGAGCCTTCTCAGGATTAAGCAGTTCATGTACTGGATGGAAGGATGGATGGATGGAAGTGCCACATTAGAACTGCTTCATTATTTAACACAGACTTGAAAACAATATCTATTAATGGAATCTGGATTTGCAGCGTTCTCTAAGTAGAATACAACTCTCCACAATTAAACTAAGATTTCACGACAATCCAGAATTTCCTACATCCAGTTGAAATGGTCATAGCAAATAAAAGTATTTAAATAAGACACCAAGTATAATCTACAAATAAATATACTTATACAAGCAGTTCTAAAAACTCACATCTTGCGGTCATCATAAAACTATTTAGGAAACTAGCACAGACTTTCTGAGAACCCCCACTGAAGGTATGGACCCCCAACCTGTATGGAATATTAGCAGGCATCTGCCAGGCAACTAAAACACAAACATTCATTAAAAATTTAAAAAAGCAATAAAACAAGCACATCATCTAAACAAACAAACATACACATTAGATTACATGTGCAAATCATAATTATTCGTAAGAATCAATTAAATCAATAAAAGGATGAATGTCATCATTCACATAATACACTTTACAGATCTGGTTGTTTCTCATGCTGCACTAGTAATGCTAAATGGCCGGATAAATTCTAAGGTAGATATCCTTCTTTACCATGGTTTACCATCCCTTCATAGTTTTGTCAACTACCAACACCAAACTTTTGTCTAGGCGCCTGCAAAGGGGTTCAACCTAAGACCAGAAAGCCCCAGCATGCCAGTAACTTTGTTTTTGCACCAATTTCTGAGCAAGGTTCCTCATTTGCGCTTCCTCTTGATTTCCTCACTCTCCCTCTCCTGTTCACTCTTCATTTGCAAGGGAGACGAGTAGTTGATGGACAACACAGTGGTCTACTCAGAAGTCAAGCTTAATGACACTAAGGGGGGAACAGCACCTGGAGTGAAAATTCTGAGAAACTCCAAAAGTGGTACTCAGCTGAAATGTAAGTACAGTACAGCTGGAAGATCATGGTGTTACTTTACAACCACTTTTGAAAATATTCAGCTTATTTTTTCAACTATACTTGTAATTACATAAAGACATGTAAATACAGGAACATGTTCTATTGGTCCTTTTTTGAACTATGTCCAAGGTTTTTCTAGCTTTTAACAAGTGTAAAATTTTTGCTCTACTTTTCTTTGAGCTCCCTAGGTTTTCCATGTGAAAACTTTAAAATCTAGTTCTGCTTCACTGTTTTGTCTTACGTTTGAAAGATAAAATACTTGCAATGTACTTTTAAAAATATCATAGATATATTTTTTGCTATATTGCTATAACTTACATAAAAATGCACATTTTAAGGATTATCTTACATTGACAGTCTCGTTGCTCTTTTTAGGCCAATCTTTCTCAAAACTCACTCTGATCCTCGGGTTTGCTGTTCTACTCCTGTTGATGATAGTGGTAGGAATGAGCATAGAAGGTAAGATAAACCAAATGCAATATTATTTCTTCTTTGACATATACGCATGGTGAGAAATGCCTTACAAGAAAAAAAAATTGTAAGTGTTTGGTTTTTGTGTATATGCATTTTTTTAAAAAAAAAGTCCTTGAAAAACACAGTAAACTCTAATACTAAAAACTGTGGAGGACATTTTACAACATAAAAGCACATGAGCAAACATGTATTTGGCTTGCGTCACTGGGTCATTCATTATGATTTCCAGATTTCATCATTTGCTTTCCTGGAATGGCTGCAAATTTGAGTCTCTGTTTCTACTTTCGTTTGCTCACTTCTGCACATGTCCTTGGTACCCGCAGCCATTTGGTATCTTTCTATCAATGTACCTGTAGAGGATGGGATAGCCTGGTTTATTACTCCTTCAGTACTACTCCACTCTCAAGGGATTTGCATGGGTGGGTCACCCTGGATGACCTTTATCTTATTGCCCACCTACCTTTAATGTATCTGTGGGGTAAAGCGGTTGTATGTTTTGTGCTGAATTTTGATCAAATATGTGTTGATGGAACCATAGAAGAAAGTCTCTAGGAAGAATATTATATTCCTTGAGTTGATTATATGAATTCTTGGGCCATGACCAGGTGACAAGTTCAATATCACTGCTGGATGCATCTGTTTAGAAGAGCATAGATGTCTAAGGTCAGGTAGTGCTGAATGGTTTTAGATGAGTATCACAAAAGCACAAAAGTTTCTACCAGATACCATATAAATCTATCTAACAACCACCCATTGTCCTCCTCAGTGTGGGGGCAGTCCAGAACCTAACAATCTATACAGTCATAACAAAAGCAGTTCAAAATGTACTCTACATCTATATATAGTCTTTCTATCTGCAGAGAAAGGGTGATACCAGTGATATTATCTCTTCTTCAGTTGTCAGGTTACATAAAGACCACAGCTATGCTGGATCTACATCTCAGGCAAGACAGAATGTCTACAACCGAACATCCAGTAAACATCTTGACCAGACTATACCCACAAACCCCCCTCAACACTGTGGTAAGAGTGAAATTTGAGCACTTAAAAATGCATAAATCCCAAACTGATTCACTTTTGAAAACAAAACCCATATATTTTTCCTCAATCATTTTAATCTATTCCAAGCTCATATACAGCTAACTTTAAAGAGTCCATTTTTGGATTATGGATATATTTTTAATGCTGACAAGATTTAAATTAGCTGGGGGCCGGCTAGGGCAATATTATAGTGTCTTTTAATAGAGCAGAAAGGCTCTTAGGATTAGGGTTAGAACTCAGGATCATGTTCATTTCTTTTTTTTTAACAAAACTTTTTTTGTGACAGCACATTTCTGTGCTATTAGGCTGGGGTTGACCAAGAGAAGCAGGACAGTTGACAATTCCATTTTAGCACTTGACTCATTACATTATTTATATTATTCTCTGGTTCATCTAAATGCAGCACTACACAGTACTACAACTTGCATCACATTGATGGTCTTATAAAATGCTGAGAAGGGGCTTTTGTTTTTTGACAGATTTGGCAGCTTTGATAGTTTTGATGGTAGAAAAAATTTGTTGTGCCCGAACTCCTCTTGGATTTAATGTTTTTATTTTTCCTTTTTTAACTGGGCCAGGGTATTGTCCAAAAGGCTGGTTGCTACACAAGGAAATGTGTTACCTTCTCTCCAGTGTACTGCAGAACAGTACATCAGCAGCTGCCTCCTGCTCCACCACTTGCTCTCAGCTGGCTCGTGCAGAGGATTTTGAGACTCTGGTGAGAACTTCTTGTCTTCAGATTGAAGCTGTGGATCTTTATTTTACTTATAATCTATTGCATATGTGGACAGAATACCTTCTAAGTAAGGTTAGTTTCTTTTGTGAAGGAAAATTCCCATATTTGTTATTTCCAGGATGGAAAATATATCAATTGAAATTATCTGAAAACAAACAAAAGATATTTAATGTACAAAAATAACACCATTTAAGTTCAAATATCATATATTATAACATCTGTAAAGGAAATATTTCTCTTTTAATGTTATATTTTTTTCACTTATTTCCAGTATTCTCTTTCCCAGTGCAGTTTTGTGGTGGTCTATCTCACAAGCACAGTGTGTGAGACATGGTACTGGAGACAGTGAACATTTTGATCATTTTATTCAAAACTTAATGACATTTAGAAATCTTCTAAGCAAACTGTGTGTAAAAGACCCTGTTATATGCAAAATAAGTGTCCTTACAGTGCCTGCCAAACACATCCATAGCAGTTCTGTATGATTTCCTAGAGGGCCTTGATTCATTTGTGTTCTTCTACAGGCCTTTTTACGCAAGCATATGACCACAGCGTTCTACTGGGTAGGCCTGAATAAAACATTAAATGGCTCAATCTGGTTGTGGACTGGGAGCACAATGCTAAGTAGGACGTAAGTCTAGCCATTGTACCCTGATGGTTCTCACATTCAGCTGTCACTGCTTTAAGTTACAAAAGTTTCACTGTAATCTCATCTAACCTGATAAACTGACATTTTAAACAGTAATTCTGCATTTATAAATATAGCAGAAGTGAATCATAATTGTGGATCTTGTAATCTTACGCTCTTTTTTTTCCCCTAAAGGCATTACTTCAATAACAGTAATCACTTTGGCAAAGACTGTGCAATGATATCAAAGCTCTTAATTTATGCAGAGTCCTGCAACTCAACAAGAGGCCACATATGTGAGAAGGAAGCCAGCTGTGGAACATAATATCCGCAGTGTCATATTTATATGGCCATGCAGAGAAAGAATGCTATGCCCCATTTTATTTTTTATCCAGCCTTCTTTTTTGTGTGCTGAAACACATGAATGACCCACCAAACAAACAATACTGTGATACAGTATAAAAATGAACTAATTTCTAGGTAGCATTAAAAATGTTTAGAAAACTTTGCTCCTTGAATGTCATTCATTACAGGACCTAGAATGCTTTGTCATATTTTTTCTGAACATTGGCTAATATTTGAAATCAGTAATATACATTGATTTTCCAACTTTTTCAGCACACCTGTCTAGTTGTGTGTTGAATGTCCAAAAGCCTTCAGAACAGCATACATTTGTGTTGGGATGGATGCTACAAGATGCTGGATATGTCGTGTGGGGATGCTGTACCCTGTAGAAGTGATTTTGTTGCTTAGTTGCTGCGAATTGGACTTGCTGCAAACAGCTCTCTTCACCAAAAAAAGCTGGATAGGATTGAGATTTGGGGAATGTGCAGCCACTGAAGCAGTGAAAAGTCACTGTTACATTCTTCGAACCATTCGGTGATGATACGGGCCTTGTGACACAGTGTTCTAGCATGCTGGAAGTTTCCACCCGAGTGAGGATAAACTGTAGCCACAAAGGTCAGCAACGATGTTGAACTACACTCTGCCATTCATATAGTCTTCAGTGGATATCAGGAGCTCTAACATGTGCCAGAGAAACACTCCCCACATCATTACACTGCCACCCCCGACCTGTACTGTCGACACCAAACAGGATGGCTCCCTGGCCTCATATCGCTGGTTTAAAATTCTGATCTCACCATCAACATGATGAAGAAGGAATCTGGATTCATCTGATCAGGCAACTTTTTGCCACTCCTCAGACTTTCGTATCTGACATGGTCTTCAGTTGTTGTAGCCATTTATGACAAAGTCCAATAAGTGGTGTGTTCTGAGATGACTTCGCTACATTCACTGTTGAATTTGGGTGTGATTTGCCTAGTTGTATCTGTTTTTTTGCATGTTTCTCCTTTGACCCCTCTGATCCACAAGCTGTTTTCAGCCACAGGATTGCCAGTTACTAGTAGTTTTTGCTTTTTATACCATTCTTGGTAGACAATTGAAATGGTTGTTTGTGGAAAAACCCAGCTTGAAAACCATTGGGGAGATGCTAGAATCAGCATGCCCAGCACCAACTATCATGCAGGCAACTCACTCAAGTGTATTCTTGTACTGTACTGTTGTTGTTGTTGTTAGCAAATACAATTTAAACAAAATAAAGCATTTCACTTTGACAGTAGGAAAGCTGTCATGTAAACACATACTAGGGACAAGTTAAGAATAAAAGCTTTAAATTACTGGCTTAACTCATAATCACAAAACAAACTTACTAACTTCTGAAAGCACAAGTTTATACTGTTCAAATGTTGTCTGAAAATACAAAAGCCTTATAATTATCTGCACATTAGACCGTCAGACCACAGAAAACACCTTAGATCTCTATGTCTACCAGCTACTCAAGTTATCCTACAACCTCTGACACATAGAAATCAAATGCCATTTGCATCACACAATATTATGTGCACAAAGCATCCTTTATATCCTTTATGGATAAGAACAGACATGTGGTTTTCCCCACAGACCTGTCCAACCAGATGACAGGGTTAGCTATAAAACAGATTTCCAGAGCACTTTCTAATGGGTAACAAGTGTCTCATGCACCATCCTGTGGCAAAATTTTGCTTGGTGGATTGAAAAGACTGAAACCATGGAAACCATTCCAAAAGGTCAGTGTGAATAGCAGTGCAAAATGGTGAAAATGCATTCTTTAGTATTAACTTGCAAAATGTAATTTAGTGTGGACTCTTCTTTACTGCTTCATCTTCTGTAGTGTCAAGCGAGAGGCATTTTTGTCTCTACCAGTGGGTTGGTTCTTGCCTTGGCTGTGTGCCTTATCTGCCTACTGCTCACAGCCTGTATAGTGCTTGTGATCCTCTGTAAGTATAAATCCTCACATCATGTTTTTCTTACCCTGAACACCTGAAACAAACATGAAATAAATCCCAGAAGAAAAATTTACTTTTGTCTTATAATTTCAGACTCATACACACACACACACACACACACACACACACACAAACACATTTTCTTAATACTCTAGACACAGATTTAGAATGGCCTAACTATAGATACCTTTTTATCAGCTGAACCTTTTGAAGACAACTCCATTAAGAAATTTGTTAGTCTACAAGTCTAACACTACATGCTGAAACTGATTAGAGGACAGAAATTACTCATTTGTTAATAATCTGATAAATATGTGTGCCATTTAGATAACAGAGAATTGAAAGCCTGCAACCTGAACATTGATCACATACTATATAAACACCATGATGTCAGCAATGAGTACCAAAAACTCTTGGTGCACAGCATCTGGCTTCAAGGTGCGAACACCAATCTGACCCAATGGAACATCTGACTTTGCCTTCAGAATGAGCAACTCAAACTCAACAAAACGTGGGTCACTGTTTTGAACACCAACCTACTACACACTGCCAGCAACCTAACCAATGCTAGCGATGATCTGCTTAACAAGACCTACCATCTCCTGCAGCTCAATACACAAAATGAAATGAAGAACATTAATTTCTTCAAGACTGTTGTACAACTCCAGCAATGGAATAAGAACTTGACTGAGAAAAATACATATTTGGAAGCAGAAAACCAAAACTTGTCTAACAAAAATGACCTTCTGAGAACTGAGCTGGAGAGGGTTGCCATGAAAAATTCTCAGCTGTTAGCTGTGAAAAAAGAACTGTTGATCCAAAACCACTGGCTGCAGAAACAGAGCCAGAACCTGACTGAGCAGAATGCATGGATGCAGGAGAAGAGCCAGCAGTTGCTTAATACCAGCATGTTCCTGAAGGGTCAGTTTGAAATCATGGCACGAGACAATAAGCAGCTAAGTGATGAGAACCTTGTGGTGCTGGAACAGAACAGAGGTTCCCAGTATATGACATACAGTCTGACCCAGGAGAACATAAGACTTAAGGAGGAGAAGCTGAATCTGACCAGTGATAATGATAGACTGAGGACGGACATGCAGAACCTGACCAACCAGAATCAGGTGCTGTTCCAGGTCTACTCTCCACTGGAACATTACTGCCCTGTTGTCAATGACAACACTCAGGGTGAGTGAACTTAATCCTGACTAACTGACTGGAAGTACACTACTGATCTCTGAAATTGAGATTTTTAAAGCTTCTTTAAGATGACCCTTAAGAAATTCTAATTCTGAGGTCTAACCCTAGGTCTCAAAAAAATAAATAAATAAAAAATAAAAATGCTGAGTTCTTAAATTTTAAAGAATCAAACACAAGCTTTTTATTTATGTTTCACCTTATTTGGTATCCTGAGATGGGTATGTATGGGGTATTACTATTTCTTTGACACAGTTTTGGGAAACCGATGATTTTTGTATTAAGGATTAATTATTAAAAAATAATTTTAATTATATGCTCACATAAAGCTTTACACTGTTATCCATGCTCTATTACACTTATTTTTTAATTCTGTAAACTAAGATTAAGATTAATTAAGAGAGGGAAAAACTGCTCGAAACTATTGGAAATAGGATTTGGGTTGGGTAAAGTAATGATAATCTCAAAAATATTAAGATTTAAGAATCGAGAGTCATTTGTTGTCAGACATCCTTATACAGCAGACAGCACAAAGCGAAGATCCTCGAATGCTTGATGCTCAGAACAGGGGACAGAAAATTTAGAGAATGAATAATAAAAAGATTATATAACTATAGTTAGACTGAAGACTGTCGAAATAAATACCATGTAGAGATAAAAAAATAAAGAAATACAGAAATGTGCAGATATATGGAGCTTATTTAAATGCTACATCTGTTTGAATTTTAAAAATTTTATTTTAACCGCCACAAGCCAGAGTAAAGATGGTAATGTGTACAGTGTAGAGGTCATTTTCTGGTCACTTTTGTAAACTTCACTTTCCATGCCTTCATCTGAGTAAATTCTACTGGTCCTGTACACAAATCTATTTTATGTGCAATGTCATTCTTATTTAATAGTACAGTCAAAGATAATGTTTTGCAAGTCACTGTAGATTTCAGACAAGTTTTTGTTAACTTCAACTTTGAGAAATTTCTCTCACCATTGGTAACAGTCACTGGCAGCATTAGCATCCACAAAGCAACCCAGATGTTAGGAAATGAGTCCTGCATGTTTATTTCCAATCCGTCGTTAACAGAAATAATACGCAAGAAAAAACATAACTTGGTGCCCCTGAGGTTGGCCCCCTGGTGCTGCTGCACTGCTGCGTATAAGCCTCTCTACTCATCCCGTGTTTCTTTCCTTCTTCTTCAGAGAGAATTTGTAAAAAATGTCATGAAGGTTGGATATTTTTCAGGTCCAGATGCTACTTCTTCTCAAACGAGAGCAGGAGCTGGAATGCCAGTCGTAGCCAGTGTCAGTCTAAAGGCGCTGAATTACTTGTGGTCAGCAGCGATGATGAGCAGGTTGGGATATCTTTTGTATTTTTCAATGCATGTAAAATAATTTGAAAAACTTTTGTTCACATCTTCCAGTTTTGTGCATTTTTACTTATTTCTGATGCTTCACTAACAATAAATATCTCTTTCAAACAGCATAAAGGCCTTTTGGCTGGTCATTTTCACAAGTATGACCATTTTCTATGCTCAGAGTTAAGCAGTAAATCTGTAAACTTAAGTTGACTGTGTCAAGAAAACTATTTTATGAATGCTGTATTTCTTCCACTTAATTTATCAAAGCAAGATTCTTTAGCGTACTATTTAATGCACACTGTAAAAAGGTATTGCAAGCAAAGAGAAACAGCCATTAGCTATGTATGAAAATTCCTTAAACATGTTTAAGATGTACTGCTTTCTCCTCAAGGGTAGCTGTAGGAGACCTGGACATATTCAGAGTGCTGAAATAAAAAATATGTGACATGCTGTTTGTACCTTTATGTTCCCTGGCAGTGGTTTGTGTCAGTGAGGAGTTAGAATGTGTACCATGAGGGCAAGCGGATCTGGATTGGAATGTTTGACTTAGAGAAAGAAGAAGAGTGGACCTGGGTGAATGGCAGCCCAGTCACTGCTATGTTCCAGTAAACAATGATTCACTATTATCTGTCTACACTGTTTGCTTTCTTCCTACAGCCCAGAGTCCTGTTTTTTAAGTTAACTGGTCATTGCAAATTACCCGTTGTGTGTGTGTGTGGGTGTGCCTACCCTGTGATGAATTTGCATCCAATCCAGGGTATAATCTCCTAGCCTAGTGCCCAGTGACTCTGGGAAAGTTTCCAGACTACCACAGCTAAGACCAGGATTAGCATTGAAGAATATTAGATGAAGGGATGAATGGATGGATGGATAGATGGATGTAAGTCACCGTTTTTAAATTGTCCAGTCACTGGGCATATCCTGTGATAGTCCTTGCATAAATCTTTTCAGCTGAGCACTTATGTAAATCCAGTGGATACAAACATCTCAGAAAAGTATGAATAGTTGCTCAGTTTCTGTCCTATGCATGTACTTTGATGGCTCATGAATAAACCTCATGACAGGTATTGGCTTCCAAGGGTCGGTGCACCAGGGGAGCCAGATGACTGGATAAAAAGTGAATCCACTGGGCGAAGACTGTGAACATATAAGCAGTTTCCTTAGTGAGCAGAACTTCTGGATGGATGGGTCATACGATATGCTGTACCAGTGGATTTGTGAAATGGAACTATAAAACATTCATCTGCTTTATTTTGTGACATAAATTTCTTTTACTGTTGTCACAACTTAATTACTTCCATTTGTCTTTTATCAATCGAAATAGGGAAAAAAAATTGCTGACCTGTAAGAGATTAGAGCTTATCTCATACTAAAAGTTTCCTACTCAAATCTTTGCTATAATTTCTAATCTCTTAATCTCTCTCTCTCTCTGTATATATATATATATATATATATATATAAATTTAATTATTACCAATGTGTGCATGCATAGTTGCTAAGTACTTTTCAAAGTGCATAAGTAATGAGTAATAAGTAATGCCCCCTGAACTGCTGTTTAAATATAGATTATTAGCTGTCTTTGACTAATAATTCACATATCTGATTTAATTAATGATGGCAGGCACATATAAAACTCTTCTTCACTTGGAATTCTCCTAAAAGAGAGCAGTGGAAACCTGCCTATTAACTTCATGTACTTCTCATTTAAATGTTCCATGATATGTACTGAATACAGCGTTCTGATTATTAATAACATGATGTGAAATATTCTAATATATATAATAAACTCAATTATGCATATAATGTATTGTGTAAGGATTTGATTTAAATCATTAGCATAGTGACATGCTGGTGTTCAGGTAAATAAACTGGTAATATTGTCTTCTAAATGAATCTGTGATTAAAACTGTGACCATTCCAGGTATCTATAGAAAACTAAGACTAAGGTTACTTGTTGCTCTATTTTTAAACGTGCATGAATTAAATACTGTCAGAAGTAGTAACATAAATGTAAGTGTTTTAATTAAGAAAGACTTCTGTTATTGTAAGCATGAGCAAGGCATTCAAATTTCTCTGCTAAGTATAAAGCTGCACAATTAAATACATTGTACAACTGTGAGCAACATAACTCACATTTAATTTTAAATAGCTGTACGCTAAAAACAGTAAAGGCATTTTGTCCCTGTTTTTAGTTCTCAAAAGAACTACATCTTCCACTTTTCTAAGAACTGAGCATGTTTTTAGTTTACTTTAGCATTTTTGTACATTCGCTTCCTTTCCGTTTAGACTGGTGTTTTGGAAGAAGTATATGGGAATATCTTCTATTACAAAACATGCTTTTAGGTTAACATGTGATGTAAAGCCAAAAAATTTTAGATAGTGCGGGAAATTGCATAAACAGACATCTGAAATTGGTATCTGTGGAGGGTCCTGCATAATATTACATAACCTTTTATATTATACTCACTGTATACTGGGCAAAATGCAAACCCTTATAAATGCTGTGCTGCTTCTTAGTTTCATTGTTGCAAGCTTTAAATGTATTTGATTCTAAAAATACTTTTATAAGTACATGAACTGAAACCCACATATAAAAATAATCCCATACAAAAGTCCAGGTGAACAATGCTGCATCCTCTAACACAATCACTTTCAAAATGTAACATTAATTATACTAGCATATCTAGCAATGGCATGCAGCAGAAACCATTAAAATTAATAATATAGAGTAAAATAAGAAGTAAATGCACAAACAAACTCATGTGGTTAAAGCTGAACTGGGAATGAACTGCATTCTCTTAAATTCGTAAGTTTTATTGGGTTCTCCTCAGAATCATTTGCCTAAACAAAGTTTTATTTTTGTTTACATTATAGGATAATAATTAAGAAAGCATACTGTAAGTGTGACAATAAATTTGATTCCATTGTTGAACAAAAGCATAGTATACTGTATTGTAATAAACAGAGAAAGGAAAAATGCATGAAGACTAAAAAAATACAAGTAGCAGGGAAGGAGCAACAATAAAGTTTGTTTCTTTTTTTAAAATATATTCACTTTCACAGTTGCTTTGATTGTCGTTGTATCCCTCAACCACCGAAGACACTGGTACCCGCTGTTTACCCCGACTTGCAACCCCTGTATCCCCCAACTTTCACACCCTACATACGATGAGTCCTGAAAAGAAAAGGATTTGTACACTGAATAAATGCCATCTGTCTTTATCCTATTAAAGCACAGCCATTTCGTCACAAAGCGGAACTGTGATCTTAGTCATTTCCTTGCAGGGCTGCCGTTTACAGCCCCAGCTATGATATCCTGAAGAGCAGAAACCTATGTGGGGAGGGCCACAAGGAACTGAAACTCAGAGACATCAGCAGGCCGACAGGAAATTGCAATGAAATGAGTCATTCTTTAGTGGTCTGTATCAGATCGTTGTGTGCTAACTTCATTCCAACATGGTGTATCTCTGGCAGGCTTTGCTCCTAGCCCTTTCTGTGTGGTGCTGCTGCAAGGCTGACGTGGGTGACTTCACTCCCTGCACCCATTTTTTCTACAGCGGCTTTCCCCCAAAGGGACTCCAGGGGGTCCCCATTTGCCAGCGCTACATGAACAAGTACCAGTTTGCCACCTTGTACAGCCGGTCACACCGCAGACCCTGGTTCTCTGCCTATGTGTTCTCCACACCAACTGGCAGGAGGCCCAAGGTGGAGTGGAAATTTGAGCCACAGGTAGGTCCAATACAGTACAGATCTTCAAGTGCTGGAAGTCAGCTAGCTTCAAGACAATAGACACACATTGAGGCAGATAGAAAAGCCAGTTTTCTGTAAAGACAAAAGTTGTTGTTCTCGAGGTGTATGTGGCAGCTGTACAATTTTGCTGCCGGTTAGGATTTCGATCCTGGAAGCAAGACAAGTTTTGAGCTAAATTAAACATGCTTTAGAGAAACTTAAAAGGCAGTAGTCCTGAGAGCAGGGTGACAATGTTTGCAAAAATACTAAACTCAGAAATCAGCAGACTGAGTTGCTTCTGCAAAAGGGTAAAGCAGATCACTGAAGTGAAGTGAAACTCGTGTGTGAGTTTGCACGTGTGTGTGTGTGTGTGTGTGTGTGTGTGTGTGTGTGTGTGTGTGTGTGAGGCAGGCACATGCCAGCACAGTTTAACCAAAGCACATGAAGATACCACAGTTGTGCTGTTGGTACCTGGAAGAAAAGACATTTCAGCTTCAGTCTGGGGCCAGATGGTTTCCTTAAAGCAAAGGGAAAACCAGTGGGCCCTGAACCACCTTTCAATCTACTTTCCATAGACGTTTACAACTGTGCTTCTTATTCATGGTGCTATTTGTGACTTAGTGTGTATTTGTTCACTTTGGCAACATGTTGAGAAGGGCACTGTATAAAAATAAATGCCATACTTAGAGTTTTTTCTTCTGATACAGTATGTCTGTCTGCTCAGAGTGAAAAAGAAGTTATTCACATGTCCTTGTTTTGTTGATGTGGAAAGAAGTGAAGCTGTAGTGTTTTTGAGATGGCAACATCTTTCACTTGTTAATTACACTTGTGCTACACTTCATGCTTAGATTTTTTGTTTTTTTTGGAAATAAAAAAACATGAAATGATTAGACTGATCTTTTCTGTAGCTGGCCAACCCTAAAGCAGATGGCAACATGATACCCTTTCCACCAGGAAAAGTCGATCAGAATGTGGCAGATAGCCAGGCCATACAACTGGACTACATCAATTCCAGCTACACCCGTGGCCACCTGAATCCCAGCTTGCATCATCAGCTCATTCAGGACAGGGAATCCACATTTACACTCACCAATGTGGTTCCCCAGAAGGCAGAGTCCAACGATGGGCCTTGGGAAGGCATGGAAAACCGTGTAAGCCAGTACCTCCGTACGTACTGCAAGGGTGACGCGTACGTGGTGACAGGGGTAATTCCCTACAGGGAAGAAAAGTGGCTAAGGAACCGTGTTGGAATTCCTGAGTACCTGTGGTCGGCCTACTGCTGCCCCAGCTACAGCTCAAACCTGCCACACCGGCTCATCTCTACTTTTCCCACCTTTGCGGCAATTGGCCGCAATGACCCAAACAGCACTGAGGAAATAGTCCCTATAGATAGGAACAAAAAGATCTGGGGGTATGACGTGAGGTACATGCCCCTGCCCATGCTGGAAATGTTTCTCCAACAACGTCTGGGGGTGGCCTTCAGCGTGTTCCACAACCAGTGCTCTACACCCTCAGCAGCCAAGCCTCACCATAAAACTGATTACATTTCAAAACTGTATGGCAGCAACAAGATTTCAGCACAAGAGTTTCCACTACTATGATCTGAAGGAAAAGCAATGACTGAAGATGTTTCCATAACAAGCAAATGTTGGTACTGTGTACAGAGATATGTGTAAAAAATACTCTCTGAAGTATGATAAAAAGTTTTAAAATTGCATATTAAATGTCCGAAAGCACATACAATTTCAAAATTGTATTTTAATTACTATGTAGATGAATAAGAAAATAAGGCATTTGCCGCAATACAAAAATATACTATTATAGAAAAAATTTAAAAATTTGGCATAACTTGTTACTTTTGTGTAATACTGCTCTGTATATTACCACATGCTTTGCTGCATCAAACAACTGTTCCCATATTTAATATGCTAATGTGTACTTTCTACATGGCAAAGGAGACAAACCCGGAAGCTGTGTTATTGTCATTTTTAATTACACTTTCTTTTTGGATCGACATCCACAATGTATTGCAAACCAAATAAAATACAACAGTTAAACGTGTTTGCGTGTGAAGTGTAGGATGTTTAAATTTAACAAGTGGCGTTAACTTCTGCCATGCATAGCACACTGCTGATAACATTAGCACCCTAAACATGTGTTTATGGTGCAGTGTTGCACACATTTGTCTTGTTTAGGTTNGTTAATGCATAGCACACTGCTGATAACATTAGCACCCTAAACATGTGTTTATGGTGCAGTGTTGCACACATTTGTCTTGTNCTGCCATGCATAGCACACTGCTGATAACATTAGCACCCTAAACATGTGTTTATGGTGCAGTGTTGCACACATTTGTCTTGTTTAGGTTTGTATCAGTGTTGACAAATAAAAGCATATTTTTCATAGTTTTTTTTTATGATCCATGCATTCATCCACACATTACTTGAAAATCATTTTTATCCTGGTCAGAGTCACAGTGGTCCAGAGCCTATTCAGGAATCCACTATGAAACAACACCCCGGGTGGGATGCCAGTCCATCACAGGATAGATATTTGTCATATTTTTTTATATTTTCTGATATTTAAGCAAATACTGTCTATGCCCCATGATACTTGCTGTGCTACTAATGACACTGTAAAGCTGGAAAACTGCACCTAAAAAACTGTCACAGAAAATTAGTTTTTTCCCCCTATAGGTCAGAGAAGAGCTGATAATATGTTTCATGGAATACACAGCTTGCTTAATAGAAATCCCTGACAGACATTTTTAAAATTAAATTGAAAGCAAGGTTCAAAATCTTTATTAAACAAGAAATGAACATTTTATTTGTCTGATGCACATAGAGATATGATAATGTTGTGATCCACAGTACTATGCTGCACGGTCTAAATGAGCTAAAAATAAGACATGTTCAGTGTCTGAGAATCTGAAATTCTGAACAGTGACTGATGTTTGAGAAGCTGCAGTTTTCAGTAAATATCAAAATTTTTGTTACTTTAATCTTTGAATGTATATCAAAGCTGCCATCACATTTGGTTCTATATTACCATATCTGTTTCTCATAAAGACCTTTAATATTTCATTTTTACAATTTTCTCTAGCTACAAAACATTGTGGCAAAATTGTGAAGGACAAGACAATTTCTGCAAAACAGGAACTTTATGCTAAATCCTGGACTGCCATTTTACCAATGAAGAATTTACTTGTCATTTGCTGAAAGGGTGTAATATTATGTAGTTTTTGGGTAATTGAGCCCACAAAAAAAAAAAAAAATTCTTGCTAGCAGCTTTATAAGTAGAGGTAGTGGAGGCTTTGGATGTATATGGCAAAATTGACAGTTCCTTGAGAACACAATTGCTTTTGTTGCTGTATTCATGTTACACCCGGCTTTTATTGCAAAATTTGGTACTATTTTGACACAAAAATATCTTTCATAACACTTAAATAGCAGAACTAGACAAATCAGAATGTCAAACAGCTTTTATGTAATATGCAACTCAAACTTATTCAGGCCCCAGTGTTTGAAATAAATATTTAATGTGCAGTTTGTTTTGTCGAACTTGTTAACTAACTAGATTACTGAGTAGATATAAGAGATAGATTTGATATTGCTACATATTCCTAGTTCTTTTTTATTTACTTGAGTCTCATTGCTTTGCAATAAACTAGCTCCACATTTTTGATCTATGCAGTTTTGCACCTTATGCTCCCGGACCGCTGTGTGAGGAGAAATGATTATTGAGAACGAAAAGGCCAAAGGCCGTGTAGTTGCAGATCAGCTGTGTCGTGTAGCAGAGGGCCACAGAGTGCAAAATTAATGATAACAGAGTAGGTGAAGTGAAATATTTAAAATAAATAACAGTTTACTGTAATGAACTGTGACTGTACTCACAAGTGGTAAGACCAGTTGATTGTCAGTTATGGTGGGTGATTCGCCTCTTTTATTAGTCATTTCAAATATTCAGTTCCATCCTATGAGCTTCTTAAGCCTTATTACCTTCTTTTAAAATTTTTTCACAAGCTTTTCTGCCTTTTTGGCCCCAGTTGGCCAGATCGCAGTTCATGTATGAGACTAAAATAGATACCCTGCATAGACACACAGAAACAAATGAACATGAGATGAGATACTTCAAAATATGTTCTTTACCACTTTTTGTACTTCACAGTAACATACAGCATATCTATGTGGGTATGTGTGGAACAGAAATGCAACATACACATTTTTTGGTTTCTTCCACATGAATTTCACATAATGCATTTGTGCTCTGCGTCTTAGTGAGAGGTCTGTTGCACAAACCCAGGAGCTAGTATTGAAGACTAGCTGCGTTATATCAAAAAAGCTTATATAAGCGCTGCATATACTGAGGTTTATCAGTATACGTGGTATAAGTATAAATACTAAAAGAAAACTAAAGCAATTTCAAACTTCTCTAATTCCTTAAACCACAATGTATTCCATCGATCTACTGATCTCAGTAGTTAAATGTACCCACACATTCATAAACAAGGAGGCACGGAGAAATGAAACTTTTGAGGAACAAAATAATCCCTTAAGCTTCCCCCTTTGAACACAGCCACAGTCAGAGTTGAGCATCTTGTGCATCATTATTAGTCTTGTGTCTCAGCTATTTATAGAACTGAGCATTCTGTAATGAATAATATTTAAACAGTAATGCTCATATTGTAATCTGATACATGTCAGTCAGTCACAGTAATTTCTTTGTTCTGCTCAAATAATATTTCTAAAACAAACCAACATAAAGTCAATTATATACAATATTGGAAACATGACACCTCAAAATTTTATTTTCAGAATGCCTTAGTGAAATGTGAGTTAAGTCTTCAAGCAACACAAAGGAGCAACCCATTTGTTATGTGGAAACTAATAAGTTCTCAATTTTTCTCCTATTTCACTGCATTTCCATAAAGAACTGAAAATGCTAAACATTTTTCTCTGGAGATTATTAGGAGATAGCTCAGAATCCTTGGTTATGATGCCATCAGCACAGAAGCTGAATCAGATCCTGAAGTGAAAACAGTGAGTCAAGCAAACTTGGGAGGCAGCTAGACTGAGACAAATTTATCCATTTGGACGAAGGAACTCTTGAAAGGTAACTATATGTGATCATTTCCAACAAATGGTGATAAAACTTTTGCAAAAACAAATTTTAACCTCCTCTGTCTCCTGCTGTACTCTCTCTGATCATTTTTATGACATTTTACCCAGGAGAAGCCCAGGTTAGCCATTGCTAAGCAAGATGCCATTTGAACACACACAGACACACACACACATACACAGAGAATAAACCATTTAGAGTGACCAATTAATCTGAATCTCTTTGAGAATGTTTTTGCACTGTGGGAGGAAACCATTGCAGATTCAAGGAAAACATACAAATACCATACACATTTGAAGTCACACTTGATCAGCCCAGGTGATGTGAGGGAACAGCACTACCCAATCTTCAACTGTACATATGTTATATATACAGTATATTTTAATCCAGATGTTCCCTGTTCTGAAGTTGATCAATATAAATAAAAGTTTACCATAGCAGGCAAACTAAAAACTCAACCCTCTCGTCACACGTGTGGAAAAATGTAATATCTCATGCAAATCCAGCCTTATTCTTCAATATATAGCACCAGGAATGCCAAAGTGTAGTTTTACACTACTATTTCAGCAATTTCATTATGACAGATTATGAGATTTAAATGCTCATTACTTTACTTTTCTGTCAGGTATGTTAACATTTATATTTCTCTGCTTGAGTGAGAATTCAAGAGTCAGTAGCAAAAGTTTGAAAACCATGCCCTTTAGAAAAAGTATACTGCTGCAAGAGATCATTCTTTAAAGAATACTGTGGTCAGGGTTTGGTATAAGCGCAGTCATTAATTTCACTGAATGTAGAACAATACTTTTAATAATAAATGAGGTTCAATTTGTTTTCGGGACCTATCATGATTTTATGACAAATTTGCAGAAATATTCTTTGACTCAAATGACTACAGTACAGATCAGGGTAAGTATTTTTGAGTTTAAATCAACTCATGGTGACTACTTGTGTGGGTTTCATGGAAAAGGAGTGCAAGTAAATGATTTACCATTGCTTTCTCCTAAGCTTGTCTTTCGACTGCAGCACAGCACCCATGCAAACACTGAGAGGACATGCAATTTTGAAAAAAGACAGAGTGAGGTGAATCAAAACGCACAAAAACTGTCATGATTCAACATTCAGTATCCATATCTGAACAGAAAGTAAATATGCACCCCTTCAGACAAACCTTTTGGACACTATTGTGGATTTCCCTCTCATAGTGCAGCGCTTTAACCCCAAGAAACAACCTGTGTAACCTATAACAGCTATAGAAAAGCCCACAAGATGTTGCAGTGTCAGTGGCAGACTGCTCACACTTCAGATGTGGCTACTAGACTCTTTTATAGGAGATCTTACACAAGAGGAACATAAAATCTATTTTAGTAAGTCCTGTCTACCTTTAAAAACTGAAGAGTTATTTGCAAAACAGCTGCATCAACCGCATTTAATGATTAATATCTCTAAAACTTTCTGATCAGAGTTAGTGACAGCTGCTATATTTGCCTTGTGCTACCTTCTGCAGCGAAGACAGAAGCAGCTGTCAGCAATTAAGGAGCACTGCAGGCCACTGCTGCCATCACATTGTTTACCAGAGCCAGCTTTGTGTCCTGGTACCGTGCGTTCAGCCGAACACTCTGTGAGTGGACAGTGCAGCCCAGCAGGGGGAAGGGACAAGGCAGCTAAAGGGGTGAGAAACAAAGGGTGACACCAAAATTCATAGACTGCTAAGGAATGGGTGAAGTCTTTACTTTCAGGATGGCAAATGACATCTGCCCTTTTGCATACCAGTTTTAGTAAACTAGCAATGCCAGTGATACTTTGTTAAATTTAGCATTGAGTCAGTTGTATTTGTTATTATTTATACATTATCCTCTGATAATGGATCTATCTATCAGTCCGGGAGCATCCATCCAAGGATCCTCTAGCAGTTTTTAAACTCTGTTTTTCATGCTTCTTCAGTGACAAAATCAACTAAACAACTTCCTGTTTTCTACTTCCTATTTCCTGTCACCTGACAGTCTCAACCAATCAGAATGAATATGGTTAATTTAACTCAGAACTGAAACAGATGACTCAGTAACAACATTTATAAATGAACTGCATAAATATAGAATTATTCATTTAAACCATTTAAAGTGGTTTTATAACAAGAATGTCTTTGCACAATTGTAAATAACATTTCTTTTGTGGCTTGTGACAGTAAAACATTTTTTCTTAGGATTGTTGATAAACTTTATCTCCTTACAACCACCTATCTCATTTCTTGTGTGTTTTCTGGTCTCATTATGATGTTTTTTCAGTGTGTTTTACACCATGGCGCCGGAGAAACTACATTTTGTTCTCTCGTAACATTTGCACAAGTGTAATATAACAATAAAGTGGATCTTGAACATTTTAAAGGCACAAGTGAGACCAATGGTCCAAAATTATAATCAGAAATAAAGTAAACAAAAATAATGTGCCTGATGTGTGATCTAAACTTGTAACAGTTAAGCATAGTGGTGGTTGGTTCAGGGTCTAACACAGTGCAAGGAGGAGCAGAATATTATTTGTATAGTTTGATGCATGACGAAAGATATTGTTTGCACTGTGAAGTTTTCTTCCTCAGTGACCGGAAGCAGCTACCAGAGGGAGTAGATTGTGTCCAGGATGGGACACAACGGCAATGCTTTTACCTGCAGGTCTCCTCATTCCGGAGACATACAGGTCCTGCAGTGAAGCAATTCTGCTGTCGATGATCTTCTCAGCCATCCTGATGGTCTGCACTGGTCTATAATTTCCTCTTTCCCTGTGTAGATGTAGCAGCAAACCAGATGGCGATGCCTGATGCGAGCATGCTGTCTATAATGGCAGTGTAAAATTGCATCAGTGTATCTGCACCAGGATGCTTAGAGATTCACTTGCTGGTGGTACTTGGATTCATCACCATTAGTGATCAGGCCACTGACAGTGATGTCTGCAAATTTTATCAGTTTGACAAATGGGTAACTGGGAGCACAGTCATTAATATAGAGAGAGTAAAGGAGAGGGCAGAGAACACAGCCCTGTGGTGCTCCAGTGTGGAGTAACTGGTGCCTCTATAGTCACTCTCCTGCATAATTCAGGATATCAGTTTAGTAATTTGGATACTAATAGAATTTCAGAATTTTTGCCTCACAAATATGTTGGTTTTGTTTTTGTCTTGCATAAAAAAACAAAAATTCATTTTGGTTATAGTTTTTAAGTTTAAATGATGACATGATTATATAACTGATTTTCATAAAAATTCTTTTAAAGCGACATCCAAATTTACTTAACCGTGATTTTATGAAACAGTTACACCTAAATAGGGAGAGATAGGCGTAAAGTCTTAAAATTTTGCATCTTCTAAATGGTGACTTTTATGTTCAATAGCTGATTGTTGTGCTTCACCTCAAATGTAACGGAGAAAGGGCATCATTACATACCAGTTTTGGTCTCTGACTCCAGTCAGACTTAGATTTGTATCTTAGTCACTTTATTAGTTTGGTAATTGTTGGGCAATCAGAATATGATGTGGTGACTGGTGACACACTGTGGAGCATCTGGTCTTAAGACTGACCGTTGGTGGAAGTAACCAGTGACTGGTCAGGACTTATTGGTCTTTATTGGTCTTATCAAATTAACCACACTGAAAAATCCCCTATAAAGACACAAGAACGAACAAACCATATCAGGTAACAAAACTGGAAGAGAAACACCACAAAAAAGTCAATAAAAAACATCCACAAAGCTCCAAACTAACACAAAACTAAACAGGCAGCTCTCCAAAAACCAGTCATAAAACCTCTGTTTTAGAACAGGTTTCCATAAAGGTATAATAGCTGCAGTTTGCTGCAATGAATCTGCTGATAGGTCAAACTCTGATGATTCCTATAATGGTAATGATCCATGGTAAAAGAACACGCTTCCTAGTGATACCAGCTGGGATTTCAGAAGAGTCAGGGCAGTATCATTACTTAAGTACAATAACCACAAGTCTTAAAAATTTCCATGGCAGATATATGTGGCAGAAAAGTATATAAAAAAATCAGATAGGAAAATTGCTGAAAAACTAAATGAGCTAAAAGACTGCTGTTAAAGCTGCTCGATAACCAAATGCATTGAAAAGGAACCCAATCGAAAATGGCAGAACACTCCGGCAGCTCAGCTCAGTGCACCAATGTCGGCATTACCTCAATGGAAAATCCAGAACTGCACCTATTGGCTCAAAAGTACAAAATTTTGATCAACATTAAGAATAAGATATCAACAGAAGCAAAAAAAGACGGCACATGAAGGAACAAAAGTAGAGGCTGAAAAGTAGCAGTTCATGGAGCAACACTGGACATAAACATCAGATGAACTGTAATGGCCCACATACATTTTGACACTGAAAAATAAGGGGCCTCTGTTAGATCTGAGTTTCTGAAAAAAAAAGCCCTTCTGTCCTGATTTTTTTTCCCAAAAGCTATGCTAAACTGTAGAATTCTAAAAACTGTTATAAAAGCTACAAATGTCTGATTTTTTTGCAGGCTTCAGTGTCATTGACTGAAGAAATTCTGTTTCAGGTATTACTATGAGATTCATGATCAGAACATGGAAAAAGCCTTTCAGACTGTCAAATAAAACTATGGAACTTTAAAAAAATTCCATATTCTGGTTTCATATTTCAGCTGCTGTTCATCAGAGTGCAACCTTTATTGTCCCACAGCAACACAAAGTCCACTATATTAGCTAAGACTCTGCAAAACAACAGAAACTACAATATCAGCCAGACTGCAGAAGTCAAGAGATGTACATAAAGCAAATATTCCAACATATCTGTACAACTCAAATTTTCTTTCCAAGCACCTTTATTTATACAGATTGGCACTTAACTGGAAAAAATCATCTCAAGCTCAGAGCTGCTACAAGCAACAGCAGGACTTGAAACAATTGCACTCATGCTGCAAGTTTGGGTTCTTCAATACATTCCCAACAGCCCCAAAGCAAAGACCAAAAAATTGCATCTACTTCAGAATAATACTGTAGACTGAAGCCTTCCTCATATTTCTGAAAGCAGTTTGAACCAGCTTTTCACAGATACCTATCAGTCTCAAAGAGTGTCTTGGTAAACAGTGAGGTGACATTTTTATCTAATTCAGCTTTAGCAATATTTCACCAGTTCTGCTAGAGCAGTTCAGGGTAATACTTAGCTCAAGCGCTGTAGCAACAGGAGTCAGGTTTGAACCAACAGCGTGGACGTTGCAAATGAGTGCCTTCAACCTACTGAACTGAATACTACCTTTTGTCCATGTGTACTTTTAAAGAATTATATTTTGCCAGTATAAGCAGAAAATACCCTTTTTGTACCATTTTTGGATTATATGCCAACATGAAAGGCTTATAAAACTAAAATTTTTAAGGATGAGCGTTTGATGTGTCACTGAATCTCTTCCCAGCACTTTGCCTGTCTAACTGAAATGAATTGTAATGACGTTATAAGAGCTCTCTTCACCCGTCAGAGGGGGACAATCTTTCAGTCTGGACTCACTAGATGGCACCATACACACTCATACACATGCAGTCACAGCGAGAAGTACTCCTACGCAGAACTGGTACGCTGACCGGCTGAAAATTTACTGTTATCACTTTACACCGCATCCCCCGTACTCATTAGCTTCACTTAAACTTTTAATTTATTATTTTTGGGGTTACTTGTGTTATTTATTTAAAGTAAGTCTCAGAACAGGGGGTCATATTGCCTTCCTACAGCATGAACAGTGTGAAAGATCTTAATGAATTGAGATTTAAAACATCAGTTTAAGTGCAGTTACTGGGTCATGCTGTTTTTGGCAGGCAAACAAGTTTTTCTTGAATCTAAAATAACTGCTCAGATTTCCAAGACACGTTGTTCAAATCAAGAGGCTGAAAACAGGGATTTAACTATGTCTGACTTAGATGCCTTTCCTCAAGCCCCTATTCTGTACTGACAGCCTAAAAGCCTCCTTGAAAGGCAAATTAGGTATACTCTTTTTAGTCATTTTTGCTTTCATATTCAAACAGAACAGAAGGCTAAAGATCATGTCGAGAGGACGCAGGGCCTCAGAGTTCAGAAGAAGGAATGCAGCATCACACTTGGACATAGGTGAATACATGTTGAATAAAAAAGTAAAAGATGCCATTTGAGAATCAACTTCGAGACTAATAGAAAGCAAGAAATCGGTGACTACATTTGCCTTGCAGAAATTACTTCTCTGTTTTGCAACTACTATAATAATAATAATAATAATAATAATAATAATAATAATAATATATTTTTAAGGAAGAACTCATTAACCAGGACAGTAAAGGTTAGACACACCACATCCATAGCCAGTGCATCACAGGCAAACATTTAGCTGTACAGTCCTGTATGCTAAATAACCTTTTTTTCCAATTTCCATTTTTTTCTGCACTGAACAAAATATCACATTTTCATAATTTAAATGACTTAAGAAACTACATATTGTTTTTTGTATTTATCTGAGCAGCTAAAAGTGAGCTCACTGACATGCACTTATTATGTAATAAATAAACCAAAGTAAATTTCAGATTTATATCCAGCTGTCCATCCATTATCCTTAACTGATTTTCTTGGTCAGAGTCACTGTGGCCAGGAGCCTGTGCCTAAAGCATTTTTGGGATGGGTACATCCTGGAAGAGACACAGCTAACCTGAAGCACGTATCTGAGGGAGGAAACCCATGCAGAAAACACGCAAACTCCATACAGACTGAGCTGGACATGCATGAGTAAGAGAGTGTTTCATACAAGTCTTTGTGGGCGTACTTCTGTGCACTCAAGGCTCCAAGGGTTCTGCCCTTTGAACATGGCTTATGACTTCAATAAGCCTATTAAGCCCTAAAGGTATCTTTGAAGGAAAATATGATATTGTTCTGCACTGGTTAATGCTATTATTTGCAATGTATTGGGACTCAGTGCATTGCTGAGACTTTTAAAGAAGTTTTAGTTTTATATATAGAAATATATAAATGAAAATAAAGGGTGGGAAATAAATGATTTTTTCAAAATGTCAGCATTGAATCCCAGTACAGTACAGCTTTGTTGTATTATTTCTGTTAAAGTGTGTGAACAAATTTTCTCTTTCAGACACTGGAGTCTCAGTGATTAGGTAATAAAGGTTAAAAAAGGTTCACCAAGTTGTTGTCCTTCAGTGACACGCACATTATTGAGGGATGTAATATGCTAATGTTAATGTGCCCATGTGCCTTGGGTTTCTTGTGCATTGCTGGCATTTTATGTGCCCTTTGTGCAGACCTGCATGTCTCTGCTCTGTTTTTTATTAGGGCCTGAAACTTCTCATTGTTATGTTCTTAAAACAAAGGCTAGTGAAGCCCTTGGAGTCTTTTGTCTCTATATGTGGAAATTCACCAGATGCCAAAGACTTCTGCAACCAAAAGCATTCTCTCGGCAATTTCGCAACAATATACTTATGTATGAATGAAAAGAATACAAGACATACAATAATAACACATACAGTGAACAAAAAATGAACAAATAAATGAACAAATAAATAAGAGTTGACACTAAAGAGTAAATCATAAGGACATAATCATGCAAAATAATAATAAAAAAATTGACTATGCTTCATCAAGAGAATATGAGAAATGCATGAAAAAGGACTCTGAACTCTGAACAAATTACAGATGAAAATATTTAAAGTGAAATATATTTTAGTATGAGTTAATATGCAATTTAATATGCAGGTTTGGAAAGGAAAATTTGACAACTGATAATTTGAAAGCAGATGTGGATCACAAAATCTACATGTGGCAATGGGAACAGCGGTCAAAAATCATGACAGTCTATGCCAAATAAGAAAAAAATTGCAGCTGAAAGGACACTTAAGAAAAAAAAACTAAAAACGGCAATAAAAGTGTTCTTGGAAATGGCTGCATAATGAAGCCAACACATATGTGACCCAGTCTCAGTCTGGACTAACAACCCCAAAAAGCTGGGCTCCTGCGTAGTGGGGGAAAGTAATAGTCATCTTTGACCCTTTGTCAGGACAGGTTTACATTTTGAAAAAGCTGAATGATGCAGCCCACACATTGTCTGCTGTAAGGTGATAGACATGGTAATGGCTTTTTAATGGAAAGTGCAGTGGGAATCATTGGCCCAATACCTGCTCTGCATCGCTGTATAATGGACAAGAAATAGAAGCCATTTCATGTGCATCCTATAGTACAAACACTGCTCCCCTCACAATATTTCTGTGTTTCAGGACAGTAACACATCCCACAGCCAAGTATGGACCCCACCGTCATACTCGTATATAACATTTTAACAATTTACTAATATTAAACACAGTGTGGCTCAATGTCTGTGATCAGACGTGTCATTAAAAATAATATGCCCTCACCTTGTTTTTAACTAAATGCTCACTTCACGCTATTATGTTGTAATATGAAAAACATGCACCTTTTTGTTATTAATAGGGATCTTCACATTTGCTTATTTATAAAACCCTCTTTTTGCGGGGTTTGTGAAATTTGAAGTGCAGAAAATAAATAGTTCTGAATTATCCTGTGAGATGTTTGAACAAGATTTGAAGATAAAGTCCCCGAATTGATGTGAGGATGATATTGGAGGGGGTTTAAACTTCACAGTGTGATTAATACGGCCCTACAGTCCTTCTTGTGCCATGTTTGAAGGAAGGTAGATAGATTGTGGATGAGGGTGCAGTGTTTGGCACCTTTACTTTGATGAATACGCTGTCAGTGTTCGCAAAGAGACGTCGCACAAACAAATGTTTAAATAATTGCTCTGTAAGTGTAAATATTAAACATCCATTGGAGAGGATTATGCATGAGTGTCACGCAAAGGACAGGACAGGCAATCAACAGAACTAAATGAGAGAAGGAAAAAAAAACAATGGGAGCCTTTGTGTTTACTTCACATTTTTCAGTTTAGAAAATCCTTGACATTAATCTGCCCTTAAGTATTTTAAAGATCATCTGGGGGATGAATGGAAGCAGAGGGTTCATCCTCACAAAGTGGCCTTGCCAAATAGACTACAGTCAAAATAATCAATAACAATGCAGATAGTCACAGTTCAAATAAATGTGGTAAAATGTTCTGTAAGTGGGGTCTTTGACATATTCAGAATATAAAAGCAGTACAGCTACACTGATTTGTGTGTTGAGTGTGTTGGAATGGCCTATAGAACAGTCTTAAACTTTGTGAGATGGACAGCTTGCAGAAGATGGCAAAGATGTGGATGAACCCCTCTCTGGTGTCCTCCATTTAATTACTAGGTCTGTTGAATGAGTTTTGTGGATCAAGTGCTGAGCGCTGTGTGGGACTGACTCAGCTGGAAGGAAAGACAGACCCCCCCCCCCCCACACACTTGTGCTTTCACGATGACTGCAGCGTGAATGACAAAACCAAATTATTTATAGCGCTGGATAAAGAGCCAAATCTGTGCAGGCCCACTGTGCTACATGACACAGTGCTGCTGCAGATGTGAAAGATCAGTAATATTAAAAATTTTAGGACAACTTAGTAAAAAATATTTTATACTGATTACTGTGTATTGTAAAAATAAGCCCATTCCAGCTTCCCAGAACCACTGTATGTACTGTGTCTAAGAGAATATATTTGGAAATTATAATAATAATGAAAAAGACACTTCTTTGAGAAGCAATTTTGTACATTTTCCTCTTGTTTGGGAAGCACTAATGTTGTCTAAAAGCTGTTTTTTGATTTTTGTTTTTTTTGTTTTTTTTTTGCTTTTTTTGCTTTTTTTGCAGGATCCTTTTTGAAGGATCTTGTTCTTGGTCAGGGTCTCCTGGGGTGCTAATAATGTAAAATGTACATAGTGGATGTAAAATTTATGAAGCAATGTGAAATGTTTTTATTTATTATGACTTTGGCAATGATCAGATTGCATTTTAGGAGGCATTCCTGCAGAAGTCCAGATAATTACAAGTTGTTTGCAAACTTTTCCTCAAAACTATAATTATGAAGAAGATACTTTGTGAAATGCATAAAGGAACATGATGAAGTCTCCAGCATAAATGGCATAACAATTTATTATGAACTAATATAGATCTTATCTGTGACCTGCATGAAACCAAACATCACAAACAATTATGAATTACATCAGTGTCAGTAATGTGAGTTTTTCTTACTTATTCTGATGCAGATGCCTTTTCAGAGTCACACCTTCCGCATGTTCACAGCTATCCTTGGAGCAGCAATTGTGCAAGGAAATGCAACTTTTCATCAGACTTTCCAAGTGATAGAATGGAAGGCTAATTTACAACAAAGTTTCAGGCCATTGCAGGATTCCCATGTGTATGTGCAGCTATTGATTTTTTGGCAAATCTGAGCACACAACGTGTTTGAAGAGACCTCTGTGAATTGCAAAATAAATAAATGAATAAATAAATAAATAAATAGATGAACAATTCAATAAATAAAACTAAGACAAAAACATGTTCAATGTTTTGGAGACAAAAAATATTGTACTCTAACATCTTGACTTAGACACACAAATGTAATTTTTTAAAGAACCATACTGAATTTGGGTGGAAAAAATAAAAGAAACATTGTTTGCGGAGAGCATTTATCTATGCCACTCCATTACCAATTTCAAGTGAATAATATAAATCTAAGTATATTATTAATAGCATATTGTAGTGCTATATAATAAATAAAGTGAATGACTGAATATCATTAACAATGAATGTGCCAAAACTCAGTTTTTATTTAGTTATAATTATTTCTTAAAAATACCTTACCAGGAATACAGACTTATATAGACACACACCTATACTTTGGATTCATTGTTGTATATTATGCTCATTGGCTCTTTGTAAAACATTTTAGTCTTGTTCAATGACACTAAACAGAATTCCTTCTGGGACTTGACACACTGTATGCTGATGACAGGTAATAACTGTCAACCCTCCTATCTGCTATACCACACTCATAGTGTTCAGGTGGGTGGCTCGTCCATCCAGGACACCCATCCATCGCAGTGTCATTGTAAACCAGTTGGTTCGACCGTCAATATGCTGTTCAACTGCTCAGATTATCTTCTCCTCATTTGCACCAAAATATGTAATGTGCTATATATAGTCACTAATGTTCTGCAATCTGAAATACAAAACATTCAAAATCTTAACACTGGAGTACCTTAATGTCACCCTTTACATTTCACCTTTCCTGGGATTGCTTATTGGTTCTTCCTAGACCCCTGGTATTTTCCCCCCGTGTTAAAACCTTCAGTGCCAAAACGATTGTGTAGTGAAATCATGCACTGTCCACCAAGCCTTGCTGACCCATCACTCTGCCATCTGTTCTGATAACTCTCATCCATCTGCTTCTCATCTGTATTTCCCCAGGGTTTAGCTTTCTGAACACTCAACAGCTCACTCTGTAGTTCAGTACTGCTATCTAAAAGCTACCTAACTACATTAGGCCTCAAAATTATACCGCAATACTTCACTTACACCCTACGCATACACCACATTGAGAAATAGACAGGCCACATGCAACATGCTTGAATGATTTAGTTGCAAAAACCCAGTTAAAATTAAAAACAAATAAACCCCCTACTTTAGAAAACCAGGAATTACTATACATTCCCAACATTGCTTCACCGCTTCCCATCATCGCTGCATTTGCACACATAAGCTTCATCTGTTGTTTGAAATGTTTGAATTTTTTGAAAGTTTGTCTAATCTGTCACGGTGCTTGGTTTCTCATCATTGTGCAGATCCAGGGGATAACACTCTGAGCAAAATGCATCTGTTATTTTATTCAGACACAATGTGTGATCAGTATTTTTTTATCCTGTTAACCTGAATTGGATTTATTCTGTTTGCTTTTTGTGTCTGTCAGTGGTCACCCTTTGGCCCCTGGTCCTCTTCACTTGCTGCTGCTATTGCTTTCGTTGTCATCCACCCGATTTCGTGAAGGATGAACAGAGATCAATGTGAGTTCCAGTCAGATGGGGGGGGGGGGCTCCATACATTCTACTGACTCTGAAGATGGGGGTCAGCTAACAGAAGGGGGGCATATCCTGCACCTGAATGGACTGGATCATTTATCAGTTTTATTGCTTTCATGTCTTGTAGTGTTCTGCTTCCACCCCCAAACCTTGTCCTCCATGCCACCATTGTGGTAGAGCACAGTGATTTACAACTCAATTTAACACAGTCAAAAGGACAAGGGTGGCAAGGCAACTCCTCAAAGAGCAATTGGAAGTGCGCCATTTTTCTTTCAACTCCGCGAGCATTTAAAGCAACGAGAGCCTAGCCAAGAAAATGTTCTGAATTTTACCATTCCTCATTTCTACACTGTTTGCTGTGGCCATTTCACTCCCAGGCAAGGGAAAATGACATTAAAGAGAAAAGGACAAAAAAGGAATTCCAAATTCAAACTTCAAAATCGACAGTTTTAAAGGGCAGAGTACAAGCAGCTTTTGCTTGTGTCGCATTGCATGCAGCTGAGGGAATGTCATCTGCATACTGTCCTCTGAGGCACTTTTCAGAGCAACCTGTGCACTTACCTTCAGGGAGATGGTAGGTGTAACAGTGCTAACTACATTAAATGGGATATTTTTAACTGCATGGCGATTATTGAAATAATTTTGTGTTGAATTAAAAAAAGATGTGTGCTACATGTATTGCCAAGTTACAGTGAGCTTCACTCTCCACTGTTGATCAAGTAGACCCTATTCTGGTCACCTCTCTCTGCATGTCCTACATTATCGGCTGTGGATGGTCTCACCTGAACATTATCCATCCATTTTTGTTAACTGGTTATCTTGAGCAGAGCCACTTTGGTTTGGCACTTATCTCAGAATCATTGGCACGAGGCTATTAAAATGCATCATAGATGCAATGCCAGTCCTTTACAGGGTAGCTACACACACCCATTCACATACTACAGCCTGAGACAGGACATGTTTCAGTCAGTGTAACCTTGAATGAAGACATGGAAACACTTAAACATATTGTTTTATGTATTGGTGTTGATTTCTGTTTAGCAATAAGGCCAATGCAGATATGCTGAAATCATCAGTACTCCTTTATTTTATTCAATACTACACCAATCTTCCTGAAAAGTGCTGAAATTTTAAAATATTTTGTCATCCATGCATGCATTTCTGGAACGAAACTGCAAAAAGTGGAACGAAAAAACTGAAAAAAGCAGAATTCTTGCTTATTCTACAAAGAAATTCTAAAATGGCTGGACTATTTTAGCAGTTGTCTTCGGAAACTGTAAGAAATAATTTCATTGTACACTAACCTCCTTTAATTTGTACCACAGGTGTCTTCAATCTTATAAACCCTCATTTGACCATTTTAAATGGAGAACAGTCCTCATTTTGCTGTTTTGTGTCACTGTAAGTATTACATTCAACAAGGAAAAGAAAAGAAAAAGCAGAAAGTTGTCTTAGGAGGTTAGAAAGAAGGTCAAGCATGGTCAACGTAAAGCTACAAGACCATCTTTTAAGAATCTGATGTTCCTGTGACCACTGTTGCCAACATTATTAGGAAGTTTGTGGCCCATGGGACTGTAGTCAACATGTCTGGATGTGGCTGCAAGAGGAAAATTGACCCAAGATTGAACAGAATGATTGTTTGAACAGTGAAGAAAGAATCAAGAAAAACATCAAAACATATCCAAACTGACCTTCAAGATCAAGGTGCAACAGTTTCAAGTTACACCATCTGTCACTGTCTGAATGAAAATGACTCCATGGTAGAAGACCCAGGAAGACCTGGATATGCAAAAATGCCCCACTAGACTTTACCAAAATGCATGTTGACAACCCACAGTCCCTCTGGCAGAATGTGCTTTGGACAAAACAAAATTAGGGCTTTTTGGTAAATCGCACCAACTCTGTGTTCACAGGAAACAAAACAATGCTTTCAAAAAAAAAAAGAACACTATGCCTACTGTGAAACATGGAGGAGACTCATTAATGTTTTGGAGTTGCTTTGCTGCATCTGGCACTGTGTGCCTTTAATCTGTGCAGGTCATGGTGAAATCAGAAGACTATCAAGGGATTTTGGAGCAAAATGTGTAGCCCCAGTAGTGGAAAACTGTGTCTCAGTCGCAGGTTATGGATCCTCCAGTAGGAAACATACTTCAAAAAGCACCCAGAATGGATGAGGAGAAAGCACTGGACAGTTCTGAAGCGGCTTGTTATGAGTCTTGATCTGAATCCTGTAGAACATCTATGGAAACTCACAGCTGGGAGAAGCACCCATGAAATCTGAGAGAACTGGAATAGTTTGCTCAAGAAGATTAGATCAAACTACCAGTAGAGAAATGTAGAAATTTCATTTAGAGCTACAGAAAGTGCTTAATTGGAATTATTGTCTCCAAAGGCTGTGCTACTATTTTTGTCCATGTCATTCTCTTCTTTATTATTGAAAATAACATTTTAATTAATAAATCCAAAGCAACATACCTGCTCTATTAAATGTGAAATAAAGAATGGCGAATACCTAATACTTTTGTCAGTTTCAACTTTGTTCAAAGAAAGTGTTTTTTGGAAAAAGTAAAGGAGTATGAATTATTTTCAGCCACTCTATGTCAAAAAGGAAAGAACCTTACAGCCAAACTTTGACAATAACAGAACATTATAATACCAGAAGGAGGGACTCCACTGAAACAGAACAAAAACATTTTGTTGTTCCTTCACTAATGCAGTACACGTTTGTGGTAACAAGCTGAGATCTTTTTGCATGTGAATGCAAAGCAAAGCTAGTAAACAAACCACTTGCACCCTCTCCTGCACATCTGAACATATTTGCAAGTTACGCACTGTTGCTAAAACATGATAGCAGCCAACAGATACTCAAATAACGCCGAAAGAGGTCTCAGTGTGTGGCAGCTAAGCCAAGTCTGTATCAACATTAGTGACAAAAAGGATCCAAGAGAAATTACCCCCCACTCCATCTCCTTGTGGTGGAAATGAATTGAACCGCTGGGGTCAGTTTTTGTTCAGATGCAAATGAACAGATGCATCTTTCGTGTTATTTATATGAGTTTTTTTTTTCCTTTTTGTCAAAGTCAAGTACTGTAGTAGTAAAATTTCCACCTGGCAAATATTTGGGCTTTTATCACTATTAAGTGTTGTAATTTATGACTCCATCTAACTTCTACAATATTATAAATGCTATGCATAATACTAGACATTATAAATAAACCAAATGTAGAATCCTATTAGCAATTTTAATGAAGTCATACTGATATATACATCTTCAGTGGAAATATGAATACAGGCTGCTTTACTGAATACACCTTTTTCCAAATACATTTTCTTTTCTTGTAAAAATTACTGGTAATGTCTGTATCTACAAAGCTCAATCTCTGTTTATTTGTCTGTCTGCTTGTTCTTTATGCACAGCTTTGTTTCTTAGGCCACAGGTTTGAAATTCGGCATACAGTTACTCCTCTCCTTAAAGGAGGATTTTACACAGTCAACTTCTTTGCACTTCCAAAAAGGCCACTTACTATTTTGAAAATTAAAAATCTGGTTCATGACAAGGCCTAGAAAGGCACAGCTGCAGATGTCAAATGCAGTCTGTACTTAACAAGCAGGACACACACATGGCTGACACATTCACACAAGCCTACAAGATAGCTGCTGCAGAAGCTCTACAAACACGAACACAGGCACTTTCTCCACACACATACGCTGAGACACTTTCTTACTCAAACACACACAAATGTAATAAAAGTTTAAAGGTAACAAAATTTGGTGATATACAGCATAACTTATCACACACATGTTGCTGTCTGTGTTTTCCACAAGTTCAGCCACAGGATCCAGTAGCTGTTCCATGTGAGCATCCATATTCTGAACACATCAAATACATCAGACTGCACAGTGGCGAGAGGGATGGATGATGGGGTGAATACTAGCGAATGCTTGGAGTAAAGTGCAGAACTGGCAACAGAGGGGAGTGGAAGGGTGTGCTGGACTCGCGAGAGGGAGGGGTGATGCTTCAGAGATAGAAGAAACCACCACCATCATCATCATCACAAGTGCCAGCATGAGCTAATATGTGCTCAGAAAAAAATAGCAAAGGAAAAATGTAACAATAATAAATTATATACAGCACACACAGGACAGCACACACATTAAAATTAGAGGAATAAAGTTTGATGACATGCATTTTGTGATTTTTTTTTTTTTACTTTTTCACTGTACCATGACTGCTGCACATGTGGCTGTCCATGCCGTTTGCCTGGCAAACAGCACTAATCATACTTATCTACTAAATGCAACCACTTTTAGGGTAATAGTTTGGTGATATGTAAGTGCTATTACTATACCTTTCCACTTTTTGGCCTGGGTAGAGCTGTAACTAAAGTGTAGTAACTAAACTAAACAACAAACAATGTCCAGCATAGTAACTACTTGGCAGGAAAAACATGGACAAGTAACTACAGTCCAAACACATTTCTGAGTAGAACTGTCAACTCTAACTTGCTCATAGTGCTTATATGTGAGTGTGGTCTTGAGGCAGTAAGGCTTTCATTTTACATTTTACCAAAATGAAAATTTGCATTCTACAATGTTAGTGAAACCATCTTTCATCATTTCCATAAAAAATTTTGGGGGTGCTGGTGTCAAAACAGGAGCTTAGTTGCTGCAGAGGAACCTGATATTAGAATAATTTTGTTGGTGTTGGTGTTTGTGTAGGACACTAACTACAAAAAATCTGTATTGGAACTGGGTATCACACCTGTCAGTACAATTGATCTGCAAAGTCATCAGTCAGCTGTACTTGCTTTTGCACTCTTCCAGCTTATTGATTTCAGCAATGTTCTATATTGGTTAGCAGTAGTGCAGATAGTGGGTTCCGCTAACACATGAAACAATGAGACAGGTTCCACCATCTCAAAGCACCACCGTTTAACCCTTTGACCTAGGAGTGATTTGGAAAGAAGAGCATATGATAGAGCCGTTTTCCTTCCACTGATTTCCAGTAATGCAGCTGACTCTCAGAAGCTTCACGGCAGCCACTTAACTTCTCCACCAGATTTGCTTTCCTGGAAAGTGGTGAGAACACTGGTTGTGCAGCTAAAAGAGGTTATCCCCAGTACTTTAAACAAGTGTAATGGGCCAAGTTGTCTGTTGCTTCTTTGAGGGGCTTTTGGTAAGGTAGATCAAATGGGCCTTTGGCTTGATCAACAGATGTGAGGGTCATTTAATGAATAATGGCAACACTTGAAGGTATCTTGAAAAAGACAAGTGAAATTGTTATGACCACAAAAAACTATGATGCTGATAAATGAATCCTGGACCAATAAGGAATAAAGTAACAACATCTTAGCAACAAGCAGCTGCAAATACATGCTTGCTGTCTGAGAAGTAAAACTAAGCAAATGCAGTGCTGTAAAAAAAGTGTTTAACCCCTTTTCAGTTGTTGCGGCTTTCTTACTTAAATTTGGTCAGATCTCTGTCAGTTCTGGAAGTATGTGAAAAGAGCCTGACAGAGAAAAGTGACAGCAGCTTTGTTTTTATGTTCTTTCCTTGATGTAGAAGGCAATGAAATGTGGACTCTGGAATGACTTTTTGATTGCAAACTGAAAGTTATCACAGGCTGAAGAGTGTTGCGCATATTTATGTAATACATTTTTCCCTGTCCTTGCTGACAGTTTTGTTGTGTCCTTAATCACAAATGAGACACAAGGTTGGCATTTAGGGTAAAACACTTTAATATGTTCTCCCATTCTAAGAGCATTTTGGATCTTGTGCTTGTGATCTGGGTTGTCTGGTGGCCAGTTTGGCTCATGTCTGGGAAGTGACCCGCCTTTTACTAACACCATTATCACCCACAACTGTATTTACTGTACAATTTTTACTGAGCTGTTGAGGGTTGTGCCAGTAAAGTGTAGCTCTAACTCTATTGCTGTGTTGTTTGGTTTGTTGGGAGAATCTGAACAGGTAGCTATACCTCTGTGGTCATTTGCTACTCCTTTCTCTTTCGGTGCAACGTAAGCAGGGTGATGGAGGATCTCGGTGCTAGAAAGGTTGATTTGTAGATGGAAAACTGTCATCCAGTCATCAAGGTGGAGATGTCAGAGAGATATGTTGCGGTGTTGAGCCTGGCATGACTGTGCTGAAAGATGACACTGGTGTTCTTAGATTTAGCCCCTGTACTCTCCAATTCATGGGACCAGTTTAATTATTTGGACAGTAATAGGATTCATTTTTGTTACCAATATTGGTTTATCTTGGGTAATTTTTAGAGTTAAAATATTTTTGCCAAAGAACTAATATTTTGTCCATGAGAAATGAAAGTAATGTGACCCCCTAACAGGAATTCACCTAAAAGCTTTCATAGGGATGGGTAATTTGTGGTTTTATTAAAGTATACATTAGATTCTTTCATTTAGCTGATAGCTTTCTCCAAAGCATCTTACAGTGTTAAGTTCCTTAAATTATACAGCAGGTATACATTATATTATATAGCATGGTAATTTTACTGTAATGATTTTCACTAGTCTTTCAATTAGAACATGACTAACCAAAATAAACACATAACCATTAAATATAAAAAGATTTATAATTACACAAATCTTAATCTTGGGGTCAAATGAAAATTGTGCACTCACTGGTGTTGCACCTGAATATTTTCTAGAATGAAAAAAATAGGTTATGATTTTATGAAGTTTACATTTTATTTTAGTCAACAAATTTATTAAAATGTTTTTATCCAGGTTATACAGGTTCTCAAGCCCTATTCTTCCCAGCTAGGCTCCAGACCTCTGTGACACTGCATTAGGATAAGTGGTTAAAAATATTAATATAAAAGTTGAAAACAGTTAATTGGTAGCATTTCAATTATTTTAATCAGCATATTTGTCAAAAACATTTTTTCCCCCCACCCTAAGAAACAATAGTAATTTGATCTCCTCTTAAGGGTGTAAAGCTGTAGTCATAATGCAAACGCAAGCAGACAGAAACTGAAGAACTCCACGTAATGTCAGGGAAAGTTCCAAGCTCATAGTCAGAAAACAAGCATTGGTCAAACCCAGGACAGCAGTCAGCAGTAACACTTGGTACACACATAGACAACACTTTGCAAGGATCACAGGTGTATATATACAAACAAAGAAACGAGGAACAGGTGCACAGAACTAGAAATCATGAGGGGCGTGGTCGGGACTGGAGGGCGTGACAAAGGGAATTGTCCCAACAGGGTAATTTCATGGAACTAAGTAATTGCCTCTACAATGTATTTACCTTCATGTATACAAATTTTACGTTTAAGTATAGTTCTATTACCTTTTTATTATTCATCTCTAAATTTTCTTTCCTCCTGTTCTGTGCTCTGTGGACCAGAGCATCTTTATTTTGTGCTCCCCTGTATACCTGCCGTATAAAGCTATCTGACAAGAAACACATCTTCATCTTCTAATTAATTGACATCAGATGAGAGATATCTTTATAATGAACTCAAACTAAAATCACAATTATTACCAAAATATAAATTTGTTTAATTATTGTAAAACTGTAAGGGAAACTGACTTTGTGCACATAACTTCTCCATCAAACACAAGTATGGATTGAAAAAAAGGAAATTGCTCCATAACAAAGACGTGTATCAGCTGAACTATATTTTTTGTCTAATGATTCTTTGCTGCTGTCATACTGAACTTAAAACACAACTGTGTGTAGTCTCCGAAGACCAGTTCATCTAAACATAAGCTTTTCTGATTATGTTCGGAAAGAAATGCTGTTAAACAAAGCTGGTCACAAAGGAACATGGATTGAGAGATTTTTTGACAAAGTGAAGGCGTCCGAATGCCGTAGGGAAGCCACTAAGAAACGATCAATGATCTCGTCTTTAAAGCAACTAAGCAAACAGGTGCACCAAAGGAATACTTGTGATCTGCTTTGCGTCTGGCACACAACAGCACCCCCCCCCCCCCCCNTCGTCTTTAAAGCAACTAAGCAAACAGGTGCACCAAAGGAATACTTGTGATCTTCTTTGCGTCTGGCACACAACAGCCCCCCCCCCCCCCCCATTGTGCTGATTTTGCTAATGGCTTTAGAAGCAAACCAGAGACCAATCGTTAAACTTAAGACAAACTCTGGAACCACCACATTGGAATAAGACAGTTGCCTTTTCCTTAACTCATGCCCTGGAGATCGTAGAATGGAAAAAGAAAAAGGGAAAAAAAAAAAAGATCCTGCAGCGATGTCAGCTAAGGGCTATCCAGAAGCAGAATGCCCCAGAGTGAGCTTGTTTGCCATGGAAACCGCATTAAAAAGTTTCTTCGGTGTCCTTCACTGTCAGATACCTTGAAGCAAACAACTAAGCTGTGGAAAGGAATGACCCTCTTTAAAGTTTATTAAAGGAGTGACTCACATGTGAAACACGTTTTTTCCATTAGGCAGCCTGCATAGAGAAGCCAGAGATGTCAAAGTCGATCTCTGTTGTGAAGATTTCAAATGCGGCTGTGTATGCCCACAGTTCTGGCCTTTTCAAACCCATCTTAATGCAGGTGTATTTTAAAAAGCGTTTTGCAGCAGCAGCCATGCAGGTCACTCTGCATAAGAACATTAGCTCTATTAATAAATGTGGAAGAAGATTTTTGGGGAGAACTGGTGACTTAGGTTTATTTGAGTCCCCAAAACCTACTGTATATGTTAGTGTATTATGTTTGAGTACAAGCGTGTTGGAGATGCTGGTGTCACAGCAGTACGGTGGCCCACTGTTGAAGGACCGATGTGATGAATTATCTAACCAGCAAATTCAAGTAACTAGACTGTGGATGCACTCTGAATTGTCCGCAGTTATCGAGTCTCTACAGAGATCACCCACCCCCCATCTATGGATAACAGGCAGTTCATCTGTCACTGTCTCCACTTTCACCGAAGGGTGCCAGATTAATAACAGCTTTGAGTGTTTCCCCTGCTTGTGTACAGGCTCAGCAACCCTCCCCAGTTATCGCACGTTTGAATGTCTTAGCCTCTTTGTAAACGTGTGCATGTTTCCGAAAGGATAACGGCATTTTGATTATTGCAGTCCGTCACAGAGCTGACACTTGACTGTCTTTGTCTTGAAGCTCGGCGAACCAAGGATTGATAACCCGGCATACGTGATTAAGAGGAAGTGACAGGATATACTGATGTCAGACAACACTAGGAGGAGCGTGGAGTTGGGGGGGGGGTGAGGCATATTCCTTCATACTGAACTTGAAATATGTGGAAAAAGAGGCATGCCGTGGGGACACGTAGTCAACAGAAGCACTGAAGGCAGTAATTAAATGTGGTGATTCAATGTATTCTGAATCAGGGAATATGACTGTCTCACATGGCAGACAATGATGCATATCCCTGTCAGACACTGATCCCCCAAAGCCCATTTGTATTATTGATGCTGATGAGGCTTACCACTGAGAGAGCTGGAAAAAAAATGCAGCTTTGATTCTATACTTACGGGGAATACTGAATATATAGATTGAGGAATTTGAAAATAGAAGATTTTATCTCAGTGTTGTGATTTATCGCTGTTTTCTGGGGGCTTATGAGTAGGTACACAGAGGTGTGTGGCAGATGTATCATGTTGGGCTCCATTCATACATTTTAACCCATGAAACTGTTCATTAACCATGTACCATGGTACAGCTGGAATGGTTTGGAACAAATTCTGGGAAGCATTAAAGTGGTGTTATAGAGATTGAACAAGAATATGCAACAGTAAATTTATAAAGTGATGATGATGATGGTGCAACATATCTCTCTGACATCTGGATGACAGTTTTCCATCTACAAACCATCCTTTCTAGCACCGAGATCCTCTATCACCCTGCTTGTGTTGCACCGAAAGAGGGAGGAGTAGCAAATGACCACAGAGGTACAGCTACCTGTTTGCCATCTGCCCATGCTAAGTTTTAATAGGTTTAATGGAGACCAGTTGTGAGCAACTGAAGCCCAACAAAGAGTGAGCACTAAAGCAGCTAGTCTGATGACTGGATGGAGAATGTTTCTGGGGTGGAACTGTTGGGGACCACTAGTTGGGGACAGGAGGGACAAGTTAGTTTGTTTGGGTTTTGTTTGCTTATTTTTGTTACTTTTGCAAGTGCCTGTGGGTTGTAATTTGTCCTTAAAATCCCTCATTGAGAATGAAACCTGCAGTTCTGTCCCATCTGCCTTCACCCCACAACAAGCCACAGTTTAAAATAATACATATTACATGAATGCAGTTGCAAAAATGAAGTATGTTTTAAAAATAATAATAATAATAATAATAATAATAATAATATTTTATTGGCTTTTTTTGCTTGTTGGATATAGGAATTTAATGGCTAAATAAATTGTAAGGTTCCAACATAAAAACATTTATTAAGTAATGTCTCTGATGGCACTGAATGACAACACATGATCCAATAGCGCCGATGTAGCTTTTGATGAGACGGAAGACTCAAGGGGAACCGCAACTACTGGTCCACCTCTTCCAGTTTTCCAGTAACTCCAAAGCTGGTTTCAGCAGCCACTTTTTACAGTGGATTCACTTGTCCTGGGGTATAAATTTGGTCAGTTTGGTGATGTTTTCTTCTGCCATATTTCTACTGCTTTTAATAATCCTCTTCTCTCACTTTTGTTAATATTAGAACATTTCAAAAGAATAGAGTGCAGTTATGTGTTTTAGTGGAGAGGGACTGAGGTGTGTATGCCATGTTCTGGGTATGGCCTCCTGTTATACCTTTTAGAAAGCCACTTGATCCAATGCAATAGCCCAGCTGCAGGTAAAATCTCTATATCTGTAAAGCTGGGTCTCTGTTTGTCTGTTTGTTCTTCATGCAGGGCTTTGCTTTTCAAACCACAGACTTGAAATTTGGCACACAGGTACTTCTCACTCTAAGTGAGGTTTTTGTGTAGTCAAGTTCATTAAAATTCAAAAAAGCTACTCATTATTCTGAAAATTCAAGATTTGGTCTCTGACAAGGCTTGAAGAAGTGGGAGTAGTGATGACACAAGCAGAACATATTAATATCCACCCAGAGAATACATATACAATGTTGATAGATTTTTTTTTTGCTCCACACACACACACACACACACACACATGCACACACACGCACACACACGCACGCGCACACACACACACACACACAAACACCAACCACCTCTTGCACTCTGCAAACAGTTGCTGACATATTTGTCACTCAAACACACAAACTGAAAAATACAGTTTGGTTATATATCATTTACTATTAATATTGATATAAATTTGTTGTACAACTTCCAGAGTGTGAAATACAAATATAGTGCTTACCAAACACACAGTATATGTGATATGTAGCACTGCTAATATAAATAGCAGCAGTTTCTACATGAAGGTCAGAACACTGGTTATACAGTGTAAATCTTGAACAGAATGAAAAGTGTTCAAAGTAAACACAGTGGAATACAAAGCAGCCAAATCAAATTAAAGAGTACAGCAAGTGGTGAAAAACAGTAAAAAATAAGCAGTGAATAGAAATATTGCATGCATAGGCAACATTGTGAGGGGGGACAAAGTCTAGATGCTAACAGACTTTTAGAAAGAAGCTGTTCTTGAGTTTACTTTTATGGGGCCATATGCATCTGTACCTGCTGCCAGGTGTGAGGGGCTGAAACAGGTTGTGATGAGGATGAGTTTGGTCCTAGATGATGCTGTCTATTCTGTGGCTGGTGGTTGAGTAGTAAGGATTGGCTCAGCAGTCTTACAGGGCAGGCCGGTCTGAGCTGGAGCAGTTATCATATCAGGCTTTGATGCAGTAAGTCATTGTCATGACTCCAAGGTGTTTAGGGGTACAGAGGTATAAAATTAAAACTGTTTGGAACACTGAAGGTATGGAAGGGGAGAGTAGCAGAGTGAAAAACACAGGATTTGGTGCAGAAGTGATTTACTGCATAAAATGAGATTGTGTGATAGTGAAAATGCATGTGGGATTTACAGATATTACCAATACAGAAAGAGACATGGGAAAAGGAACATGAGTGATGCTAAAGCAAAGAATAAATCAAAATCAAATGAATTTAGCTAATGTGGTGAAATCTAACGTAACTAATCCAAATTACAGATAGAAAGGAAGATCTTCAATGAGCAAGACAGCAGGAAACACATCGAGACGTTAACAGTCACAAAGCACTCAGTTGTGTAACTTAGACAGGAGGTTGGGGAAAGTTTGGCTCATATTCAGCTTTTTAGCAATAACAGAAGCTGTTGCAAAATGGCACAGGATGCTGCTGAAACAGCTGCATTGTTTTGCTAAGTTTGTTAGATTTTTTGTGATTTTGATTAACACTGCAGTAAGATTGTGTTTAGGGCAATCCTGCTTTTCTGAAAAAAAAATTGAAGTTACAAAGATGGAAAAGGTCAGTAGAAAGGTAGAAGGTCACTCATTTATTCACTCACTCACTTTCCTTAACTACTTGTCCTTGGCAAGGATGCTATGAATCAAATCCGATTGTGGAAACAACTGGAGTCAAGCAAGGAGGGGTACTGCTTGGACAGATGGTGGTCTATCGCAGGGCAATTTTATGAAAAAGATCAATTAATTAAACATTATGGTTACATGAAATTTCGCCAAATAATAATAAATTAGACATCATGAAAAAGAATGAGTTTATTAGTTAAATGCAATGTATTAAATTTATTAGCTAATAAAAAAATATCAAGGTGAACACTGGAACATTATACAGTCGTCCCTCAATTTATGCGGCTAACTGGTTCCCAAAAAGCCTGCATTGTGGGAAAACCAATCCAAAAAACCCTAACAATTTTTTAGTGTTTAAAAGATTTTGCCACTGAAATGTAATTGAAGCAAATAAAACACAGTTTTATTAATAGTCACATGTACATAAAGCTTTCTTGCACCAACAAAACTGCTAGAACTCTATTTTTAGTCAGTCATAACTTCCATCCTTACCATATTCACCCATGTAGAATAGCACATGCATGGGATAAGCGCTCATTTTTTTTGGCTGCTTGATTTAGCTGGAGTGTGTTGTTTCGAGCAGATCAGCACGCAGATCAAAGATGATTACAGTTCTTTCTTGGGGTTGGGCAATTTCTTCAACATGAAGAATACTAATTATACAAATACTATCCTGAGAAAGATTGGTGTCCTGCGTAGGTAATACCTCTTCCTAGTCTTGTACCCAATGATTCCCTGATAGGGTCAGACCACCGCAACTTGGACCGGAACAAGCAGTTAATGAAAATGGATGGATGGATGGATGTCAGATAAACTAGTGTGCCATGCACACTATATTGCCATCAAAATGCCTGGTCAACTTACAGTACATTAACACTGACTTTCTATGGGCAGTAGTGGATGGCAGAGATGCTTTTAGAATGTTAAGCTCTGCCTGTTTTCACATTTTTTTCTTTAATGAGCTGACACTTGTCTAAAGCATCTTACGGGGTACATGCAGTTTATAGGCTTTTTAGTTTCTCAAGCTTCATATTTCAGTCCACTCAACCTGAGTTTATTACAACGCAGATTTGCCCAAACGTACAGGTTTAATAGGTATTCTTATTCTTTTTCTGCACAAGTCACTCCTATGCGATTCCACTGAGCCTAAAGTGTGTTTGGATAAAATTCAAAGGTAATAAATGTAATATGGCAACTTATGCAGATGATATTCTTGCTTTGTGCATCACTGAAGACAGCTGCACAAATTAGCAAAGACGAGTACCAAAAAGCTATATTTCCAATTCTAGTTGCCCTGCTGCTAATGAGTTGTTAAGTGTATAGTGACAATAAGACCTTCATTGTGCCATGTCTATTTTTTGCATGTGAACAAGTGTCATTTGTGTGGGACATCTGGTGCTAATTAAAATGTGCAATTATCATCTGCAAAGTACCCAATTCACAGCCTGACAAGGAGCTATTCTGAATGGCTTGATTCGTCCACACATGCCACAGTTGCTTCTAGCAGCAACTGCTGTTACCTGGTAGTGCTCATTTGGGTTATCGATCCACTTTACAATAAACAAAATCTTTGACTCGCAGTGGAATACAGTGAATCAAAAAGGCCATTCACTTTACTTCACATTTCCAGAAGTTTGGTTCTCCTATGAGACATTTCTATCAATATTGGCCTTAAGGTCAGTGCATGCTAGCACGGTTTATGCAAAACAAAAACAGGTCAGTAGTTACAGGTCAGTTTGTGGACTTGGGTCTTTTCTTGAGCAGCAAAGAATTCTGCAGTCATATAGACACATCTGTTTTATGGGGGGACAGTTGACTGGGGGTTAAGAGCCTGAGGACTGCATAGTAAGTGGGGTTTAAAGGACACAGCCCAGTTATAAAAATTAGCTTATTGCATAAAACAGGATTTTTTTCCGGGTATGTGGTCTTTCACCCTGCGAGCAGACTTTATATATACAAGTGTGTATGAGGATCAACAAACAATATTTTTTTTGAGTTCTGAGAGGGGAGCAAAATTATTAGCTACATCAATCCTTCAGCATCCAAACTCTCTGCATTCGAATTTTTATTATAATGGTTTGTGAAAATTAATACCTATGCATCAGTATCAGAATGGAAACTTTGGCCATATAAAAGATGAGAATAAAAATCAAAATAAATTTTTTAAAAATCTACCAATACCATACAATGAACTGTAATGAACTAATACTGTATGTACTGTAATAAACTGTATTGTGTACTGTTACGAATTTATCTGAAGCCAGACTAGTGCTTACACTACTGCAGCTATTCCTGCCTGTTTCTCTTTGTCTGAATATGCTTGCACTGCTTCACCCTATTTATTAGCCATAAATTTAGGACAACATTAAATGTTTTCTAATGAGGTAACTTGTGTTTACAGTGTTTATCATGCTGAAGTCGTGGGTTCATAGTTATAGAGGTAATTTCCAATGGGCTGGGAGCACATTATTTATTTATTTTACTCTATTTAATATAATGGGAAATATGTACCCGGTGTCCAAAAAATTTGCCATCTAATATGTTTTCAGGGATGAATAAAAGTCAGAGGGATTACCATATTTATTCTCTGTCTCTTATCACATTTACAATTACAACTAATCACAGCACCCATTTCCAGAATATATATTTTCACATTTGAGGGGCACAGTGAATAGGGCTGCTGTCTCACAGTGTTTACAGTCTGGGCTGTTTAACTATAACTTCACTTCTGGCTCAGTCTCTGTGGAGTTTACATGTTTTCACCCTTGTTTATGTGGGTTTCTTTCTTCGGTCCAAATGTGTGTGTTTCAGATGAACTGGTGAAGTTGTCGTACTGTGAATGTGTGGCTACACTGTGATGGACTAGGTGGAATAACATATTTGATACTATTAATATTAACAGAAAATTACAGAGTTGAGCTACTTACAATAGTTTATCCTTTTATACAGTATGGTAATTTTTACTGGAGCAGTTCAGGGTAAGTACCTTGCTGAAGGTCACTATAACAGGAGGCAAGGTCAGACATTCAGACACTGGACTAATGTTCCCTTTAGTATCTAAGAACGTTTGTGAACAAGCAGCTATTTTTGTGTCAGATTTTAACTGAAGCGCATCAGCAAAAAGAACAAGGTAAAGACAGCAGCATTGTAATGGCTCGCCAAGAGCAGGCAGCCACCAGGCAGTTTACACTGGCTGTTACCCAAATTTCTGATGATGGAAAAATAGTGATTTATGTGCACTCTGTTCTTCAATGTGTGCATGGTTCTGAACCATGTAAGCAGACACAGTTCACAGTTTACAGGCAATTTCTCTGGACCTCTGTGGTCTTGCACCGGACAAGTGGTTTTTAATAATGAATTAAAGAAAATATAATTTGAAGAGAATGACTACATTAAAAGGTAAGGTAGAAGTGATAGTTCTGCTGCAGATACTGCAAAATATGTTATAGCTTTTATGCATAAAAACAACTTTTTGCTATTATTTGGTATTTTAATGAATTTTAGGTCAAGAAAATACACTTTTTTTCATAAGAAACAATCGGTACTTGAGACCTCACAAGTGGAACTTGTCTAACGGGAATGATTTCATGTTTCAGATGAGCCCTGTTATGTGAGGAATTGGTGCATATTGAAAAAGATATGAAGATTTTTATCAACTTCTTCTATAACTGGTTTATATCTATTCCCACATTTTAGAACTTTTAACTTTCTAATAGTGGCAAGAAGCCTTCTTTGTATTCTCCTTGCTGCCAAGCAGTTTATAATTCTATGGGAGACATTTATTGCGCTGCCTTCTCTCTTCATAATAGCGTGCTATTGTAGGAGAAGGAAAGGTCAAACTAGTGGTGGAGAGAACTGCTTTGAAAGCATCAACTTTGACTCCTTTTCAAGATAAACACCACTAACCAAAACTGCCAAATGTGGCTTGCAATCCTGCCTAATTTCCGATGCCTAGATTTGACCCTCAGTGGAGCTCCTTAAAACAGGCCTTGTGCTCATTGGATTACTCTGAATTTACTCCCCAAATGCTGTCCTTCTACTTGGGAAATCTAATTAGAGTTGCAGATTTCTCATGTGGGCTTCGAAGGTGTTTGTACTGTGAGAGTAAAGGAAATATCATGGTGGCACAAATTCTGTTACTTAATGACAGTGTACAGATGGAAGCCAACCTCTGGGGACCAGTGGGTTCTTGATCATTCTTACTTGGTGACAAATTGGCTTTATACCAGGTTTCTTATGTTCCTTTAGAGCTGGGATTTTTTCAGTTTGTATTGGGAATTTCTTAGTGGCCCATCCACCAGATGTTTCGTGATGGACACCATCTCCTGTTCTACTGTAACTGTATATGAGAAAAAAAAAACAAAAAATGTGTCCTACATTACAAATTGACATATATCCACTATAATTATTTTGAATTAAATTGCACTTTATTCAGGTTTGTAAATTACTTTTGCACTTAAAAAAAAATATTGTGGTGAAATATAGAGCACCAATCTTCAGACTTGAGACAAAAATCCAACAACACTTGGTCAAAACCAACAATACCAAAATAAAATGGTAAGACACTCATTAGCAACTGTGCTGTAAGTGAAATGCTTGAAGATAATAGAGTAAATATTGTATCAGACCTTTTGTTCATCACATTATGTGCCACTGTGGTATTCAACAGTTCAACGTATCTATGACTCTGCAGTCTGTGGAGCCTTTATCACACTAATTTCACTGTGATGGTTGGTGAAGTCTCACCACTAACATATATAAAGGAAATCATACAGTACAAAATGGATTGTTAATGATATATATATATATATATATATATGCTTTTTTTATTTCTTCTGAACCAGTTTTTCCCTGTGGGTGGTAACTTTCCTCAGACTCAAGGCTCTTACCAGTGGGCTGGGAGTTTGAGTACAGCGCCGTACAGATGTGGCAATTCGAAGTGATAGAAATGCCAAGAAGAAGTAATGTGAAGCTGGAGAAATACCATAAAAAAGAAAAGAAAGAAAAAAAGAAGAGAGAAGAAAGAATAACTGGAGGTTCATCCATCTGTGTAATCTGATGTAACATTCACAGTCTCTTGTGAAAGATTGTGATAACCCAAATGGATATCAACAGACTGATCTGTGACAACTCCATTTGACAACCTCATCCCTGTAGAAGACATTATACTAAAATTTGCTTGCGTGTTGTGCACTGCACACCATGGTAAAAATGGTATTCACCGAATGCGTCCGTGTCAATTCAGAGATCAAGTTGATCTGCATTATGAAACTGCAGAATGGAACGAAACCCAGTGTAGAGTTTATCATTTTTAAAAGAAATCAAGTACTAATTTCAAATGAAAACATAACCTTTTGGTGTTTCAAAAACATTTATATTGCTGTTTAAATCTGGGTTCGGTACTAACATATGACGCAACAACATGGAGCCCATTAATGCGCCACATCCCTTCACCTAGTACAATTTTTGTGAAGATGCTGTAACTTTTTTTTCTATGTTCCAGTCTTGCAAAACAAAATCACATATCCTCACAAAACTTTTGAATTTTCAGTTTTTCTTTTTTTCATTTATTCTGTCTACATCTGTTGAAATCATCAGCTATCAGTTATTTGAACAGTTTATACTGCACAAAACAGTTCCCTCCTTCAGCATATGCTGCATGATGGCAACATATAGCAAGTTAAATATGGATTTATTGGTGGCTAGGAAGGAAAAGTGAGTGACCAGACAGATAAGAATGACACCGTTGTCTTATACTGTGGATGGCTCCAAAATCCAGGTAAATCAATGATGTTCCTCATCCAGTCAGGTCTCTATTCATATTAAAGCAAATGTTTCAGTGATCTCTTTTCTCAATCAGTGTCCAGGGGAAGCAAGATTTTATTATGGAGTTCCCTGTCTTTTTTTGTTTTATTATTAATTGGATATAAATTTTGCAAAATGAACAGATGCCAAGTATAACCTTCTGTAATGCATGGTTGCTTAGAACCTTCATAGCTTTGCATGGCTTGGATTTATTCTGGGATTCTTTCACTGACATTTAAATAAATATAATTCCCTTTTTTTCAAAATAATCCTCTTTGATGTCTTGCTGGCTGGTGATGGTTTATTTTACACAAATCACCACAATCCAGCATGTCACGCATTATAAATATTTGTCCTAATTCCATTAGTAGAAGCCTCATAAGGTGTTTAGAGTAATGAATTCTAAAAAGCTTTAATGATTTGTGCAAAGAAAAGGCACAAACACCTTCATGGTTTGTTTTCGTAGCATTATAATGATTTTTTTTGAAAAGTAGTACACCTTTTCCCTAGTTTACATTCCTAATCAGTTCCTGAAAACCAGATTTAAACCAGGAAAATGCAAATAAGGAATCTATTTCCCATTATTTTAAATTGCAAAAATTATTATCCATTTCACATACCCCCCCAAAAAAATTCCAACCAATTCCTCTTGTATCACTAAAATGCTGTAAAACACCTGTATAACTAATGTGCCATCATCACTCTTATTCCATCTCTTCTCCTTGTACAACAACAGACAATTAGCAACGACATTTAGACAGAATGTCACAGCAGGTCCCCATCACTGACGCTCGCTGAGCTATTCAACAGTCCTGAAGTTTGGACATTATCATGGATTTTCCAGAAATAGATGGTATAATATCTTGTGCAGTATGAGTGCAAGACACAGTTACACTGTATTGCAGACCAGATGCTGTGGGCTCCCAGCAGGGACAATACAAGCAAGACACACAAAGCACTTCAAAATATCTGTACATTACAGAAGTGTACAGGTATACACAATTCACCTGGAAAAAAATGTAAAGACATTTTCATAAACAATCATTTTAGATGTTCCCTTGCATAAAAAAAAATTTGTGGAGCAAGCTGGGTTTCTAGTTAGACTAAAAAATGTTATAACGGGAGCTCCAACCTTAAACCAAATTTGTAGTATATAAAAACAAAAGAGGATCTATCAGGAAGATGTAAAATGGAGAGCGTATACTAAGGATATGGATATTTACATGCTGAAGTCTCGGGAAATACCAGCCATCAGTCACAAACATGCACATACAAACACACCCTGCTACTTCCTCCTCACGTGTGCTGTTTTTGTTAACCCTCCAACACCACACCTCCACTACTATCTTGTTCATGAGGTCCCAACAGGGGCTTTCAACAACCTTCAAGCCCCAGTGGGCAGTACACCAAGCACACATCCAAATGCACAAACCAGTCTAATACTTCCATCTCCTGAAAATGATTTTGTGAAGCATCTACGGTATACATATAAAAGCTGGAAAAACAGACAAATGCCACTTTTAAAAAAAACAAAAAACTGAATGCATTTTTACATTTAAAAGTGCCGGTAAAACCAAATGATGGAAGAAGTTGTTCACCAAATTGGGAATTGCTAGGTTTTTTTTTTTTAATTTTACGTTCTGCCCAGGTCATTTGTAGCTGCCACTCCATAGATGCATTTTAGCAGCACAACAGACAGCTTCTCTGTCACACTTCATTCATCAGCAAGATTATAGACTAGATGTTTATCCTTTCTAGTCATCTTTCTCCAGCTTGTTCTGTCACTTTCAGAGTCTGGAAATCCAAAACAATTATACTGTACACGGAGGTCTCCAAAAAAATGACCATAAGAGGAACCAATTGTAATAAAATCCTTATACTGAAGGCACCCCTAACTGTCACCTTTTTAGTACTGTGCTTTCATGGATTCTTCATGAACTAAAAACTATAGCTGTTGCTGTTAAGGATTGGTATCCATTTGGTAACCTTGTCAACATCATTCAGTAACTTGTTATAATTTATTTCTTAGGTTTTGTAAAATGGATTCTGAGAATTGTGTTGGATCATATGACAAGAGGAAGCACAGCTGCTGCTTTCTGGGATTTTGATGCTTTATTGAAACTCATAGGTCAGGGTAAACAGTGGTCAGGATAGACCTGTGTGCTTAGTTTGTTGCTTAAGGGGGAAAGTTCTCTTCCCATGGACAATGACGGCTCCAATAGGGATGTCATGGCAACCATGTGTTTGTTGATCATAACTAGGTAGTGTGTATAGTGATGTGTCTGAACTGCATTCATCAGTAATGAACTGTGTAGACCTGTGTATCCTATGCATAACTGCATATTCCGCCTCTCCCAGCATGTCACATGTATCCTTGTTTTTCTTTTGATTTTCATGGCACTTGGCACAGGGCAGAAAATTACCTTAAGGCAAATTGTAACAAGTCCTAGATGTGCACACCAGTCAATGGCTAGGATGCTTGTCCAGTATATACCTGTGTACATGTAACAAACAAAACAATATCCCCGCTGATGACTGTAAAAAACAAAGTGTACTTAATGTGCAGTGTCATGTTGTATGTATCTTTAAAAGCAGCAGAAACTTGAGGCAACATATGCAGTACTGTGTAAAAGTCTTAGGCATGCAACTTCAATGTCTGTTGAGAAGTACAGGTAGATTCTTGTCTACCATCAGGAAGGTTTCTGATTGGTCCCAAATTCATTCTGCAGCCTGAGAATGACCTCAAACACCCAATCTCAGTCATACAGAACCATCTTCAGCAAAAAGAAGGAATCCTGCAACAAATGGTATGGTCCCCACAGAGCCCTGATCTCAACATGATCAAGTCGGTCTGGGAGTACATGCAGAGACAGTCAAAGTCTGCAGAAGAACTGTGGCCAGTTCCTCCAAATGTTTGGAAGAACCTACCGACCTCTACCTTAAACTGCGTGCAAGTTTGCATAAGAGAACTGATGCTATTTTAAAGGCAAAGGGTGGTCCCACCAAATATTGATTTGATTGAGGTTTTTTTTGTCTACTGCACTTTTTAGAAGGTTTATTGACTAGTAAGTATTCATGGCATTATTTTTGGAACCATCCTCGCTTTATAGCATTTTTCCCCACAGGTGCCCAAGACTTTTGCACAGTACTGTATATGTTGGATTATATATATGAATTCAATCTATATATATATAGATTGAATTCAGTGAAGGTAGACACATATGTTGCCACAAGGTTGTGTGAAATACCACATGGCAGCTTCAGTGACAACTGCTATCAGGCAGATAATGCATACCCTAAGAAGCATCCAGTTTTTGACTGCCCTCCATTCCCTCCTTTCCCATTGTCACTTTGGCAGCAACTTCAAAACAATCTTTACCTGGGGGGATGTTAAGAAGGTGATAATTGGGTATGGTAGGGGTTGTTGATGGTGGTGAGGTTATTTTGAAAACCATATAAAAAAGATAACAAATCGTTTCATGACCTATTAATAAATGCCCTAAAAGACTAATCCAACTGCACCACATCTATTTGGTGTGTTCATTTGGCTTTACATCAGTGACGGAAATCAGCATGATTTTCATCTGTGTAAAAATATATATCACGAGTGCAAAAAAATTCTGCCAAAGTACAAATATCCATTGAGGAAATCCAAACCAGCTCTGCACCACAAAATGGCTAAAAGGATGTGATGGAATTTTCAGAATGAATAACTGCCACATCAACCTCGGCTCCTGGATACCAACTCAGATTAGCAGGACAAAGAACAGTGCTACTGTAAGCACTGGCCAGTTATTGATATTTACATTTATCCATCTGCCTAATGCTTTCCTTCAAAGCATCTTATAATGATTTACCCATTTACACAACTGAGTAATTTTTACTGAAGCAATTTTAGGGTAAGTGTCTCACTTAAGGGCAGTACAGCAGGAGATGGGATTCAAATTGCAGGCTTTTGGGCACAAAGGGAACAGCTCTAACCATTATGCTGCCTAATATGTTTCTCTCTGCTTTCCTCCAGGCTTTCATTGATTTGCATTTCGTAATTGCTCCAGCAAACTACTGATGCCTTTCAGTCAGAACAAGAAAACACTCCATATTGTTCACACCCTAATCAGGTTCACATGGTGTAAAAGCAGCCACAAGTCTATTCAGTTTGGTTTAATTTATTTGGGAGCATAATACAGTGAAGAAGTACAGTGAAACAAGCAACATGCATGGTAAATAACAACAGTGCAGACTTAAAACAAGTAGAGAAAAAGACCTTAAGGCAACAAAGGAGAGTGAGTTGAAGTGTTGAAGATAGAAATGTAGAAAAATAAGCCTCCTGGGGTGCAAAACCAGCTGGCTGCTCACCTCTCCTGAGCATGCAGTTATTACACAATTAGGAAGTAACATTAACATTTTTAAACAGTTTCTGGAAGAGTTGCTAGAGCTGCTTCTGTCCCACTCTGTCTCTTTTTTTCCATTTGCTTCAGTTTAGCATCAATTATTTCTCCGCATCTTTACACTTGTGCTTTTTATCACATGTTGTTAGCAAGCAGGACAAACTACCGACCACGCGAATCCATTTCCGCTTGTCACAATTCATTCTCCTGCTCAAAGATTACACAACATTTATTAATCTCTTTTGAAAGATTAGGTGCAAGGCCATTTATAAATGCAATGAGATTTTAAACATGGCTCCATTAAATACAAACTGTCCCACTTGCGCACAATTCAAGGAGTAACAATTATTCAAATATGTAGTTTAATGTGAAAAGATTTACAGCTTTAAGGCATGGTACTGTTTGCTATCTCTTTAAAAGCAGATGCTTAAAGCCCATAGCAAAATCTTGAATTATATTCAGCAGCAGAAACTATTAGTAATAAAAATTACTTTCTCTAATACTCATACACTAGCTCTGATCTTGATTCCAGTGACCATTTTTACTACATTTTTCCATTTGTCTAAGAGAATTAGAAGACTGGAATTCAGTCACAATTCTGATGTTTAAATTTTTCTTCATTGTTACCAGTAATTGTTTATGACAGAGCATGTGCTACTCATCCCAACTAAGTTGGAAACAGCTCATGGAAGCGTTACATATTTCTTAAAAAAACGCCACAAGCAGTAAGACAGAACATCTGAGGGATTCTGGCACCACCTTACATTGCTGCTGTCCTCACTAGTTACAAGCCAAGTCAAACTCTGCATTCACAGGATGTTCATTTCTTTATAGTCCTTGAATATGAAGACTATATGTGGCAGGGTGTTTGTGCATAATGCCCCAAAACTGTGGGACTATACAATGTTCTACTACAGTAAAAGATGCCCCTTCTGTGACTACCATTTAAGACAGACTTAGATCCAATTTCTGTGATCTTGTGTTACAGAAACTGATCAAAAATGATCTTCTCAGGAGTTGTTCTATTTTTTTCTGCTATGTCTTAGTGCCCTGAGAATACCAGCCACCCTTATAAGGCCCGGAATGGCATTACAGTACCGCTGACATGGATAGATTGCCTTCAGCCAAGAACTGACAACTGATTACAAACCACCAGTTTGTGGGTGGAAGTTGATGGCTAGCTACTACTGCCATCTGGATCAGTAACTGTGGACATATAGACTATAGCGCCATCTTGTAGATACTTTTTCTGTACAACAATCCTTTGGTATCGTACTCTGAATATCCACATTTTCACTATAATGATTATTGAAAATGAATACCTATATATCGGTATCCAAATAGAAACAATTGTGATCACAAATTTTGGTCCAAAGCATGTTCGTAACAAAAAATTCAAAAAGTGAATAAAAATTAGATTAAAAAGTCTACAAATAAATACCGTACAGTGTACTGTGATAAAATAATACTCTATTTATTTTAATAAACTCTATTGCGTACAGTTACAAATTTATCTGAAGCCAGACATGTGCGTGTACAGGTGTTATCAGTTGTTTCCGCCTATTTTGTTTTGTCTGAATTTATTTATGCCGCGTCACCGCATTTACTATGCATTTCACTTTTTAAAACAAACCTATTTATTAAAATGTCGGTTGTTGTGTGAAACAAAGTAGTGGACATGGTGGGTTACAATAACACGTCTTTATTCATTTTATTCAAAATCCCATAGCTTTAAACTCCTACTGCGAACCCCGTGCATGCACCCTCTCATATATTGTGTGTAACACAGTGCCACTGTGAGGGACTAAGATGTGAAATGTGTTGTACTATACATATTGCATCATGCAGTATAAACATGGAAATTAACGACAACATTAAGTGTTTTCTAATTAGGTAACTGGTGTTCACAGTGTTGATCATGCTGAAATCATGGATTGATGGATAAATTGGTATTTTATGATGGGTTGGGAGCACATTATTTACTTATTTTTCTTTATTTAAAAGCTGTCTGGGTTCTTTGGGTGTAGATTTAAATCTATTTCAGTCTGTGTGGAGTTTGCATGTTCTCTCCATGTCTGTGTGGATTTGCCTCAGTTTCTCCACAGTCTTGAGACATGTTTCAGGTTGTTTGGTGACCATAGGTTACCCTTACAGTGATTTGTGAGTGAGTCCTCTGTACTCTGTAATGGTCCCATACTGGGTATAATCCTTCTGGCCTCATGCACAGTAATTCTGGGATATGTTCTGAATTGCTGTGACCCTGAATGGGACAAGTAAACAAAACAGGTGAATTAAATTGAATTCTTTATTTCTACAATTTATGTACAATATTGTATACCCTGAAAATAATTTTTCACATTTTAAGCATTTTATTAAGTAGTTTCTTGGTATAAACAGCAAAAAATGGTGTTATCACAATTATCACAGGGCTTTGTTTTAAATTAATTCAACTGAATTCATTTTTATAGCGTACTCTTCTCACCAGGGTGACAGAGAGTGTGCCATTAAAAATAAATGGTTCTAATACATAGTCTTTTCACAGTGAGTTGCTATCAAATGATTTTTTTTCCCCACATCTGATGTGTACAAGCTCTGGAACACCAGCTTTGTAAAGAAAGCCTTACTGATGTACAGACAATATGATATAATAAGGTATCATTATGGTACTGGGTCCCTCATATAAGGAATACATTTTTAAATAACATGAAATTCTAATAAAAGTTTTCTGTTACTCTAAAATACACATAATGAGATTTTTACTCACAGTAAAAATGAGTATGCTGTGAAACAAATTTCAAACAGCCCTCTCTTCACTGCTTGTGGGATGCGGTCTCTTCTGTACATCTCTGGTTTCTCATAGCTGTGTGTCTGCTGGCAAACAACTCATCATTCTGACTTTGTACCAAAAAAAGTTTAAGAGAATGCAAAAATGAATAAACAAATAGATAGATAGATAGATAGATAGATAGATAGATAGATAGATAGATAGATAGATAGCCAAGGAATTCCTTATCTCTCAGTTTAAACTGTGTGTGAGTCATTTTCTATTTGTGGGGCTGACACAAGGATCTAAAAGTGTTCAGAGCAGTTCTGACATTCTGGGCTCAATGCAGGTAGTTATTTTAGGGAAAAAAAATTATCAAAAAAATGAGTAAAAGTGAATGAATATTAGGTAAAAAAAACGACTCAGTTGTTGAGCTATTTAGATTTAAATTTGCAGTATGTCTTTAAGGTTTTGAACCACTCAGTGTAAATAATTTAAACATTAATTTAAATTTAAACTTCAATACAATATTACGTCTTCGTTACATATCAGTGCATTTGTTCAACAAAATGACCTGTCATTCGAAAAAATAGATACTGTTAATTAGACAAATCAAGTAAATAAAAAAGTAGACCATAGCCTGCTTGCTCCCTACTTGCTCCCTATCCTGCGGTGTAAAGCTCTGAGACACCAAGTGTGTATATCTGTACCAGAACATCTGACACAGTGGCGATTTTGTTGCAGACAATGACATACTTGTTGTAGAACTAAAATGCCAATGAAATAGGTAAAAATACTGTATAACTGAACAATAAGAACACTGTACATTTTCATAAGCTGTTCATAGCGGTATTTTGTTATACAGGATTCTGTCATATAAGGGATGAGTTTATAATGGGTAATCGTTCATGTGTGGTACAGTCAGTTGCTCATTTTGCTGCTGTGGTATTTCTATGCCAGCCTGACAGTAAGCATGTGACAAGCTAGGTCTGCTGTATGCCTGTATGTTTATATGAATTTTCAGAATGCATTAGGGTACTGTCATTGTGGTATATATTTACCTGCTGAATACTTTTATCCAAAGTAACTTACCTTGTTTTCTCTGTTTATTCACCAACTGGTTTTTTGTACAATCAATTCAGGTTTTGTGCCTATAAAGGAAATAAAAGTGGCTTCTCCATTGGCATTTATGGTGTAGCTGTAGCTATTATTGTTGGCTGGTCTTATTACACCTGCTGCTCCTGTTGTATGATGTTCAAAGACTGGAGCAGGAAGAGTCAAACTAAGGGAGGCAGAATGCAGAAGAAGAAGCCAAAGCTTCTCAAAAAGAGAAAACAGAATGTAATGATTTATGATGTTTACATGTGTCCTTCCTACACGGCTACAGCAGGCAGGACAGGGCCTTTCGGACCCCTCCGTCCCTCAGTGGTGTAGGTGGCTGAAGGGTTGCTCATATGCCTAGTAGTGACAGTTACTATTTGTATTGGACTTGGAGGAACAAGACAGGAAAAGAAAAAAATAACAGTAGCACTACTGATGCTCCATGGGAGAGGAGTAAACTTGACTGACTGCACATAAAGCAGCTGTTTGCATCTTTGCAATGTTTATTAATTAAATTTATTCTAATATATTCACTGTATTTCTATGTTCCTTAGCTATAAGTTGCTGTGCAGAGGAGAGTCTGCAAAACTTAATAAACTGGTTAAAAGTATGTGAGGATTTGATCACCGTTATACCAATTCCTGGATGGTGCAAATAGTCACAGTGATGTTACTCTGCATTATTCGAGCAAAGTAATCCCTGTTTACGAACAGTTACATATATTGCATGTAAAGTAGCTGACCTCAGGCCACAGTGGTTCTGTGGCTTCCCCTGAAACACATAATGTCTAGCCGCATCAAAATCTATGAACTTAACCATTAAATTAGGCATTATACTCAGACGTGAGCTACAGGGTAACATGCAATGTGGCCGTATACATGCAATAATTTCTCATGTATATCCTCTCTTTATACCCTGTATAAAGGGAGCGCTTGCACCAGATGCACATTTACACGTAAGCTTTTTTGCTTAGTAGACAATTCTCTTCACAGCAACATAAAACCTAGAGTAAAAATGCATTTCCTAACAAGAAAAGAGCTTAGACGCAGACATATGTTCAAGCACAGTTTGTCAAACCACTATGGCACCTGCTGCCCTATATGTTGTATGTGTAATTTGTTGGACTTGACATAAAACATGACACCCACCTCTGGAAGGTAAGAAAACGCATGACTTTATTGTACTGTAGCTGTCTTGTCACTCTGCCCTCCCTAGTCAAATAGTTCCTCATTTCATAACATTTACAATGTGGTGGCATATCTGCACGTACGTTGAATATAAAACTAATTGCTGTTGAAATGAAGTTCATGATTTTAGCCACTTACTTGTGATCCTGTTAAGATGTTAGCTGAAATAAAATTAACATTTCTTACTTCTCAAAGAACAGGCTATTTCTGGTGTAGTTTGCATCTGGAGCATATGGTTGAGCTGATGTTAAAAATGCACAGAAATTTCTAGATGAATGTGGCATTTTGTAATGCTACAAAATGTCAAAGGGTGTCAGACAAGGCTTACACCAGTATTTTCACAAGTAAAAACAAACACCATTAAATGTTAACATTGAACTCCTCACAAAAACTGCACCCCCCCCCCCCCCCCAAAAAACCCCCC